>ML661903.1:12041469-12104258 GCA_007570785.1 Antilocapra americana | reverse complement strand
CAGAAACGCTTCAGGCCAGAAGGGAATGGCAAAACATACTTAAAGTCATGGAAGAAAACAATCTACAACCCCGACTACTCTACCCAGCAAGGATCTCATTCAAATTTGAAGGAGAATTCAAATATTTTAAAGGTGTCTCCATCCAAAGCAAAGTTTGTGCAAGTTTGCTTGAAGCCTATTATAAAAGATGGGGTTTCCTAAACTCTCATAGCTCAGAATCCGCCTGCGTTGCAGGAGATCCCAGCTGGATTCCTGGGTCAGGAAGATCCCCTGGAGAAGGGAAAGGCTACCCACTCCAGTATCCTGGCCTGGAGAATTCCATGGACTGTAGAGCCCATGGGGCTGCAAAGAGTCAGACAGGACAGACTGACTCTCACTCTCCTAAGCTCAGGGCTCTCTGCTGTAACACAAAGCGCTGCATCTGCGCATGCCCCCGACCCTGGTCGCGCTGCTCTGTGAGCATGGGGAGCCTCAAGAGAAAACGAGGATACTCCGCTTCCACTACTGTGGGCAATAAACTGTTCTTTGTCTCTGACTCACCCATGAAATCTTGAGTCTCTACCAGGACCCACAAAACTGTGGTGGCTCATTTGTTAATCTGAAGGTAGAGTAAGAATCTCAGATCCTTCACAGCAGTAGACAGAATGGAGGGTAGACAATTCTAGGCTAAGAGAACAAAGTCTGAACTCTCCCATTACCTCTGTAATGTGACTGCAACGTTTTATAAAGCGCTATGCAAATTATTCTAATGTTTAACTTCCCATGTGACAATTTTGTCCACAAAGGTCAAATTTTAGTTAAAAGAAATCAAAATTCAGATAAATGTATGAGATGCTTCTTTAAAAATTGACATTTTGAATGTGCAGCAGTCTAAACTGAAACTTAAACTTTCAGCTACAAACTTTCCACATGTCCCCTCAAATCTACCAAGATGCTATGCTGTATGATGGTAGGAATCGCTGAACAGTAAGAAATTTTCTATTGGAAACTTACAAGTTTTCAACTGGGAGCTGTCTAAATGCTCTCGATTTAACTTCTAAAGAAAGGGCTAAACTGAAAAGCAAACCATGCCACAGCTTTTCTTAAAAAATGTAGCTACCTTCAAAGTACCACTGGCTGTAGGAAGTGCTGGAAGCCAGATTTTTAAGGCAAAACACTCCTCTCCTTCCTTTCTTGGCTACTGCTTTGCCAAGAGCAAACAAGGATCAGCAAAGACCAAAGCAATGGAGAAAGTGGAACTACTTTATGGCCTAGGCACTGGGCTAGAACAAGTTAATCCTGTCTTTTAAAAAAATGAATCACATAAGTTTAAAAGAAATACACTGTAAAACCACTGCTCAGACCTCCTACCAATCCAAAATAAAATACTATCATTAAACCCCCCATCTAAAAAACAAAACAAAAACTTCCTATCTATATTCAATGAAGTCTTCACTGCCTATATTTCCCAAATATTTCCCTCAATTTGATGATCCTTGTGCAAGGAATCAGAATCTAGGGATATTAACAGAGAGCAAGAAATTTTTTGTAGGAAAGCTATGTAGATTTATTTTTAGGCTAAAATGACTTCAAATGTTATCATAAAGTACGGCTACAAAAGACTTTATAAGCCAGTTATTAACTTTAACAACACTACAACAAAGTAGGTATCATATATCATCTTAGAGATGGAAAACAGAAGTTAAACAACTTACCAAGATTTTAGAAATAAAACTGCTTTTTCTATAAACCTACGTCGTTGGAAACGCCTCATAGAGTAACTATGTAGTTTTCTTTACTCATAGAACTACCTGTTAGATCTGTGGGAAAGAACTACAAGACATAGCTGCCAATTAAACTATGAAAAATCTAACAGTTTTTTTTTATCTTAGGTATTGGCATATCCCAATGATCTCTGTCACGTTTTAGGGTGCGTTAACTTAGGAATGACTATGATTTGAACTTGAGAAGTTTTTAGAGAACTAGACAGATCCCATCTCCTGACCCTAAACAGGATCCTATAGTAAACTGCTTGAGGAAATTGAATCTTGAAGATTACAGGTGGCAAACTTTGAGGTGCACTCCATTGAAGATCAAAGAGGCCCAACTAAACAACTGTGGCATCACAGCTGTGGATTGAGCAGAATTTTTTGAAAGGGCCACCTTGAAGATGATGACTATTGTGATTGGCAGTGGAAAGAATCAGGACGTGTGAAAATCCTTAAAAATTTATTGACTTAAATAACTTTGCCTATGTTATGAATAAAAAAGAAACCTTTGTGCACAAAAAAAAAAAGAAATAAAACTGAACTACTTGTTATAACTTTTAATATCAGATAATTCTTCCCTAAAGAAACAATTTCCTGACTAAAATGAAATCAGATAATAGCATGAGGCTGAAACTGAATTAAGTTTTAAAAAATAAAACCAATATGACTATAACACTTAACTTCTTGATACAATGAATGGCATTAGTTTGAAATTAAATTGTAAACAAATATGAAACTAAAGAAGACTTTGGCAGTGGTAGGTATGTAGCAAAAACTCAATACATACTTACTAATTGCAAGTGAAATCTAACATCAAGGATTAGATGTCAGAAAAACATTAAACATTTCAGACTGAAAGATAACACAGTTCTTGTCCTTTCCATGTTTATTTTCCAGGAACATATCCATAAACTATGTATTGCAAGACCTGACACATCCATATCTTTCTCAATTATCCAGTTCAACTAAGAGAGAAAGAAACAGAGAAAAGGAAGGGGAGGATGGGAAAAAGAAAGACCCTCCAGTCTTTGCTACTATAACTTTAAGGACTTAGCTATATAAGGAAGCTGGAATGAGAGTTCGAGAGCAGCATATGGGATAATCAATGGCTTGTCCACCCTAGATTACAGGGAACCACCTGTTTCAGAACCTCCAGAGGGTTTGGATTGATGGTCCCATGGTAGGGAGTTACTCTCATTAATAATGTTCTGCCAGTCTTTCCATGAAGTGCTGGGGAATGAGCATGGGCTTTTAATCTGGACAAACTTGTGATAGCACTTATCAGCTGTGCAACACCAACACCCTAAATTATATAAGCCTCCAGACTTTCACTAGTCCTAAACGTAACAAAAGAGACAAGTAATGAGATACTACAGGTGACAGGTATGAATTCACCATCAAATGGACATTATGTTTTAAAATAAGACAGTATTCCTAAAACATCAAAATCAGGAGAAACAACCAGTGTTACTATATATTTTAATATTTTATGTTGTATAATATAAACACATCCCAACAATAAAAAGTCCATTTTGCTCCTTAACATTCTCTTGTATGTTTCCAGTTCAATGTATTAGTTGGTTCAGGAAAAAAACAAAAAACAACTCCTGAAGACTTAATTGAGTGGGGACAAAAGTGAGGAAGCCTAAGATGGTAAGCTACTACTAGAAGGTATTTAGAAGCAAACTGTCCAACTTTCTTTGAGTTCATGGGCTATTCTAAAAGATGTAAATTTGTCGAAAACAGTGGAACTAACCACCCAGCATTAAATAAGCCAACCTGTGCTTTTTGTAGTCTTCAGAAAAAAGCTAAGTTATATATACATATATCATATATATATATCATCACATGTGCAGAGCAAAACAAGCCACCTTACATAAACTGCCAACCTAGGCTAGACAAAGAAAAGATGGAAAGCAGTGAACTTGGTTAAAATCTGAAGAGTATGAGTTTACTGCTAGTGGCTGTTAACAGTAAAAAAAAGGTGGCATAAATTATGGATTGAACAACTTAAAATTTTTTTAAATTACACAATCAGATTTTACCAAAAATACCCCAACAGCACTGTACTGCTCTAATCAAATAGTTTCAATTACAATCTAATCTATGCTTTATCTTATTTTATTCTCAGGAAATTTAAGACCATAAAGTTTTCAGTAACAGGTTTTGTCATTAACTTTACAAGTTTCAAGAAGCAGCAAATATGGGATGAATCAATTTAGATGAAGTCTCAGAATGATGAGTGCCATAACTAAGCTTTAAGTTCAGGGTGCCAGCCCATCTTCTAAGAATCAGTCACTAGGTATTTACTAAAATCCTCTTGTGTGCCTACTGACAGCTACTCTCGTAAAGCGATCCAAAGAAATCCAAGACAAATCCTTTACCCCCAGTAATTACTACTCTGCTTAAGCAACAAGACTTACAACTTCGGGCCAGGTCAGTGAGTCACAAGGACCTACACCGACCAGGTCAAGACTCTGAGGTTCTCTCTCCCCGACACTCTCCTTTGTGAGAATCCATATTTTCTAACATGTGACATTATCCTTTCCCTGGCCCCTTCCCTCTCCATTTCTACCTCAGAAACCAGTTCCCAGACCAGAAAGTGCCTGTGTGATTGCCAGACTGCTACCAAGAGATAAACAGAGCTGGTCATGTGAGTCTAAAGGGAAAAAGGCCTAGGGGCTGTACTGGTGGCAGGGGCGGAGGGCATCTGACCGTGGCCGGTTCAAGACAAAACAGAGCAGAGGGCAAGGAAGCTGGTGGGAAAGAACCCACAGAAAGAAGAAGTGACACCAGGAACTGCCTCAACTTCTTTCTAGCACCAGACCACAATTATCCAGACACAGGAGTGCAACAATGAGAGAGGAGGGAATTACAATGATTCAGGGAGGACAGAGGGCTAAGTGTCAAGCAGCGACAGAAGATGAAGAGCAAAAGGCAGGGCACGTCCCTGCTGGTCCAGTGGCTAACAGTCTGTGCTCCCGATGCAGGGCGCCTAGGTTCAACCCCTGGTCAGGGAACTAGATCTCACATGAAACAACTAAGAGTGCCCCTGTCACAACTAAGACCCGGGGAAAGTCGCTCAGTCGCGTCCGACTCTTCGCAACCTCGTGGACTATACAGTCCATGGAGTTCTCCAGGCCAGAATACTGGAGTGGGCAGCCGTTCCCTTCTTCAGGGGATCTTCCTAACCAGGGATCAAACCCACGTCTCCCGCATTGCAGGAGGACTCTTCACAGGCTGAGCCACCAGGAAAGCCCAGGGAAGACCCAGATCTGCCAAATAAATATTTTTTTTTAAAAGCAAAGGGCAGGGCTCAGATCATGTCACTCTAGGATAAGGCTGCCCAGCACTTCTGACAGTTGGAGATAGACAGTTCTTTGCTGTCGAGTGTTTTACAGGATATTTAGTAATGTCCCTGGCTTCTACCCACTAGATGTCAGTAGCAACCTCCTCCCAAGTTGTGCCTACAGAAAAAACAAAATAGCAAGAAAACAACAACAAAAACACCTTGACTCTCAAGATGTGCCCTGAGGGTAAAACCTACCTGTGTCTGAGAGCCATGACTTTGAGGAGGTTGAATTTTTACTGGCTGGCAACAGGAAGCCATTTAAGGATTTTAAGCATAGGAAACAATACGGATTTGCTTTTCAAATGAATGGAGCACTGCAGAGATCAACTGTAGAGAAGCAGGGAGGGAAGCAAAAGGTCAAGGCTAACTAAAGAACTAGTTTTGGATGAAGATGATAAACATGTGAACCGAGACAGGGTAAACCAGAAAAGAGGGTATAAAGGCAAGCTACAAAGGTAGAGTTAAGAATGCCAGGGCCCAGTCAGATAGAGCATTTGACGAGAAGGAATACACTACAGAATTATTTGTAGGTTTCTGACTTGGCAATTTAGATGGCTGCATTAAGGGACACTATCTCAGATAGGGAATTTAACAGGAAGAGCACGTTTAAAAATGAGTTGTTTTAAACATAATGAAAGTCTGACAAAAGTGTGGAACATCCAAGTAGCAAAGTTAGAAGAGTTAGGGTTAAGGTGACCAACACTTACATGGTGAGCACTACGCATCGCTTTATAAATATTCATTGAGATAGCAACTATCGTCACCCCATTAAGTGACTTCTCCAAGATTCCACAGCTAATCAGTGTTAAAGCTGAGGTCCCAAACTCAGAGTCCGTGCTCTTAACTGCTACACTGTACTGCCTGCCTCAGGACAAGAGAGAAAAGACTGGGATTACAAACGTAGATCTGGATGGTTTTCAGTATAAAAGCACACAGTAGGTAAAGTCACAGGCACAGATGTGAACGTCCAAGGAAAATGAGCAAAGAGAGAAGAACCTAATATGAAATACTGGAGAAAAGTATGTGTGTGCTTAGTCATTCAGTTGTTTCCGACTCTGTGACGTTATGGACTGTAGCCCGACAGGCTGCTCTGTCCATGTGGATTCTCCAGGCAAGAAAACTGGAGTCGGTTGCCATGTCCTCCTCCAGGAGATCTTCCCAACCCAGGGATCAAACCCAGATCTCCCGCATTGCAGGTGGATTCTTTACCATCTGAGCCACCAGGGAAGCCCAACAATACTGGAACAGGTAGCCTATCCTTTCTCCAGGCCGTTCCTGACCCAAGGCTTGAACTGGGGTTTCCTGCATTGCAGGTGGATTCTTTACCAGCTGAGCCACCAGGGGCCAAAGCTGGAGGAGCCAAAGGAAGGGGCTGTGGGGGAGGAGGTGGTGGGCTGAGAGAGGCAACAGGCAAAGTCTTAAGAGCAAGAAGTACGTGATAGTGTATCTACAAGTCACAACAATCTCTTCCATATAATCTACTCCACATCAATATTTTAACTGAGTTAACACCCCTATAGTTCCAAATAATGATGATATCGAATATCCATACTCACAGTATTTTCAAAAAATTTCACAGGTGAGCAATACTCATACAATGTATATCTGCAGTTTTTCTAGAATACCCACAATTTGTGGAAGACACAGTGTCATTTAATATGAAACAACACCTTAGATACCATATGAAATCATTCCATATATTTATGTCCAGCCAAGAAGACTTTTTAAAGCTTTATTCACATCTAACTTTCACAGCAATGAAACACATTACTCTGTTTTGCATTTTGTCGATGAGCACATGAAATACTGACTCCTCTAAGTTTTGCAAATGATGGATACGAAACGGTGCAGTCTCTTCCTAAACAAGGATTTAGAAAATGTGAATGTGAGAACTAGTGACTTCTCACTTGAAGGAGCTGCTGCAGCGTCCGGTGAGTCCTGAGTTGTGCTGCTGTAATAAATCTCCTGTGTATCTACACAGTTTTGGGTTATGCATTCCTTATGATACTTTGCAATTTTATACCCTAAACACAAACATTTAGTGGAGAATGAGTTTCCTCAAGATACAAAATAAGCTTGCTCCTACTTCCACTTCAAGACAAGTGTTTCCTAAGAAATCAAATCTTATTTCCTGGCCCAAACTCAAAGTACTTTCCAAACTTTAAGGCATGAACAAATCATTCAGGGATCTTGTGGAAATGGAAGGTTCTGATTCAGCAGATCTGAAGTGGGGCCACCACTCTGCCTTCCTAACAAGTTCCCTCCAGCATGACACAGATGCTCTGGTCTAGCTACCCCACTGAGGCGCCTGGACCAGAAGCACTAACCACACTGTGGAACTGTGAGAGCTGCACGGCCTTCAGTGTGCCAAGCAGACCAACATCAGCTGCTAACACTGGTGATGCTAGACATTTAAAGTCTTTCTTTTCAAATCTATTTACAACTCATTCACTGACTTTTCTTTTTTTGTTGTTGTTGGTATAGAAAATGAGACCTTCTTTTCTTTCTATTCCTTCCACTATCCTGAACTGTGAATCTAATAGCTTATAAACCCCTCCACAAGAACGACCCAGCTGGTTCTTCCAAGCTTCTCTCCTATAATCCCTGCACCGGTCCACAACACACCAAATGAATGAAGTGGTTATCTTCTACATGTAAACCATTGCTCTCTCACCTCTTGCTTTGGGTCGTTTGGTTGACGCTTTCCTCGATCAGGTCGGTCTCTAGAGCTGTCCCTCTCTATTTACTTTGCCCAATTTTTTAATGAGATGTGACCTCACCATTCTCGGAACCAACCCCTCACCCTCATTGCAGAGATTTTTCTTTTTGCGCTAATATTTACTACATTCGGCTGGAATTCAATATATATTGGTTTTTTGCCTTTTCTTGGCTACTGAATTACAAGCTACGTAAGGGTAGGAATTCTTATAACTAATTTTGATACCCTTTGCACTGCCTAACACAGTTGTACACTAAATGCTAAGAAAAAGTTCCAGTAAAATGAATTAAAGCACTACTCCTTAATGATAATAAACCTGATCTAAATATTCCCAAATCACAAATTTAATGACATTTCTTATTTCTCCAAATACCACTGGCTTTCTACTTTAATCAGCACAGAAAGTTGAGCTTCAGAGTTGAGTCCAAAGTCAGACAAATGGACAATCTTTCAAGTGCAAACCAAAAAAAAAAAATCCAAAATAATGTACTATTAAAACAGTGAGTCAAAGAAAATTATCTTGTGCTAAATTCTGAAGACAAACAGACTAAGAATATAAGTTAATTACGGCTAATTATTAAAAATGAGTCCAGATCAATAACTGTCTCTAACCAAAGGATGAAAAGTGAGATCCGAGTTTAAAAGTGACATGGAGTTGTGATAATCATCAATGACTGGAACACAACTCATCATCAGGGCTGCACTGCCTCAAAATCAAGAATTAAAAGAAAGGATCTAGTATCACTGAATATGTAACAAATGTTCTACTTGGGAGTTGCCAGGACAATATTGAGCATCCCGCCTGAAGATGAAAAAGTACCCATATTTATTAAATCTTGCAAATGATATTCATTCATTGACCTGTTAATTAGTTTTCCTAATCTGAAAGATTGTCTTTGGCAAAGAATAGGGAAGGGATGGGAGTTTCTGGTGATGTTTTGACAAGCAGAATAATGGCTCCCTCAGAATGTCCACAGCTACTCTCCATGAACCTATGAATATTTGACTTTACAAGGAAAAAGGGACTCCAGTGATTCAGCTGAGAACCTTGAGGTGGGTAGATCATCCTACATTATTCAGGTAAGGTCAAGGCATTCACAAGAGTCCCCAGAGTAGAAGGGGTCATTGGAGTGATGAGATGTGAGGAGGACTCAACAACCTACTGTGGCTGACTCTGAAAACACAGGAAGGGGCCATGAGCCAAGGAACGTGGGCAGCTTCTGGGAGCTGGGAAAGGCAAGGAAAGAGACTCTCCTCTAGGGCCTTCAGAAAAGGACCAGCCCTGCTGATATCTTGATTCTAGCCTGGTGAGATCCTTGTTGAACGTCTAACCTACAGAACTGTATAATAAATGTGTTTTTTAAAATTTATTTATTTTAATTGGAGGCTAATTACTTTACAATATTGTAGTGGTTTTTGGCATACAATGTATGTTGTTTTAAGCCACTAATCTGTGGTAATCCATTATGGCAGCAATGCATGCATGCACGCATGCTCAGTCACTTCAGTTGTGTCTAACTCTTTGCAACTCCATGGACTGCAGCCGGCCAGGCTCCTCTGTCCATGGGACTTCCCAGGCAAGAATACTGGAATGGGTTGCCATTTCCTTCTCCAGCAACAGGAAATAATAAAATGGTAACTGCTATGAAAAAGGTTCTCTAAGACAATTAGATAACTGCTTTTTAAAAGGGCAAGGTGATGCTCAGCAAATATGTGAATCAGTATTTCGTTTGCATTATTTAAGAAACAGACCTGCTCCTCTGCAAAAGGCTATCACACAAGCTTAAACCTAGATTTTTATGAAAAGGCTGAAAGCAAATACAACTGACATTGATCAAAAAGTCTGAGTTAGAAAACAAAGCAGAACAAGGTATTTTCAACCAAACAAGAACATGATTAAAAATTAACTAGAAAAATGTGATATTCCTCATAGATAGCATTTAAAAAGGGACCACCATAGTATTCTTTCCAAAAGGCCAAAACCAGCATCTCTTTCTAAGCTGTGTTTACCTGACGATCCTCTGGGCAGCATACTGATGGAGGGAACGAAACTGTGCAGACATATTCGCTAGAGCCGCCAGACAGTTTGTGTGAAGGTACTTGTCCTGCCAGAGAGCAGACATTTGGACACACATCAGAGAGAAGTTTAAAACATGCAAGTTAACATTTTCAGCAAGGTTAATCAGAAGCAAGTGGAAAGTCAACTGCCACTGACTGCAGAAAATTCAGACCCACAATCCGTTTCCTTTAATTCCAAAACCCGTAAAGTGCAGAAAGTTTTTTCACCACTAATTTGGAAGCAACATCTGGCACAAAAGACAATGATGGTATTTATGGTCTTCATTAAGCCCGCCCTGGAGAAGACTGAAATATTTCATTGCAGAAATATTAATGTCCAGTTACAGTGTGTGGCTCCAGAACCTAATGATTACATATTGTGTAGCATAAGAACTATAATTATCTTCCTAAAATAAAAATATTCTCCACTCTAAAACACACATGTGGCTCCAAGAGCTTCAGATAGAAGATTGTAGACATGTAGAGTTTCAGATAAAAGATTGTAGACATGTATCTACATTAGCCTCCCAGAAGGGAGTAACTGAAAATGGTGCAGTAAACTTGACCATTTCCCTGAGCTATGAATTCTGTATGTTGCTTCTCTAGTGGCTGGAGCTGACATCTGCTCTAACGTATACCAAATACAACCTAGCTGAAATTTTCCTTTCACTCTTTAAAGTATTCTCTTTTCTTCTATGCTTCTGTCCCATCTGAATTCATATTTTCCCATGTCTGCATCTTCTTAAAGTTTGTTGCTGCCACTTCTTAAACTTCAGTCAGTTTTATCAGTTCGGCAAAGGCAGACGGTATCTTTTACCTAAAGGTGCTACATTGCTTATTTTCTATTCATGTAAAATCTCTCTGATCATACAAGCTATGAAATACTCAGACGTAGACACTAGAAACATTACCTTAGGATCATAATACAGAAATATATGCTGATCTATACTTTTCTACCATACTCCATGAGAATGTTAGCATTTTAAATATTGAGATTGCTTTAAACTATAGTCTTCATTGCATTGTATATAAAAAGGTAGAAAAATAGCTGCGGAATACTTACTCTTGTCCTTGTCATGTTGTACTGAATGGTTCTTATTACAACCAGTATCAGGAGACTTCCCAGTGAAATTTCAGTTAAAACCCGCTCTGAATACCAAGTAATATTTTTTAACATCTGTAATGGGAAGAAAAGTTTAAGTCAGTATGATTGCTTTATGGAAGAAGGGATTATCCATGCCTACAATTTCTGATAAGCCATGGATTTGCTCTGAAGGTGAGTTAAATAGTACATAAAAATAAATCATGAGAATTTCAGTTCAAGATAGCAAAACTGTGATGTATTTACTTCTTCTTCCTTCTCAGATTAAAAGAAAAATAGACAACAATATCATTAGTAGACAAAAATGAGCCATATCTAAAAAGGTACGGTACGTAGGAGGGTAAGACTGACAGCACAACCGTCACAGGTCACTCATTTGAAAGCAAAAAGTAAGAAAACCAAGGCGTCTCTTGAAAAGTGGAGTTGTCACAGAAATCACAGAAAATCTGCACCCCTGTGCCAAGGAGAGTCCAAGAATGCAAATCAGCCAAGGTCTTCAAGAAGAGATGGGTCCATGCTCTGCTCAGGCTCTTCAGAGCAGGCAGCTCTGGGGTTTGCCTCCAGGCCTCGTTAAGTGAGAACTGTCCAGCTTCAGCTGGTGTAGTTCCACAGCCACACAACACAGAGAGACAGAGAGAAAACCTGGGCAACAGAGCAGCCAATTCTGGGCCACAGCGAAGGAGGCAAAATGCACAAAACCTAAGAGGCTCAACTGGCACAGAATTCCCCTAACATCCTCTTCCACTGAGGTCACCCCGACTTCTTTTCTCCTTGACATGAGCTAAGGTGCCACATTCTTTCCATCTATACCTGAAAAAGAACAAGATTGCTGGCTGACTCCTGCCCTCTCTCTGCAGTGGATTCTTACCATCCACATCTTCTGAAAGGAGGTACCCCCCACCTTTCAAAACAAGTGAGTCTGACTTTCTTTTACAACTATGAATGGACAACAAGAATCTACAGAAAAAGCAGAGAAATTCAGTAATCTAAAAGGTAAGCTGAATCCAATCAAGCCTCTGTTCTAACTGCCAGTAAGTATGAAATACAGAGGACTAAAAAACATTATAAATAATACAATGGTATAATCAGCCAAAACCAAATGTATGAAATTCTACTAAATAAACAAGCCAGCTTGTATAAAAAAATAAATGGTGTCATAGGGAGAGAAAGGAAAACACTTACAGATTAAGAGTTAAGAACTAAATGCAGTAAGCAGGCTTTGGAAACTGATTCAAACCAACCAAACTGAATATTAGTAGGCACAATAAAATATTGTCAATTTTGCTGGATGTGATAATGGTGCTGTATTTAATTTTTTATGCCCACATTTATGGGCATGAAATATTTAAATATTTGCAAATGAAATTATATTTATATATATATGATTTATAGGATTAAGAAATCTATTTTAGCCAAAATACAAAAGGCAGAGAAGGTAGAGTGGGTAGATGAAATAAGAACAGAAGAATGCTGATGAATCCATAGAAATTCATTATACTGTTTTTTCCAATTATGTTTACATTTATTGAGTTTATAATTAAAATTTACTAAATAAAAATAATATGAAAGCTAATACTATATGAAATAAATATTATAAATAATATTGCATGAAATAAATAAAAATAAATAAAGTGGAACTAAACAAGAATAACAAACAGACCCCCAATTAAACAAAGATAATTTAAGAAGCTGGGGAAACTTTTTTAAAATTCTAATCAGTATCTTTGATGAGATCTGACAGAATACTGTAACCACAAAATAAGAACAGGTCACTATGAAAAATCAGAATCACAGAATGAAGAAAAGCCACTGAAGACTAAAAAGAGTGATAACTAAAACTTAAAAGAGAGAGAGGAATTAGCAGAATGGGCACTATGAAAAAGAGAATTTGTGATCTGAAAGACAAAACTTATAAGTTCCCTAAGACAACGGCAATAAAAGGCAAAAAGACAAAATATAAGAGAAATGTGGAGATCCAAAATATCCTTAATAAGAGTTCTAGAAAGAAGAGACTGCAATCAACTGCAGTTGAAAGAAAGAAGAGATTGCAATCAACCCTTGAATGACATGGGTCCATTTATATGAGGTTATTGTTTTTCAATAAGCATAACAGTTAGCCCTCCGTATTAGGCGGCTGCATCCTCAGATGTGGATACAGAGGGCTGACTATGGGACTTGAACATCTGCGGATCTGAATATCCATGGCAGGTCCTGGAACTAATCCCCACTGACACGAGGAAGGACTGTAGAAGAAAAACAGAAACATTAGTAATAGAAAATTCCTTTGAGGGAAAGAGAAACTTGCAACATTTTAAGCAAAAATACTTGGGGAAAAAAATCAAAATGTATTCTGATAAGATTTCTGAATCCACAGTATATGAGAAAATCCTACTGGCTGCTAGACAGAAGAAACATGTTATCACCAAACAAAAGAAAAGCAGACTAACATTAGATTTCTCATCTTGAACAGTATATATCTGAAGGACAACATAAAAACCTCTATAAGTTTTTGAGGAATAGATGATCATTCTAGAATTCTTATCTAGAGAAACCAACGCTTAAGTATACAAAAAAGTACTTTTAAGTGTGCAGTGACTCAGCATGAACCACCCATGCACTATTTCCAGGGAAAAAGCATACCACCACACACATAAGTACTTCCCTGCCCCTCCTCATCACCATAACAATAAAACAGTAACAGCCAGAAAATGTCAAGAGAAGGAAAATACAGGTTACTAAACAACAACAACAAAACAGTAACAACTCCCAAAACCTCATAACTATAATCCATGAAGTCAGAAAAATATAACTAAATCTAAATAATATGGTTGACATTAATTCTTCTAAAAGACCAATAAAAAAGACATTTCTCTGCTAAGTCTGCCTTCCCCCAAATTCCAAATAATATTTAAAATGAGAAAAGGGACATGGAAACAGATAAAAATAAAAAAGTAAAGAAATATCAAGAAGATCAGCTTCATGTAAGTGCCCATAGTTTTTTCACTCAGTTCAACTCTTTAGCAAGAGACCTATGCCACCCAGCATCCCTCATCACAAATAACCCAATCCTGACTACGGACAGCAGGCTCAGTGCCATGCAAGGATGGCATTTAGAAATGTCCAGTACATGGTAACTGAGTGTTGTCTGTGAAGTAAAAAACGTAAAACTTAAAGCATTTCCATTACTCATGACTAATAATGACCTTAATCAACTAGAAGAGGTAACGTTAAGTGTAAAACAAATGACACTACCTGAAAATACTGAAAACGATGACATTGGCCAGCGGGATCTCTGTAACAACACGGGGCTCAGTCCCTCTGACTTACTGTCCAAGGCAGCAGTTCTCAAAATGCAGTCCGGGAACCGCTAGGAGTCCCTGAGACACTTCTGGAGCATTCTCAAGGTCAAAACTATGTTCATCCTAATACCAAGACATTTCTTTCCACTCTTATTCTCTCATGAGTGTACAGTTCAGTTTTCTGAAGGCTACCTAACATGCCTAATGGCACAATTAATTTAATACAGAAGGAGACCTGAGACTCTGTTAAGGCAATTCACTAAAGAGATTTGCAAAAGTGTAAAACAATGCTGCTCTTCTCACTAAATTTTTGTTTGCAGAAGACAGTTACTTTCATAAAAATCTGTTACTGATGCTAACGTGTAATGGGTTTATTTAAGAATTATTTCTAAATCAACTAATCAAATATTTTTAAATGTAAGTTTTAATTCCTAATACAGTTAACATAGAGAACAATAACCCACATAAAGATGTTATTTGCCATCCTTCACTATTTTTAAGTGTAAAGACCAAGAAGGTTTAAGAACCACAGCTCTAAGTCTCTAGGGGAATACTAACCCAGGATACTCAACAGGCAGCTTAACTAGTGAGAGGAGTCTCTGTCTTTTAAAAGGTCATATGCTTGAATACAGTTTGGTTTCTCTTCTCCTTTGGCTTCTCTGTTTACAGATAAATTATCATAAGCCACCTTTACTTGAAATCGGGGCCATTGGTTCTTAACATCTGCCTGTGTGTGTCAATTAGAAAACTGGATTGGAGAAGTGTTTTGAATAAAAGTAGTCTTATTCATTCAACATTCAGTAAATATTTAGTAGGTATCCACATAGTAAACTAATGACATTACTATGAAAATTAGAAATCCAATTTAGCATTTACATAAAGGTCCATCTTTTCTTACTGTGAAAAGTAAATTATTGTCTGGAAATTCTGGCAGTGTCTAAGAAAAATTAAAAATAATTAGTTACAGAGCTCACACAACTTCCCACAGGACACTGATATATAATAGGCAGCATACAGAAAATTTTCTTGGTAACCTAGCTGTAATCTTGACCTATTTATTTGGTTGTTATAAAAGAAATTCCTCATCTTTTGCATTCAATGTTCATATAGTTTAATACCTATAGATTTATCACCTTGATTACATATTATATCTATTTATCATTTTAAGCTAAAATAACTTAATTAATATGTAGAAGAAAAGCCCTGGAGGATCTGAAAATATCTTTCTTCGCAAAAAATATATAATTGTTTATGTCTTCTTTTCAGACTTCTCCCCCATATGATTTGTCTTTACTGAATATATTTATTCCATATGTTACATAGGCTAGAATATTACATAGTAATATATAATATCAATTCTTCAAGAAATTAAATTTATACATAGAAAAGTACAAAGAATAATTAACTTCCATACTCCCACAATTGACAGTAACATTTTATTAACATTAACACTTAATGTTTTATTTTTTAAGATAAAAATTCCATTTTATTCCCCTAAAGAGGAACAACCACTATCTTGAGTTCGGTATATATCTTTATAGTCCATTTCAAATACTTTATGTCTACAGTAAACTGATACATGTGTGCATGCACAGACGCACATGTTCACACACACATGCACTTCTCTGTATAGTTTCTAGTTTACATAAACAACATCATAATGTATCACACTGAATAGTGTCCTCCAAACTGGTGGCACCCAAAACCTGTCAATGAGACTTAATTTGGAAATAGGGTCTTTGTAGATACAATCAAGATTATACTGGATTAGGGTGGGTCCTAAATCCTGTATGACTGGTGTGCTTATAAGAGGAGGAGCAAAGATCAGACAGGCACATGAGAAAAGGCCACGTGATGACAGAGGCTGCAAGCTGCAAGCCAAAGAACATCAAGGATAGGTAACAAGAGACAGGGAATCACTTCCCTTGGTCCTTCAGAGATAGCAAAGCCCTGCTGACACCATGCTTTTGGACTTTCAGTCTCCAGAACAGTAACAATCAATTTCTGTTCATTTTAAGTCATCCAGTTTGCTCTGGCAGTACCAGTAAACTGATACACTTAAATATCTGCTTGCATCATAATTTTTTCACTCAATACATCTTTGTAACTCTTCTATATAGATACATATAAGAAGAATGAATATTCATCACATTTGCCAATCTAATATTAATAGTACTAATTTTTTTTAAATGAACTACTTCTATACTAGCTAGTAAAACAGCTGCTTCCCCCAGCCACTCCCCCAGGACCTCCTCCTGTTTGGTAATTAATGCAGAGCGGAGAAGAAAGGACGAAATAGCTGAGAGTCATTCTCACTGGATGACTGCTCTCTCTGGTGCCATGCCAGGTAAACAGCTGAACATCACCTCTACTTCACTCCATCCAAACACTGGATAGTCCTGTGCCAGGAGGCCCCATTTTTTTAATCCACTCTTCTATTATGGAAATTAAGGTTATTTCCAGTTTTTCCCCTGTGAAAGACAATGCTGCAATATAGATCCTTGCCCTCAGTATCCAAAATATCACTACAGTCAACTCAAGAAACAGGGAGTCCTTATTCCCCATACTCTTTGTATCCTGACATTAATTACTTTAAGTTAGGAATCACATTCATTTTGAAAACAAAAATACCTGTAAAATCCCCTTTAAGCCTCTATTTGTGGTACTTAGTGACTTCATGAGCGCATCGCCAAGAATTTGTTAGGAAGCAGAGCTGTGAAGCCACTGAAGAGTTTCTTTTAAAAGTATGTGTATGTTTTGTTTCTAAGCCCGAGTACAACTAGAGAGAAGCCGGGGCACCACAATGAAAGCCCCCACGTGCTGCAACTAAGACCTGCTGCAGCCAAAATATGTAACCTTTTTAAATAAATACGTAAACATTTTTAAAAATAAATAATTATGTATGTATGTTTTGGTTAAGTAAGTGAAAAGTCACTCAGTCTTGTTCAACTCTTTGTGACCCCATGGACTATACAGTCCATGGAATCCTCCAGGCCAGAATACTGGAGTGGGTAGCCTTTCCCTTCTCCAGGAGATCTTCCCAACCCAGGGATCAAACCCAGGTCTCTGCACTGTGGGCGGATTCTTTACCAGCTGAGCCACAAGGGAAGCCCAAGAATACTGGAGTGGGTAGCCTATCCCTTCTCCAGTGGATCTTTCCAATGCAGGAATAGAGCTGGGGTCTCCTGCATTGCAGGCGGATTTTTTACTGACTGAGCTATCAGGGAATATTATTAACTAAGAAGTACAGAGTCAGCATCCAACACAGCACCAACCTCAGCAGCACCAGCCACAGATTAAAATTTAATAAAATTAAAAATTCAATTCATCAGTCACACTGGCCACATTTCAAGTGCTGCTTGCTATACTGGACAGTGCAGTTACGGAATATTTCCATCAACTCAGAAAGCTTGACTGAATATTTGGTTAGAGAACACCACTGTATCCATCACCCACTTTTAGCAAAAGTTAATATTTTCGTTTGTGAAGCACCTAAAGCTCCACAGCTAACCTCTGGCAACCGCTCTCCTAAATGCGATACTTCATTGCCATGAATATTTTTGAATTTATTATGATCTGTCCATGTAGTTCTATTTCATTCGTTGTATTAACAGTTCCTCTGTAGTATTTCATTTATGTTATTGCTGTTTGCAGTTTTTGGAACACTATGAACAGTACTACAAGGAACACTCCTTCAAATGTGCTCTTGTGAATCTATGGAAAAGTTTTTCCTAGGACCCAAATCAGGAAATGGAATTGGTAGGAGGTAAAGTATTTAATTCTGCAGGTAATATGAGGAATGTGAGAGGCTAAATTCCTCTCATAAGTGGTTCTGTCAGTTTATACTGCTACTATCAGTATATGAGAGTCCCTTTTCTCTATATCCTCACCTGACACATAACATCTCATACTTTTTGCCAATCTGATGAGCACACAATATTTTGGTTACCTTAATAAGAATGATGCTGATGAATCATCAAGTTGACCATCCTTTAAAAATGCTTACCAGTCATTCAGGTTTTTATTCTGTTTTTCTATTACTCTGTCCATTACTCTAGCAACACTTTGTTTTTGTAACTGACTACAAGGGTTCTTAAAATTAAAAACACTAACCCATCTTTCTGTCTGTATCTTTTTTTCCCTTGTTCGAACAGTGAAAATTTTCATTTTAATATAGCCAAATTTATTTATTTTCATTCATGGTTTATACATTTTACACTTAAGAAAGCCCTTTCTCAGTAAGTTTATAGAAATATTATCCTTTAATTTCTCTTTAAAGATTTTTAAATGCAGTTTTTCACAGCTAGCTTTATTAATCCAATTGGAATTTCTCTTTGTATGTGAGACAAGATAATCTAATTTTACTTTTTCCATTTGGATGAGCAATGTTCTCAAACTCAGAAAAAAAATTTCCTTACTACTTAGAATTGATGCTTTTAAACTGTGGTGTTGGAGAAGATTCCTGAGAGTCCCTTAGACAGCAGAGATCAAACTAGTCAATCCTAAAGGAAGTCAGTCCTAAGTATTCACTGGAAGGGCTGATGCTGAAGCTCTAATACTTTGGTCACCTGATGTGACGAACTGATTTACTGGAAAAGACCCTGATGCTGGGAAAGACTGAAGGCAGGAGGTCAAGGAGACGACAGAGTATGAGATGGTTGGATGGCATCGTCAACTCGATGGACAAGAGTTTGCGCAAGCTCTGGGAGTTGATGATGGACAGGGAAGCCTGGCGTGCTGCAGAACATGGGGTCACAAAGAGTCGGACACCACTGAGCGACTGAACTGAACTTCTGTCACACTTCACATTTCCACATATGAGCGTGTAGTTTCTGAACTAAGTTATTTCCATTTGTCTATTTTCTATTCCCCTGTTAATAAAACACAATCTTAAGTACTAAAAGTTTTATAACTGATCTATCTGGTAGGGTGAATAACTTCACAATGAAATGTTTCAAAAACTTCCTAGGCTTTTTGCTTTTCCCTGTAATTTCTGGGATTAGCTTTTCAAGGCGCGCGCGCACACACACACACACACACATACACACACACACACACACACACGAACTGCTAAGATTTTGATCAGATGAACATAATAATTAATTCAAAGGCAAATTAACAATTTTATGACACTGAGTCTTCCCATCTGTGAACACAGTATCTCTCTCCATTTATTAATACATATTCAGTCATTTTTCATTTGGGCTTCCCTGGTGGCTCAGAGGTGAAGAATCCACCTACCAATGCAGGAGACGAAGATTCTATCTCTAAGTCAAGAAAATCCTCTAGAGAAGGAAATGGCAACCTACTCCACTGTTTTAGACTGGGAAATCCCATGGATAGGGGAGCCTGGCAGGCCACAGTCCATGGGGGTCACAAAGGAGTTGGACACAAGTTAACAACTAAATGACAATTCATGCCATTAAAAAATTATACTTTTTTTAGATTGATTCCTAGGTTCACAATAGTTTTATTGCCACTGTTAAGCACTATCTCCATAACACATTTTGAAGATTTTTGTTATGTGTATGCAGAAACAGTATTTAGTTTGTATAGTTCAGTTTCTGGATCGTAGATCCAGAAAGTTTGTTCAACTTTCTTAACATTTTCAATACTAGAGTACTGAATTCTCTGGGTAGTCAATTATAACATTGACAAATACTGTCATTTAGATTTCCTTTAATTTTAAACTGTTATCATAAACAACTCACTTTTTATGCTTTAAAGTACACACTTTTTTTTCTGAGCCACAAACAAGTATTTCCACAGCAAGCATATTTACAAATGGGACAATGAAACTGATCAGCATGTAATATGTTCAGCTCCTGATTTAAAGACTATAGCAAATTAGCGATGCTCTGCTTTGAGGAACAAAAGATCCAGATTATTCTTGGGGTTCATCCAATAACCAAGAAACAGCCTGAAAAACATAGCGAATATGATAACAGACAATGTTCATTAAAAAAAAGTTTGCTGGGACTTCCCTGGTAGCACAGTGGACAAGAATCCATCTGCCAAAGCAGGGAACATGGTTCCATCCCTGGTCAGGAATATTCCACATGTAGTAGAGCAAGCAAAGCCATGAGCCCCAACTACTGAGTCCGCGTGCTGCAACTCCCAAAGCCTGCCTGTCTGGGGCCTGTGCTCTGCAGCAAGAGAAGCCACCAAAATGAGGAGCCCACACAACAGAGCAAAGAGTAACCCCTGCTCACCACAAACTAAGAAAGCCCAAGCAAAGCAACGAGGATCCAGCACAGCCAAAAATAAGTAAAACAGATATTTTTAAATTATTAAAAGAAGTTTTCCTATCCATGGTATGATCAGGACACACATAAGGGTGATCTTAAACTTTTAAAGGTACAAATCTTTGATTATACTTTTCATTAAGAAATAGAAATGAAATTTAATTATAGCATGCGCAGTGAAAATAGAACTAATTTTTAAAAACTCTCAACTTTACATTACTATACAGTTTATTAACAACACTGTGATAGTTTCAGGTGTATAGCAAAGTGATTTGGCTATACATATACACATGCATCTTTTTTTTTCAAATTCTTTTCCCATTTAGGTTGTTACATAATATTGAGCAGAGTTCCCCATGCTATACAGCAGGATTTTGTTGGTTATTCATTTTACATATAGCAGTGTGTACATGTTAATGCTGAACTCCTTACCTATCCCTCCCCCTCTCTAACTGTCCCTCCTTATAACCATAAGTTCGTTCTCTATGTCTGTGAGTCTGCTTCTGTTTTGCAAATAAGTTCATTTGAATCATTTCTTTTTCCGTTTCCCATAAGAGCAATATCATACAATACTTCCCTTTCTCTATCTTACTTCAGTAAGTATGACAATCTCCATGTTGCTACAAATGGCATTATTTCATTCTTTGTAATGGCTGGGTAATATTCCATTGCATATATGTACCACATCTTCTTTATCCATTCCTCTGCCAGTGGATATTTAGATAGATTCCATGTCTTGGCTATTGTAAACAGTGCTGTAATGAACACTGGGGTGCATGTATCTTCTTGAATTATGGTTTTCTTTAGATATATGCCCAGGAGTGGGATTGCTGGATCATATATGCACAGCTGCCTTAGCAAAAACAGGCCCCAAGTGGAAAAAAAGCCAAATACTCACCAAGAAGGGAATGAATAAATATACAGTGGCATATTCACAGAATGGAATAGTATATGACAATAAAAAGAACAAACTAATGATGCGGTAACATTTGTGAATTTCAGCAATACTATGCTGAGTGGAAGAAGCTAAAATATAAGAGAATACACTAATTTCATTTCTTAATGCCCAGTGACAGGCATTTTTATATACTTACATATAATTTTTATACCACTTATATACTTATGTACCATTTTATATACTTATATACCATTTTTATATACTTTCCATGTGTTTATATATCTTTTCTCAAGAAGTATTTTTCCACATTTCTCCTTAAATGTTTTAAATTAAATTTTAGTAATATTTTTATTTTGAAATAATTGTAGTTTTAAGAAAAATGCTGTGAGAGTCCATGTATCCTGTACCTATTTTTCCCCAGAAACAACTGTATTTCAAGGGGTAAAAGCTAATCTACTGGGAGGGAATTCTTCTAGAATGTAGTTAACTCTGGGTGGTATGAAGTACTGACCAGAATATGCAAAAGAGAGTCTTCTATTATGCTACAAATGTTCAATAACATGATCTGGGTGGTATTAACACAGGTATATACATGTGTAGAAACTTGCAAGTTGTACCTTTAAAATCTGTGTACTTTCTATTTTGTACTTCAACTGAAAAGCATTTTTAAAAATCATACATTTTTATTCCTTATCAAAAGAAAGATAAATGCGCTTTAAAAAAAACTAAAGCAATGTAAATATTTTTTCTCAGGGTACTTTACTAAATATGAGGATCAAAAATTTTATATGTTTTATCCTCTTTCTATAGCACTAGTATTCCTTAAACCTTAGTTGAAATGATAGTCATACTACATAAGAGGCAAAAATAATTTCATTGGGAACAGGGGAGAAAAGATGACATAAAATCTCTTCTAAAGAAGCAAGTGTTTATACCTGAAGAGAGAAGCTCCCAGCCCTGTCTCATACCAGACCCCCATAGCAGACTGTAAGAATCCCTTCTAAGAAACTGACCACCCCAAAAGTAAAGGCTTACAGAGAGCAGGACATCCAGAGAAACAGACTATGCAGAGCACATTATATTGAATAAGTGCTGCCCAAACAAAGAACTTTCAATCAAAGTTTTAGTGCCTGCTCCTAAAGAGAAATAAACAAGCAAGAATCCCCACACATTTGAGGAAAGCCCCTAATGAGGATGAAGACAGGAGCCAAAAACAAAAATGAAACCGAGAGAATAGGCAGTATATGCTGTAATAGCTTGAGAGGGGATTCTCAGTTTTGTTGAAGTAGTGGGAGTTGCATTAGTGACTGGCACATGAACATAAAACAAAGCAATCATATTCTGCAGAAAAATTAAAACATGTACAAGAAAAGAAACACAATTATCACACAGTCCATCTGAGGGCAGAATATCAGTTAACAAATCACAATAACGTAAAAAGCTGAGTTATCACAGAATGGTAGTAAGGTGGGAGAGGAAAAAGACTCTGTGCTGGAAACAGCTCTAGGAACCCAGAGGGCACACTCAGGATGTACACTAAGGAGAATTAACATCATATATTCTATCTTATGATGGTAACAGTTAATATCTATAAATCTGAAAAATCAAGAAATATTAAGAAACATGGACAGAGCCGATGGCATTTGTCTTTGGGGGGGTGGCAATCAGGTATGGGATTGACATGGGGTCTGCTATTTCACACTGAAACCTAGTACTTCTATGAAAGTTTTAAAACTATGTACATGAATTACTGTGACACAAAATACCACTGTGAAAGAGAAAAGCAGTTTGGGAAGGGAACTCACTGACAGGACTAAAATTTAAGGAGTTAAACTACAGTACACTATTTTGCATTGTTTTATAAAATAATTTTTCAGTCCTTTTCTTCTTCCCTATGCTTTCATTCATTCTATATAAAAGGAGGATATCTGTTTGATCATTTCCTCCCCAAGTAAAAAGTGGAAATGGAGAGGAAAAATGACCTCAGTTCAGCTCAGTCCAGTCGCTCAGTCGTGTCCGACTCTGCGATCCCAGGAATCCAACCATGCCAGGCCTCCCTGTCCATCACCAACTCCCGAGGTCCACCCAAACTCATGTCCATCGAGTTGGTGATGCCATCCAGCCATCTCATCCTCTGTTGTCCCCTTCTCCTCCTGCCCCCCAATTCTTCCCAGCATCAGGGTCTTTTCCAATGAGTCAACTCTTCGCATGAGGTGGCCAAAGTATTGGAGTTTCAGCTTCAACATCAGTCCTTCCAATGAACACCCAGGACTGATCTCCTTTAGGATGGACTGGTTGGATCTTCTTGCAGTCCAAGGGACTCTCAGGTGTCTTCTCCAACACCACAGTTCAAAAGCATCAATTCTTCAGCACTCAGCTTTCTTCATTATCCAACTCTCACATCCATACATGACTACTGGAAAAACTATAGCCTTGACTAGACGGACCTTTGTTGGCAAAGTAATGTCTCTGCTTTTCAATATGCTATCTAGGTTGGTCATAACTTCCCTTCCAAGGAGTAAGCATCTTTTAATTTCATGGCTGTAATCACCATCTGCAGTGATTTGGGAGCCCAGAAAAATAAATTCTAACACTGTTTCCACTGTTTCCCCATCTATTTGCCATCAAGTGATGGGACCAGATGCCATGATCTTAGTTTTCTGAATGTTGAGCTTTAAGCCAACTTTTTCACTCTCCTCTTTCACTTTCATCAAGAGGCTCTTTAGTTCTTCTTCACTCTCTGCCGTAAGGGTGGTGTCATCTGCATATCTGAGGTTATTGATATTTCTCCCGGCAATCTCGATTCCAACTTGTGCTTCTTCCAGCCCAGCGTTTCTCATGATGTACTCTGCATATAAGTTAAATAAGCAATATACAGCCTTGACATACTCCTTTTCCTATTTGGAACCAATCTGTTGTTCAATGTCCAGTTGCTTCCTGACCTGCATACAGGTTTCTCAAGAGGCAGGTCAGGTGGTCTGGTAGTCCCATCTCCTTCAGAATTTTCCACAGTTTATTGTGATCCACACAGTCAAAGGCTTTGGCATAATCAATAAAGCACAAATAGATGTTTTTCTGGAACTCTCTTGTTTTTTCAATGATCCAGCAGATGTTGGCAATTTGATCTCTGGTTCCTCTGCCTTTTCTAAAATCAGCTTGAACATCTGAAAGTTCATGATTCACGTACTGTTGAAGTCTGGCTTGGAGAATTTTGAGCATTACTTAACTAGGGTGTGAGATGAGTGCAATTGTGTGGTAGTTCAAGCATTCTTTGGCATTGCCTTTCTTTGGGATTGGAATGAAAACTGACCTTTTCCAGTCCTGTGGCCATTGCTGAGTTTTCCAAATTTGCTGGCATATTGAGTGCAGCACCTTCATAGCATCATCTTTCAGGATTTGAAATAGCTCAACTGGAATTTCATCGCCCCCATTAGCTTTGTTCGTAGTGATGCTTTCTAAGGCCCACTTGACTTCACATTCCAGGATGTCTGGCTATAGGTGAATGATCATACCATTGTGATTATCTGGGTCGTGAAGATCTATTTTGTACAGTTCTTCTGTGTATTCTTGCCACCTCTTCTTAATATCTTCTGCTTCTGTTAGGTCCATACCATTTCTGACTTTTATCGGGCTCCTTTTTGCACGAAATGTTCCTTTGGTATCTCTAATTTTCTTGAAGAGATCTCTAGTCTTTCTCATTCTGTTGTTTTCCTCTATTTCTTTGCATTGATCACTGAGGAAGGCTTTCTGAGCTCTCCTTGCTATTCTTTGGAACTCTGCATTCAGATGGGAATATCTTGCCTTTTCTCCTTTGCTTTTCGCTTTTCTTCCTTTCCTAGCTATTTGTAAGGCCTCCTCAGATAGCCATTTTGCTTTTTTGCATTTTTTCCCCATGGGGATGGTCTTAATCCCTGTTTCTTGTACAATGTCACAAAGCTCTGTCCATAGTCCATCAGGCACTCTATCAGATCTAGTCCCTTAAATCTATTTCTCCCTTCCACTGTATAATCATAAGGGATTTGATTTAGGTCATACCTGAATGGTCTAGTGGTTTTTCCACTTTCTTCAATTTAAGTCTGAATTTGGCAATAAGAAGTTCATGATCTGAGCGCCCGTCCGCTCCTGGTCTTGTTTTTGCTGACTGTATAGAGCTTCTCCATCTTTGGCTGCAAAGAACATAATCAATCTGATTTCGGTGTTGGCCGTCTGGTGATGTCCACGTGTGGAGTCTTCTCTTGTGTTGTTGGAAGAGGGTGTTTGCTATTAGCACAGCATAAACATTTCTATCTAAATTTCCATATAAAAAACTAAAGAAACTATTTGGGGTGAGTTTTTAATAGTAGCTAATAATAGTATTTCAGAAGAAAATAAAAAAGCACCACTTCATAAATCTGAAGAAAAATACCAAGTCAGGCATTTGCAGAAACATCTACTAGAAGGAAAAGAAGGAAGAAGGGTACACTAAGGGTGGTAAATTTTATGGACTGACATGTCCATTCGGTAGCTCTGATCGAAGTGAAGATAACTTACCACTTCATGAATGGATCTATTGAAGCCATCATCTTCTGTAAGTATCAACAATATTATAAGGGCCATATACACATGGTGTGAATTTCTTTCTTCCACATGATACAGAATCTCGAGAATTGGTAAAACCTATTGAATAAAAATTTTAATTTATTATTTCAATTACTTTATTATAAAACTAATGTTTTCAGCTCTACAGTTTTATCACGTATCCTTTGCTTTAATTTCACAAATCAACCTGTGACTGAAATTACTTTTCATATGCAGAGCTAAGGTACCAGAGGAGAAAACCATCCCCTACTGTGAGGCTCTGCTACCATATGAAGTTTGAGTTTAGGGACTTATCCGGTGGTCCAGTGGTTAGGAATCCACCTGCCAATGCAGGGAACATGGGTTTGATGCCTGGTTCGGGAAGATCCCAGATGACATAAGGTGACGAAGCCCATGAGCCACAACTACTGAGCCTGGGCCCTAGAGTCTAAGCGCTGCACCAAGAGAAGCCACGGCCATGAGAACTCTGTACACTACAACCAGAGAGTAGCCCTCGGTCACTGCAGGTAGAGAAAGCTTGTGCATAGCAATGAAGACCCAACGCAGCCAAAAAAGTCTGAGTTTACAGAGACCACTTGGGCTCATGGCCAACACTTGACACTCAACAGAGGCAAGTCTCCAGTCTCGCAGGAACTTATACAATATGGTACTTTTAGAAACAGGGTTTCCCTGGTGGCTCAGTTGGTAAAGAATCCACCTGCAGTGAAGCAGGCTTGAGTTTGATCCCTGGGTCGGGACGATCCCTTGGAGAAGAAAATGGCAACCCACTCCGGTATTCTTGCCTGGGAAATCCCAAGGACAGAGGAGTCTGGTGAGCTACAGTCCTTGGGGTCACAAAGAGTTGGACACCACTTAACGACTAAACTTCACTGGTGGCTCAGATGGTAAAGCATCTGCCTACAATGCCAGAGACCCAGGTTCAATGCCTGGGTCGGGAAGATCTCCTGGAGAAGGAAATGGCAACCCACTCCAGTATTCTTGCCTGGAAAATCCCATGGACGGGGGAGCCTGGTAGGCTACAGTCCATAGGGTTGCAAAGAGTCAGACACAACTGAGCAACTTCACTCACTTTTAAGGACTAAACAACAACATTCTTAGAAACAGTGTAATATGTCAAACATTACCTTTTTAATATCAAAGATGCTAGGATAAAAGGATTGTTAACAACAAAATCAGATCAGCATAGTGAATTTCCTACCAGTAACATATTATCTAATCAGATTCAACAAATTATAGAACAAAAAGGATAGGGAAGGACATTAGCTAAAATACTATAAAAGTAATCTATGCAAAACATTAAAAATGAAAACAAATATATCAATGCAAGCCCCACCTCTCCCCACTCCTCCCCCCAAAAATCCCCAAACAAAACCTTTTAACTATTCACTGGTGTTAAGTCATCATATACAGACAATTGTTCTCCTGCATGACGTTATGTACCAACAAACATCTTTACCATGGAATTTTCTAGAGCAGACAATGTCACGGGCTTTCTGTCTGTTGCCATCATTTCCCTTAGGCTACACCATGCTCAGAACTGTCTCCTTAAATTCACAATCACCCATTAGTAAATAAGCCTTTTCTTTACAAGTTTTTTACTCACGTGAGCAGTAACTTGTCACACCCAATTTCACTATTTAAGCCAATGCTTCTCACATATAGCTGGTGTGTGAACAGGTTCTTTCATCACATTTTTCTGTCCTTCGTGTCACTTTGACATAGAATATACTCTTCAAACAGATTCTAATATTCCATGCTTACTATTTTCATCTTAAATGCCACCAAATCCCTGGGGAATCCTGCTATCCGTCTATAAAAACTGGTGTAGACGGGACATTCCTGTCGCCACCAGCAAGCTGCTGAATATTTTAGAGAGGGCCACAATTTTATTAATGCATGAATAGTTCAATGTTACCTAGACATTATATATTCCAAATGCAACATTAACACCTTAATGAGGTAGTTTACTTTTTATACTAGTTTACTTTTCATAGAAACATTATTATTTACATGTTGGTTAAAATGGAAATCAGTGATTGCCTAGAAGGGTTTCTGTCTATGAGCAAAAATTTGGAACCAATCTCACTCACACAGTGAAGGATAATGTGTAATTATGTGATGCCTGGCAATGGTATCTTAAAATAACTATAACACTTCAGGAATTGGGTTCAAGATAGCCTTAGCATCTAAGCTGGTTGAAGAGATAGGACACTTGGGAGTTGAGTTGATAAAATCACCCTTCCTTTTAGCCATACTTATCAGGAATAGGCAGCAACTGTGACCTGAACATGGTGAGTAGACACTTAGTAGTGGAAAGGAACCAAGAGGGTATAAGTAACTTCTTGAGAATGGTAGCCAGTATGTCTTGCGGGAGTGATCCAGGCTGAATCATGGGCAGCGGGTTGGCTGTTAAGGACCTTAAGGGCAGAGAAGCTTGCTGTGCCGGGTGTTCTCCTGCTCTGCTCTGTGACCCCCATCTCTATGTGCACTGTCTCCTACACTGTAAAACTCAGGCCTCTGCCTTTGCCTGGTGGCATCTCCCTATCAACCTATTGACTATCCACCTTTGCAGCCAGGCAAACAACATACATATCCTCCTGGGAAAAGAAATTAAGCTTCAAAATACTATAAAATACAAAAATTATGCTTAATATGATACTTACAAGATTTTCCATATCTGTGCGAGCCAACATGTATGTTCTAATATTGCTGTTCTGATGCAGCAATGTATACAAAAGAAGAGTGGCTTGGTCGGATGTCTGCTGTTGACACAGGGCCATGTACAAACTGTTGAAGTTAATCTGGAAAGCATGTGGAATTGAAGAGGGGAAAGGACTGCTATCTGGAACACAGAAAACACAAAATCTTAAAAATATTACATTTTCTAGACTGTGCCTGATATAAATGATAAAGCCACTGTTAATGTATACAATTCAATTCCAATTAATTCTATGTAAGTTGCTACATTTCAGGCTCAAAATTGCAATTAGTGTTCTAAATTTTACTTAAAAAAGAACTAAACTAAAACATGACTACAATTGATAGTATATTTGAAATTTGCTGAGAGAATAGAATTGAAATGTTCTCAAACACACACACACAAAATCCCCCACAAAAACAAACACAAAAACCCAACCCAATCCAACCCAAACTAGGACAATTTACTTCTCGCTAACTATCTAAGCCACTGCTTTCCAATGATTATAAATATATGAGCAAATACCACGCAACAGAGTGGCTTTTCTTAAACCAAGTATTAAAAAAAAACCCAAAAAACCCTAAACTAAGTCATGTAGTTTGACTCCATTACTATTTTTGCATTAATACAGCTAGATTAAATTGTCAAGAAAATAAAAACTTAAATAAACACAGCTACGGAGGTAGGTAAAAAAGAAAAAACTCTAACACATATAATTTAACCATGACATTGAAATGCTTTATTAATACCAAAACTAAACAGCCATCAGTCCTAAATAAGAATATCCAGAGACAAACAGGAAATCTTCTTGTATAGTAAAAGTTAAAAAGAAAAAACAAAACAACTGCCTTGAAGTTAATTTTTTTCAAATGAATTATCAGAATTAAAGTATTCATCTATGTAATTAATCCATTTATGAAGAAAATGGCTAATATATAATTTAAATAACAAAAATATTAAAATCAGTTTGCTCAACACTGTGTTCTATAATAGAACATACCAAATCTAAGACAACTAGTCGAAAACTCAGAACATTTTTGTTTAAGGGAAAACTTTAAACTAATTGACTACAACTACTAAGAAATTTTTTTAAGTAGAATTACTGAAGTGATGAAAAGCATAAATTACAACCCAAACAGGAAAAATTCTTGATATTCCAAAACTGACATAGCCCCTTTCCTACAGTTTACTGAATATGCTTAAAAACTGAAGCAAGCAAGATTAGGAAGTTAAAAAGGAGGTAAAGTTAGGTTAACTGACTTAAGAGAAAATTAGTTTCATCAGATAAAATATTAGCACAAGACAGCACAAAGAATAATATTTTAACATGTTTTGACAAGTAAGCACAAAGAACTTTCTTTTAAGACACAGAACCAATAACAAAACAAAACGAAATTAAAAAAATAAAACAACACTATTCTAACATTTCCAGAAGCTGTGCTCTTATGGAAAAGAAACGTGTACCAACAAAGTCTTTGATAGCAAAGCCCTATGCTCCTCAGATTTTCCTTTCTTAACTTTACATTTGTGAGAATAATGTACCTAAAAAATACCTTTATTACAAAATGCCCTCACTTTTCCTTTCACATTCAGAACACAGGTTATTTTTTCAGTCCTAAACCTTGTTTAGTACTTACTCTGTATTTTTGACACATACAAAAGTAACTGTTTTGTAAGACTGACCTATATTTTTGCAAGGGATGGAAAAAGGAAGAGGTGAATACATTGAGGATGCAAATATTACAGAATATACAGAAGACAGTGTAGGAAGGTCCTGGACATAGTACTCCTCCTTACAATGGAAGTAAAATAACAAGTTGACCAGCCTGACTACAAATGGAATACATATGTTGTGTGTCTGTTACAAGCTAGTAAGTACTATGAACCAGCCACTATATTGACAGCTTTATCCGTATTATCCTTTATTTAACCCGTATGACAACCATGTCATTACTCTGACCAGTTTTACAAAGTAGAGGCTTACAGAGCTTAAGCAACTTGTTAAAAAATGTATTTATTTTAATTGGAAGATAATTACTTCACAATATTGTGATGGCCTCTGCCTTACATCAATTTTTCCAAGAACATTCCTGAGTAAACACAGATCAGCTCCTGTTGTTTCCACCACGTTATACTGTTTCTTACAAAAGCAGCAATAATTTAGTGAGTCTGTCCTATGATAAATGCTCACTTAATTCTTATAAAACCTTATGAGCCAGAGATTATAATCCTTGCTTCATTAATAATGAATCTAATATTTTAAATAAAATCTGGAATATGACTCCTTTAGGGTCAATCTAACCCTAACGCCAATGTTCTGAATCACTATACCACAGTCTCTCCAAAGATGACTCTCCCAAGGAGGTTCAACCCTGAACAGTATCCTTTGGCCAGCACAGGAGAAGTAACAGCAGGAGGTACCTGCTATGCTGCAAAGTCTGAGCTAATTATTTTAAAACCTTACCTTGTGTGGTACTTACACAAACCTGATTAAGTGAAACTCTCTTCATTTTACTGAAAAAGCCACTGAGGCTTATTGAGATAAGGCCTGATAGTGGCCTCCTAATGAGATAAGGCCTGATAAGGTTTATCCTGAAAGGCTTGCTAGCTCTGAAATAACAGGAGTGTGACATGAGCTCAGATCACCTTGACTCTAAAACTTCCTTTTTTAACCCTAAAGTCACACTGTCACCAAGGGTATAGAAATGACAATATAAAATACTATTAGATACACAGGTTTTCATTTCTCTTTTTTTGGTTTCCCCTACTTTTTATTGAGGTTACATTGGTTTATAACATAATGTAAATTTTTTCGGTTGCGCTGCATGGCATATGGGTCTTAGTTTCCCAACCAGGGATCAAACCTGCACCCTCTGCATTGGAAGTGCAGAGTCTTAACCACTGAACAGCCAGGGAAGTGTGAGTTTTCATTACTTTCCTATTTAATTGCTCAGTTGTGTCCAACTCTTTACAACCCTAAGGACTGTAGCCCATCAGGCTCCTCTATCCATGAGATTTTTCAAGCTAGAATACTGGAGTGGGTTACTATTTCCTACTCCACGGGATCTTCCCGACTCAGGGATCGAACCTGCAACTCTTGCATCTCCTGCATTGGCAGGTGGATTCTTTACCACTGTGCCACCTGGGAAGCCCCAGAGGCACATATCCCTCCTGCAAATAATAATGCCAGAATTGACAAAGGCACAAAAACTGGCACACTCATCCACTGTCTGTAAGAAACATTCTAGCACAGCTCTAGAAAGGAAAAAGGCAAGGAACACCAGAAGCCTTCAAAGTGTTTTCATCCAAGAACTGCACTGCTAAACCATTTTAATTACACTAGTGTTGGACGTATTTTGAAAACCTAGCTACCATATTAATCTTGCTTTTGGGGTGTAACCTTTTGATAAATGATTACTGTTTCAACATGGAAGTATTTGCGCATGCTCTACGTTAGGGTTTGGCAAATTACAGCAAACTTTTATTTGGAAATAAAGTTTTACAGGCACCCAGCCTTGCTCATTTGCTTACGCATTACCTGTGCTGCTTTTCTGTGCTTCCCTAGAAGCTCAGATGGTAAAGAGTCCACCTGCAGTGCTGGAGACCCTGGTTTAACTCCTGAGTCGGGAAGATCCGCTGGAGAAGAGATAGGCTAACCACTCCAGTATTTTATTGGGCTTCCCTGGTGGTTCAGCTAGTAAAGAATCTGCCTGCAATGCAGAAGACCTGGGTTTGATCCCTGGGTTGGGAAGATCCCCTGGAGAAGGGAAAGGCTACCCACACCAGTATTCTGGCCTGGAGAATTCCACAGACTCTTTAGTCCATGGGGTTGCAAGGAATTGGATAAGACTGAGCAACTTTTACTTTCTGTGCTACTTCTTACTACAAGGGCAGTTAAGGGGGCTGGCGGGGGGAGGGGGGTGGTGATGACAGAGACCAGAAGGCCCTGCAAAGCCATCTGGCCCTTTGCAGGAAAAGTTTGCTAAGCTATGTTATTATTTTTAGTTCTATAAAACTCTAACTGGAACACAGACTTTAAATAAAAAATTTCAAACAACGTATCATTTCCTGGTTAATTCCTTCACCTAATACCAGGTAGGACTATGTGCTAAGTCATTTCAGTCACGTCCAGCTCTTTGCAACCCTATGAACTGTAGCCCACCCTGCTCCTCTAGAGTGGGTTGCCATGCCTTCCTCCAGAGGATCTTCCCAACCCAGGGATTGAATTTGCATCTCCGGCATCTATTGCAATGCAGGCAGATTCTTTACCACTAGTGCCACCAGGGAAGCTCCAGTAGGTAGGACAGGTGGATTCAAATTAAGCCCATGCTGGCTTGGTTATCTTGGAAAGAAATGTAATATAAAAAGATATAAAGGACCATAGTTCTTATCTGAAATTTACTTGACCTTCCTGAGAATACAGACATAAAATTGAAGTTTTTCTCATTTTAAACCAACATGAAAATACACAAATTGACAGTCATCCCCACAGCTGAAAAACAGTAAACAATTTGGGGTAAGCAACACCCTCTTTCTTCATTAGAAAAGAATATTCAGAGTAAAAAAATACCACAAACCTTGTGTGTTCTTAAAAGACATGATGGCTTGTCTGTAGGGGTTTGGCGCATCTGCAGCATCTGTCAGGTTGGCCAGCACCAGCAGAAGCAGAAGACTCTGGTTGGCCAGAGGGGAAGAAAGTTCTGGGGCAGCAGCCACCTTGCTGCCCACGCCGCCCAGTGTAAAGACGGTCCAGAGTCCAGCTTGAGAAGAAAACACACAACTGAAATGCACAGGGACTAGCAAGATGAATTTATTTCTGTACAATATTGTATACTTTCTCATATTCTAAAGTTTTAAACAATATTCTTTTTTGATTTTGAAAGTAAAACAGGTCCATCATTTGGAAATTCTCATATTGCCCATGAACAATCAGTTCCTGTTCCCATAATTCCACTTTCATTTTCCAAAGACAATCAGGATATTCTTAAGTTTCTTATATACCTTTCTCAATTTTTCTTTACATATCAAAACATATACACAATTATAAGAAAATTTCATGTACAACTTTATACCAATATTTTTGAAAACCTAAGCAAAATACGCATATCTAGGAAAATACAAAATACCAAAATTGGCAAAGAAGACAAAAGTCTGAATGGATAAATAACTTGAGAAGAGTGTAAACCAGAGTCAAAGAGCCAAACTTTAAAAACAAACCAAGTCCAAATTTTTATTTTACAATTAAGTCTACCAAACCCTCACATTATATATATATATATATATATAATATATGATATTTCTCATATTATATATGCAGTGCCAAAGTACAGAACAAGAATCATAGCTATATACTCATTTGACAAGGCCAGGAAAATCTCCTTGATACTGAAACTGGATTGAAAAATGCATTTAATCACATTAAAAAAAACCCAACAACTTAGGAATAAACCTAACCTAAACTAGAAGTAAAAGACTTATTTGTTGGAGGCTCCTCAGAAAACTAAAAATAGAATTAACGTATGATCAAGCAATCCCACTCCTGTGCATATATCCAGTTGTTGTTTTTGTTTAGTCACTAAGACATGTCCAACTTTTTGCAACCCCATGGACTGCAGCTCGCCAGGCTCTTCTGTCCATAGGATTCTCTAGGCAAGAATACTGGAGTCGGTTGCTATGCCTTCCTCTAAAGGATCTTCCTGACCCAGTGCATCTATTGCACTGCAGGCAGATTCTTTGCCACTAGTGCCACCAGGGAAAGATACACACATCTCTATGTTCACAGTGGTACTATTCCTAATAGCCAAGACATGGCAATAACTTAAATGTCCATCCACAGATATACGGATAAAGAAGATGTGGTACATAAAACGGAATACTATTCAGTCATAAACAAGAATGAAATAATGCTATCTGAAACAATATGGATGCAACTCGATATTATCATACTAAGTAAAATAAGTCAGAAAGAAAAAGACTACCCCTTATATGTGGAATCTAAAATATGACACAAATGAGTCTATCTATGAAACAGAAACAGTTACAGACATAGAGAAGAAACTGGTGGTTGCCAAGGGGGCATGGGTGAGGGAAGAATGGAGTGGGAGGCTGGGGTTAGTAGATATAAGCTTTTACATACAGAAAGGATAAACAACAAGGTCCTACTGTATAGCATAGAGAACCATATTCAACATCCCATGATAAACCAAATGGAAAAAAATAATAAGAAAAATAATATATAGACACACACACAATTAAAAATAAACTAAAAAAAAGTCATCACTACACACAAACTTTCCAATTAGGAAAAGGAGTACGTCAAGGCTGTATATTGTCACCCTGCTTATTTACTTCTATGCAGAGTACATCATGAGAAACGCTGGGCTGGAAGAAGCACAAGTTGGAATCGAGATTGCCGGGAGAAATACAATAAACTCAGATATGCAGATGACACCACCCTTACGGCAGAGAGTGAAGAAGAACTAAAGAGCCTCTTGATGAAAGTGAAAGAGGAGAGTGAAAAAGTTGGCTTAAAGCTCAACATTCAGAAAACTAAGATCATGGCATCTGGTCCCATCACTTGATGGCAAATAGATGGGGAAACAGTGGAAACAGTGTCAGAATTTATTTTTCTGGGCTCCCAAATCACTGCAGATGGTGATTGCAGCCATGAAATTAAAAGATGCTTACTCCTTGGAAGGGAAGTTATGACCAACCTAGATAGCATATTGAAAAGCAGAGACATTACTTTGCCAACAAAGGTCCGTCTAGTCAAGGCTATGGTTTTTCCAGTAGTCATGTATGGATGTGAGAGTTGGATAATGAAGAAAGCTGAGTGCCGAAGAACTGATGCTTTTGAACTGTGGTGTTGGAGAAGACTTTTGAGAGTCCTTTAGACTGCAAGAAGATTCAACCAATCCACCCTAAAGAAAATCAGTCCTGGGTCCTCATTGGCAAGACTGATGTTGAAGCTGAAACTCCAATACTTTGGCCACCTCATGCGAAGAGCTGACTCATTGGAAAAGACCCTGATGCTGGGAAGGATTGGGGGCAGGAGGAGAAGGGGATGATAAAGGATGAGATGGCTGGATGGCATCACCGACTCGATGGGCATGGGTTTGGGTGGACTTCGGGAGTTGGTGATGGACAGGGAGGCTTGGCGTGCTCCGATTCCTGGGGTTGCAAAGAGTCGGACACGACTAAGCAACTGAACTGAACTGAATACACAAACTTAAACTTATTCAAAACAATGTTCACAATATAGTTGGGAAACTTGAGGCATTTAATAAGAAAAGCAAAATTATATAAGAAAGTACAACCAGTAGCCAAGTATGATTTGCTTTGGGACTGATTTGCTGTTTATCTTGACATTTTAAAAAATTTCCAGTCACTTCCTTTCACTCAGAGTATACTCCATAACTGCCTACCCCTATATCCACCACTGTGTGTTCCAGGATTGCAAGCAAAGAAAAACACAACTAGAAAGTTCAATCGGCAATAAAAATAATCACAAAATGCTCTCCAAGGTAAAATATAAGTGGGTTTTTTTTTTTGGATTCTCTTCACAGCTGCACATCTTCATTACTAGCAGAAATAAGAGTCGACTACCCCTGGACAAATTTAACAAACAAAATTCTGATTCTCTTTTAACAGAACTTCAAGTCTCCTTTTTCTTTTTAAACCCCCTTGAAGTTTTTCAAAGGGGGCTGAAAAGTTGCTTATAATGTCAAACAAATGAACATTTTACGGAGAAGCTCTCCCACCCAACCCCCACCCGGCACACAGCCCTCCTTCCTTACTCTGGTAAATATCACTGCTATGTGGCTTTTCCTTCCTTATAGGGAAAAGCGAGGCACCCTGCCATTGCCTACATTGTAGTTTAAACTGGCCCATAATATTGGACTAATATTCTTCCAAAAGTTCGTTTCTTTTTGCTGATCCAAGCCTCTGATCTCTGACCCAAGAATCTTAGTGGAATTGCATTTTCCTGCTGGCAAAAAAAGGTTTCTCTCCACCAGAAAAATAAGGGAAAGTTACAGTATATTTCCTTCTGTTCTAAAAACCAAATTAAGAATGATCTCCAAAGTTCTTTAATTGTATCCCTCAGGTCTCCAAACAAATGCTTAAAATAAAATTCATCTAACTAAGAGTACTGAAATTAACTAAAAGAAAAAACTAAGTGTTGATGATTCAATCTTTTAAAAGTACTGACTCAAGATTATTTATCCTTAAGAATAAAAATGTGAGAAAAATATAAAGTGTGATAAACTGAAACATCAGTAAAATAATAATCAAAGAAAATACAACTCATTTTAAGAAATTTTGACCTCAAACTATTAAAACAATGAAATTAAGGTAAATTACTACTTTTTTCACATTACTAAACATGCCACTTGCCACACTACAACTGATTTCTTATATCTAACATCTATATTATAAAACACTAATTATTCAAACAAAACTATTCCAAAAACACATGATAACATACTATACTGTCTTTATCTGATAAAAGGGTCATATTCATATATTTTGAGCTGATAGTCATATATTTTGAGCTGTAATCCTATAACAAAACTGATATTATGAAGAAATTAAGGAGAAAGCAGGCCAGATAAATACTTATGAAAATTCTGCTAGAGACATTTCAATCAACACAGAAAAAAGAGTAATTGGTCAATAAATAGGCAGCAAGTACCTAATTAGGGGTAGGCTCTAAGCCAGGTATAAAAAATATGAACAAGAAAAAAATCATACTTTGTCTCTGAGGAGTTTAGAGAAAGGGGAAGCAAATATTCATATCAATTTTAATTGTCATAATATCCAACAAATATACCTAACTCTTAAGGCATCTATACTTTTCCTCTATAAGTGTAGTGAAATAAGGGAAGACAGTTTTGCCAATGAAGTCACTGAACATGCATTCCAAGGCAGACATTAGGGCAGAGTAACTACCTGATCCCAATATCATGCTCTCTTTCCTTTTACTAATAAAATGCCTGGACGTTTAGCTGGACAGAACTACATTTCCCAATCTTTCTTACAGAAAACTATGGCCACATAACTAAATTGCAGCCAATAGGATGTGAGTAGGAACAGCACATGCAAGTTTTAGATTATGTCCTTAAAAAGAACTTATTTTCTCTTCCAATCCTCACACTTCACATGTGCGAAAACCCAGGTAGAGGGGTGGGCAGGCAGATTTGGCTTTGCGCATGAGGATACAAATATGGGAATGGCAAAAGAAGAGAGAAGCAACCCTGTTCTCTGGATGGCCTCAGGAAGCAAACCTGCCTATACCCCTAGACTAGCTTAAGACTTTCACTTGAGAAATGTAAATCTTCTAATTTTTTTTAAGCCACTGGTATCTGATCTCTATTAAAAGCCAAACCAGTATCCTAACATAATTAAGTGTTATTGTTTAGTACTGTCAAGTCCAATTCATTGCAATTCTATGAAGTGCAGCACCCCAGGCTTCCCTGTCCATCACCATATCCCAAAGTCTGCTCAAACTCATGTCCATTGAGTTGGTGATGCTATCCAACAATCTCATCCTTTGTTGCCCCCTTCTCCTTTTGCCCTCAATCATTCCCAGCATCAAGGTCATTTCCAATGAGTCAGCTCTTCGCATCAAGTGGCCAAAGTATTGGAGTTTCAGCTTCAACATCAGTCCTTCCAATGAACACCCAGGACTGATCTCCTTTAGGATGGACTGGTTTGATCTCCTTCCAGTCCAAGGGACTCTCAAGACCACAGTTCCAAAGTATCAGTTCTTCAGTACTCAGCTTTCTTTACAGTCCAACTTTTACATCTGTACATGACTACCTGAAAAACCATAGCTTGGACTACACAGACCTTTGTCAGCAAAATGATGTCTCTGCTTTTTAATATGCTATCTAGGTTTATCATACCCTCCCTTCCAAGGAGCGAGCATCCTTTAATTTGGGGGCTGCAGTTACCATACATAGTAATTTTGGAGCCCAAGAAAATAAAATCTGTCACTGTTTCCACGCTTCCCCCATCAAGTCTAGCCATAAAGTGATGGGACCAGATGCCATGATCTTAGTTTTTTGAATGCTGGATTTCTAGCGAGATTTTTCACTTTCCTCTTTCATTCTCATCAAAAGGCTAAGGTTCTCTTAGTTTTCTGCCTTTAGAGTAGTATCACCTGCATATCTGGAGTTGTTCATAATCTCTCCTGGCAATCATAATCCCAGCTTGTGATTCATCCAGCCTGGCATTTCGAATGATGCAATCTGCACAGAAGTTAAATAAGCTGGGTGACAATATACAGCCTTGACATACTCCTTTCCCAATTTTGAAGCATTCCGTTGTTCCATGTCCGGTTCTAACTGCTGCTTCTTGTCCTGTGTATAAGTTTCTCAGGAGACAGGTAAGGTAGCCTGGTAACCCCATATTTTTAAGAATTTTCCACAGTTCGTTGTGATCCACACAGTCAAAGGCTTTAGGGTAGTGAATGAAGCAGAAGTAGATATTTTCTGGAATTCCCTTGCTTTATCTATTATCTAATGGACGTTGGCAATTTAATCTCTGGTTCCTCTCCTTTTCTAAATCCAGCTTGCATGTCTGGAAATTCTCAGTTCATGTACTGATGAAGCCTAGCTTAAAGGATTTCGAGCATTATCTTGCTAGCCACGAGCAATGGGTGCAATTGTATGGTAGTTTGAACATTCTTTGGCATTGCTCTTCTTTGGGACTGGAATAAAAACTGACCTTTTCCAGTCCTGTGGTCACTGCTGAGTTTTCTGAATTTGCTGACATATTGAGTGCAGCATTTTAACAGCAACAACTTTTAGGATTTTTAAATAGCTCAGCTGGAATTCTATCACCTCCACTAGCTTTACTGGTAGTAATTTTTGTTCCTAAGGACTACTTGACTTCACACTCCAAGATGTCTGGCTCTAAGTGAGTGACCACACCACCGTGGTTATCTGGGTCATTAAAACCTTTTTTGTATAGTTCTTTTGTATATTCTAGCCACCTCTTCTGAATCTCTTCAGCTTCTGTTAGGTTCTTGTCATTTCTGTTCTTTATTGTGCCCATCTTTGCATGAAATGTTTCCTTGCATCTCTAACTTTCTTGAAGAGATCTCTAGTCTTTCCCATTCTATTGTTTTCTTCTATTTATTTGTATTGTTCACTTAAGAAGGCTTTCTCATCTCTCCTTGCCATTCTCTGGAACTCTGCGTTCAGTCGGGTCTGTCTTTTCCTTCCTCCTTCACCTTTTGCATCTCTTCCTATCTCAGCTGTCTGAAGGCCTCCTCAGACAGCCCTTCTGCCTCTCCTCTTTGCGTTCCTTTTTCTTGGGGACTGTTCTGGTCACCACCTCCTGTACAAGGTCACGCATCTCCGTCCACAGTTCCTCAGGCACTCTGTCTGTCAGATCTAACCCCTGGAATCTATTTATCACCTCCACTGTATAATCACAAGGGATTTGCTTTAGGTCATACCTGAGTAGACTAGGGGTTTTCCCTACTTTCTTCTATTAAAGCCTGAATTTTGCAATAAGGAGCTCATTATGTGCTATAAAGTTTCAAAGCACTACTGCTTAGTTAGTGACCTTTTAAAAAACAAAAAACTGTTTTTTAAAATCCTTTGCCCATCAATCTCCTTAAAGTTGTTGAGATAATTATAGATGCTTATGCTCTCATTAAAAAAAAAGGTACCTTTTCAACAAATTTCCTCTAATGGTAACATCTTATAAATTTATAGAAGAATATCACAATCAGGATCTGACACTGGTACCATCAAAATACAGAATAACTGCATCACCAGTGAGAAACATTTCATGGGAAAAAATAATCTGATGACCACCTAACTTCTTTGAAGTTAATTTCTTTTAAGGGTCACATACCAGACACAGAGGAAACATACTGTCACCAAGTATGTACTTATCACCTGGGCACTTACATACACTCGTTTCATCATTTAGTAAGGTACTGGTATGGACTAGTCAAAGTGCAAGAAACTAGATCAGACACTAATGAACCCAAAGACAATGAGGCCCTATCCATGAAGTTTATAGTCAAAAGGAGAAACAAATATAGAAAAGACAAACAAATAAACTGTCATGAGTTTACAGGGAGACAAAGGATGACCCTGGAAGAAAAAATAGTTCAGAAATCAATGAATAGAACTGACACTGGTTTATAGACTTTTTTCAAGTTCACAATTAACCAAAGAAGGCATTCTACTTTCTTCCATTTTTTAAATCTTTTCTTTTCTTTCTTTCTCCTGTTTTCTTGCTTTAAAAAGTTCCTCAAGGTCCAAATAAGACTCGTCTGTTCTAATACAGCAAAAATTAACTGCTTTTACAGTACTCTGATTACAACTCTCTTTAGCACTATACTTACCAAAGTCTGGTTTTGATCATACTTACATATGTAAGATAAATCATTCAACATCAGAGTAATCCAAGTCTATGCTCCAACCACTTTGTTGAAGAAGCTGAAGTTGACTAGTTCTATGAAGACCTACAACATCTTCTAGAACTAATATAAAAAAAACATGTCGTTTTCATCACACGGGAATGGAATGCAAAAATTGGAAGCCAAGAGATAGCTAGAATTAACAGGCAAGTTTGGTCTTGGTGTACAAAATTAAGCAGGGCAAAGGCTAACAGTCCTGTCATTGGAAAACGCTGGTCATAGAAAACATCCTTTTCTGGCAACCCAAGAGATGACTCTACACATGGAAATCACCAGATGGTCAATAACAAAATCAGACTAATTATATTCTTTGTAGCCAAAGATGGAAAAGTCTATACAGTTAGCAAAAACAAGACCTGGACGTGACTGGCTGAGATCATGAGCTCCTTATTACAACATTCAGGCTTATATTGCAAAAAGTAGGGAAAACCACTACGCCATTCAGGTATGACCTAAATCAAACCCCTTTTATGATTAAACAGTGGAGGTGACTAATAGATTCAGGGATTAGGTCTGGTAGATGGAGTGTCTGAAGAACATGGACAGGTGTTTGTAACACTGTACAGGAAGCAGTGGCCAAAGCCATTCCAGAGAAAAAGAAATGCAAGAAGGCAAAACGATTGTCTGAGGAGGCTTTACAAACAGCTATGAAAAAAAGAGGAGCAGAAGGCAAGGGAGAAAGGGAAGGATATACCCGACTGAATGCAGAGTTCCAGAAAATAGCAAGGAGACACAAGAAGGTCTTTTTAAATGAACAAGGCAAAGACAAAGAGGAAAACAATACAATGGAAAAGACTATAGATCTCTTCAAGAAAACTGGAGGTATCAAGGGAACATTTCATGAAGAATGGTCATGATAAAGGACAGAAATGGTAAGGACATAAAAGAAGCAGAAGAGATTAAGAGGAGATTGTAAGAATGCATAGAACTAAACAAAAAAAGTCATAATGATCTGGATAACCATGGTGATATGGTTGCTCACCTAGAGCCCGACATCTTGGAATGTGAAGTCAATTGGGCCCTAGGGAGTATTACTCCAAACAAAGAGATGGAATTTCAACTGAGCTATTTAAAATCCTGAAAGATGATACTGTTAGAGTGCTACTTTATGTAGCAAATTGTAGCAAATTCAGAAAACTCAGCAGTGGCCACAAAACTGGAAAAGGTCAGTTTTCACTCTAATCTCAAACACCATCAAGGCCAAAGAATGTTCCAACCACCACGTTGTTGGTTCTTTAGTCGCTAAGTCGCTAGGGACTCTTTACAACCCCATGGACTGTAACACTTTAGACTTCTCTGTATTTCACTGTCTCCCTGAGTTTACTCAAACTCAAATCCACTGAGCCAGTGATGCCATCCAACCATCTCATCCTCTGTTGTCCCTTCTCCTCCCGCCTTCAATCTTTCCCAGCATCAGAGTCTTTTCCAATGAGCCAGCTCTTCACATCAGTTTTACTATGATGACAAAGTAAAGAGCAACTAAAGTGCTTCTTGATGAGGGCGAAAGAGGAGAGTGAAATAGCTGGCTAGATACTCAACATTCAAAAAACTAAGATCATGGCATCTGGTCCCATCGCATCATGGCAAACAGAAGGGAGAAAAGTGGAAACGGAGACAGATTTCATTTTCTTGGGCTCCAAAATCATTGCAGACTGTGACTATAGCCATGAAATTAAAAGAAGCTTGCTCCCTGGAAGGAAAGCTATGAGAAACCTAGATAGCATATAAAAAGCAAAGATATCACTTTGCTCACATAGGTCTATGTAGTCAAAGCTATGGTTTTTCCAGTAGTCATGTATGGATGTGAGAGCTGGACCATAAAGGTTGAGTGCAGAAGAACCAATGCTGGCGAAAACTCTTGCGAGTCCCTTGGACTGCAAGGAGATCAAACTAGTCAATCCTAAAGGAAATCAACCCTGACTATTCATAGGAAGGACTGAAGCTGAAGCTCCAATACCTTGGCCACCTGATACAAAGAAACAACTCATTGGAAAAGATCCTGATGCTGGGAAAGACTGAAGGCAAAAGGAGAAGGGGATAGCATCGGATGAGATGGTTAGATAGCATCACTGACTCTGTGGACATGAATTTGAGCAAACTGCAGGAGACAGTGAAGGACACAGGAGCCTGGCGTGCTCACATGACTTAGCAACTGAACATCACTGAACAATGTATGTAACTTACGCACAAATCTTCCTGTGGTCTCCTTGTTGGAAAAGAGCTGTATCTTTTTCATGTTTTATATTCCTTAGCGGGCTTCAAAGTATAAACTTAATTTGCTCCTTTACTTCAACTTTACTTTCTTTATATTTCAGTTACTTACCAAAGGTTATTTTTACAGTGAATAAGGCAGAACTTATATTTTAAAAGTATATAAACAACAAGGATTTTATATTTGGTATTTAAAGGGAAAGCATGCTATTTTTAATCGTCTAAATATAGGTCTCAAAAATTGGCTTTAGTCCTACATTTCAAATTACAATACTTTAACTGTGACAAGGGTATTAGGAAACAGGTATTTTCAGATGCCAGAGTCAGGACTGTAAATGGGCCCCATTTTTAGGAAGGGAAATCAAGTAATGTGCATCATAAGCATGAGCAGTGTAAAGAATATTTGGCCTAACAAGTCCAACTCTACAGTTTATTCTGAAGAATGAATACAGGGGCTTCCCTGGAGGTTCACTGGTTAAGGATCCACGCCTCCCAAGGCATGGGACGAGGCTTCCATCCCTGGCTGCAGAACTAAGATCCCACATGGTGCGGAGCCACTGAGCCCGCACACTGCAACTCGAGAGCCCGAGTGCTCTGAAGCACATGCGCTGAAGCAAGCAAAGCCCAGGCCACACTAGAGAGCCCGCGCGTCCCAACGAAGACAGCACAGCCGAGAAAGAGAGCGAGCACAGAGACCAAATTAGAGGGCGGGGCATCTTAAAGCTCAGCGAAAACATGTATACTTAAATATTAAATAAGAAGGAACTGGCTGAATTAATTGTGACATATTCATCAACATAAGAGAAAACCAAGCCTGTGGTTAGAAAGCCAGGCATATCACCCAGAATGTCAACAAGATTAACATTTTCCCAGTAGACTGTCACCTAGTTTTTAATATCTAACCTTCCTAGAACATGTCACTCAGTTTAATCCTTTTCAACTAGTGTTTATAAAATAATCTTTTACATTTATACCTCTAAAACTCAAAACATTAAAAAAATAATAATAATGTATTGGTGGGGAGGGAATCAAATTTCGTTACAAAGGTAATTGGTATGACAGAATCATTGACATTTTGAAACTGAACTGAGTGTTAAAAAAAAAAAAAAAAGGAGACAAATGTCTCAGATGTTTTTGATAACTAAGAGGGCATCTCAGTGTCAGGCCTGTGAGAGACATTCTCCACCATTGGGCACAGACACTAAATATGTTTTCTAAGGCCTTTCACAATGAGCCCTTGATTTTGCTAAGTGTTATACAGTAAAAGGCAAAAGTTGAAAAGGTTGTAAACAAGAAAGAGGAAAAAATGACTAAACAGAGGGAAAAAATGACTAAACAGAGAGAAAAAATTATTATTTAAATCATTACTTTGATCAGGAAGCCATGTTTTAAGCATTTTACATAAAAACACACTAGCTTGTTAAACACTGGCATTTAGTGTGCTTTTAAAAACAGGTTGAGCATTTTGAGTTATTATATATACAATTTAAAAATTTTTAAATAGTGGTAGATAAGTTCCAGGTCAGTGTTTTTGGCAGAATATCTGATTTTCATGAATGGATTATTGATATTAAGTGGTAGATACCTGCAATGCTTAACTATTTTGGAGAGCCAGTTGTTATGGTTTGACTACAAAGGAACACAAGGAGACTTGAAATGCTCAATATCCTATGGTTATGATGGTTAGTATGTGACTGTATGTCATATACTAATTCGTTAAACTAATAGAAGGTAAATTTTACTGTATCTAAATTATATTTCAATAAACACAAGTCCATCCTTTCCTTCTGCAAAACATGTTAGGCATGGATATGGAACAAGGTGAACTCTCATATACTCTAATGAGAGCGTAATAGATGAAAACAATTTGGAAAACTGTTTAATTGTACTCACTATATGTCAATGATGCATAGCTAGGACCCAGTAATTTGCCTAATTATTATACTCAATAAAATGCTTACATATGTGCAAAGACATGTACAAAGATGTACACAGCATTATTTTAACAGGCAAAAGTTGGAAATAATCAAATACTTATTACAGTATGAAGGAGAAATACAATATGAGATAGTCCTAAGATGGAATTAATACAAAAATGATCAAAACTATGTCTCATGAAAAAACATAAATGAATTTTAAAAATCAAAGAAGACAGAAAAGAATACACATGATAATCATAGCATGTAATTCCATCAATATAAAGTTCAAAATTAATCTATGGTGCTACAAGTCACAACAGTGACTTCCCCTGCAGCTGGGAGAGGAGAACTATTAGGAGAGTACATGAGAGGAGCTTCTGGGGTGCTGGGAATACTGGTCCTTACTGGTAATTACATGTATGTTAATTGATTTTATGATAATGAACTGAACTATACACCAATTGTACATTTTTCTGTATGTTAAGCTTACATTAAAATGCATACCACTACGAAAACACAGTAGGCATTCCCTTTTGCAAGATGATGGTAAGTATATACCATAATGCTTAGAGTGGTTACCTCTGATCACTGGTACTAAATGTGATTTGCTTTTCTGATTAGAATGTTTTGATTTGTAAATTAACGTAGTAAAAAAACCCATAAAATTTGAAACAGTTTACATGATATCTTTAGAACAGTATTTCTTAAAAGTAATATACTAAAATATTAGTTTATTGATGACAACATACCCTATTTGATATAGTATCTTTAATAAAGGGCCCACCCAGTCGTCAACTATCTCTCTTTCTATGTAATCAGGCTATATTGAGGAAACTTTCATTAGCATTTTTTTTTTCATTTTAAAATGAATATAAAACAGCAACATACACAATCTTGAACTACAGCCAATCATAGTATAGTGCTAGGAAAGGGGAAAGGGTGGTGAGAAGGTCACTAATATTTTCACTTTTTTACATATGTTCACATTTAAAGCACTCTTTAAATATCTGGTGACTGTTAGTTCCTAAAACAGTTCTGAGTCAAATTCAATTTTCCTAACACAAAACAACACGATATTACTACCCCCAGCCTGTCTCCCAAAAGGAATGCTTTGACCATCTCAGAAAAGAGAAAAAAAAAACACACCAAAACAGAGGAAAATGTTTTAGAAACTCACAGCACACTAAAACACTTTATCCACCTTTGTAGTTTGATATCTGTCAGAATCTCTGATTTGTAATCCTGCATAATATAAGCCATATGAAACTTTAAAAGTCTTATTCTTTAAAGAGTAGAAAATAGAACTATTGAAAAATTGAAAAAAAAATCTGCTGAAATAATTCAGTATTTATGAAGATAACACCTGTTTTCAAAAAGGAAAACCAATGAAAGGTTAACAATTCATTTGTCTAAGTAAAACTAGAGACTCACACCCCTAAAGAAACATTTATCAGAACTTAGGATGAGCCAAATGGAATACTAAAGTGTAGTGTACGAAAGGAAACAAAATGAATAAGAAACCTAGTGTCCTCTGAGATAAATCACATCTCATATTCCCATGCAAATAACTATGATCCAGGAAATAAGAAAGGGGCATTGTGCCTGTGTGTTCAGAGAACAGACAGCCCTTCCTTGAACAGGCCCTTATCTGGTTCCCCAGTAACTTCATTCCATCTGTCCCAGGGTTGGCTCCTAAAGCAGAGTTTCCTCATACTGATGAGATGGTTAAGATTTTTAACTTTTTTAAAATCTTCAGAGTTATGTACATTAGAAATATATAAACTAGGATATCAATCTCACAATTTTCAAGGACTTTACCATTTAATAGAAGGCTAGAGTACATACTGTGCTTAAATTTTTGAAAAAGTGAAGTACGTAAATTGGAATTTAATCTGTACTCAGATAAGACAAAGTCATGGTGGTTGCATGGATGTCGGTGAAGTTGGGGGGAATATTCCTATAGGAAAACAGGACAAGTCCTTGTATCACAGATCTAAGCATCTGGCAGTATACAGTTTCACAGGAGTTCCCCTCTTTCAACCAAAAAAGCCCTGTTTCCAAAATATTTTTCCATGATACATGGTCTTTAACCCCTCAACACCTTGGCCACCCTTCCATCTACTGGCAATGAGGCATCTCCAACAAAACATAAAATATAGGTATGTGTGTTAGTGATGGAAGCACTTTTCAACCAAATACAACCATTCACTCCTCCTTCAGCTGAATGTACTACATCCAACAGTACTGTTTGTCATCCACGTGAAAATTACAGGTCCTTATCAGGACTATACATTTCATTGTTAACTACAGACGTCTTCTGTCTCTTATCCACAGCTCTTACTACTGCACACCTTTGGCTGGCATGACTGTCTTCCCTGCCAACTATGGGATACCTGAGATGAGTGTCTCCCTTCTACACTGTGGTCTGATTGCTCTGCACCTTGACAATGCAGTTTGCTATATTACATTAAATAGGAAGATGAGTAATTGTTAATTTTGCATTTTTATAGACTGAACTTACCTTAATGTAAAAATATTTGTATGAAATTATTTTCTCCAAATAAAAACCAAGATTGAAGTGTGAATTATGCAAGAGATTTTGTCAAAAACTATATTAATAAGTTTACTAACTTAACAGTACCAATAACCAAAAATAATCAATTTGGAATCCACAAATAAATTTCTAATAGTAAAATCCTCTGGGAGTTGGTGATGGACAGGGAAGCCTGGCGTGCTGCAGTCCATGGGGTCACAAAGAGTTGGACACAACTGAGTGACTGAACTGAATAGTAAAATCTTAGAATGAGTGCCTACATTAGTATCCAACTTCCACTGTGAAGGAGTAAATATAAATCAAAAGACTGTAATAAAGTATGTAGAATAGATTTATTCCCACCTCAGTAACAATCTTTTTTTCCATATAGGTCTTCAGGTGTTACTCCTCTGGGCATTAAAACTGGGCATTACTCTTTGGTTGAAAGCAACATTCAAGGACAGATGAGAAGTATTTCTTCCAAAATTCTGACCATTTTAAAATAAATTTTTAAATGCCTTAAAGGCAGCAACAGCTGCCTTTAAAGCTTAGAAGGGAATAGGAAACTAGAATCTATGAAATGAGAGGACTTTCATAAATGTCTGAAAAACAGAAAACCAAATGAATAAACCCAGAAAGTTCCCAATACATAAATAATCTCCAAATGAAAGCTGGAGGTAGCAAATACAAATAAGAGTGAACACTATAGATCATATGGTCTGAAAGTACTCATGAGACTGAAGAAATTTCCCTAGAACATTCAATACAATCCAGTCAGCAGTCCATAAACACATACTAGCATGAGCAGTCTCCAGAGTGGGTAAGGAGAGGAAATATCAGAACTTCGTGTTTCATCTAAGAAATATGAAGACAGTAAGTCTTAGTACACATTACCTAGACTGGTGCTGGTGCTCACTCAGCTCACACACTGCCAGTAGTCCAGGTACCCTAAGTGGGATTTCTGCAGCATAAGGAGACTTACTGAGATCTAGTGTGCTTGATTATATGTCTAGTTTAACTAAACCAACTCGTGTAAAAATCTATTTTAAAAATAATGGAACCAGGAATTCTCTGGTGGTCCAGTGGTTACAGCTCAGAACTTTCATTGCCCAGGAAACTAAGATTCCACAAGCCTCGCAGCATGGCCCCCCCGCAAAAAAAAAATTTTTTTAATGCAATTCTAAACTATTTTAGACTTTCCCATAGCTCGCTCCCCATCACCTCCAGAACTCAAATATTTCACCAGAAAAAATCCTCAATATTTTCAAGCTCAACCTCTTTGCCCCGGATCTAACAGAAACCTGGGTGTCCCCCAGGACAGTTCTTTCTCTGGAGCCTTTGTAAGTGGTGATGTGCTTTTCTCTCCCCACAATCCGTGTACCACAGAGAAGCATTACAGCTTCCATACCACTTCTCCTGACATCCCGGGTACCCTGAAACATCCCATCAGCCTATACAACCCATCAACAATTCTTACTACAGTCATCTATAGACAGCGTTATCACTCATGCTTTTTCACTTAGCTGAGCACCTGATTCACTGTCTGCCCCTCCACACTGTCCAGTCCTCATTTTAAAATTCTTCATCGTCCAGTGGCTAAGACTTCACCTTCTGATACCGGGGGTGTGGGTTTGATCCCTGGTCAGGGAGCTACGATCCCACATGCCCGGCAGCCAAAAAAAAAAAAAAAAAACAGAAGCAATATTGTAACAAATTCAAAAATGGTTCATAACAAAAAAATCTTTAATAAAAATACCAACATACTCATAGTCAAGCCACCCAAAAATATGGTCATTAAGGCCTTGATCTGCTCATTCACTTTCTCTATCCTACTCCAACTACCCATTCTCATGGTCATGCCCTAGTTACACATTCTCTTTGCTAATGACTGTACGACCACCACAATTTTGAATTCATATATTCCACTTTGAATGCCACCTCCCAGATTTCCAGACCATTTCCTCTAATATCCAATTCCAGCAATTTCTTACCTGCCTGGCTCTCTCTACCCCTCTGTCTTTGTCTGCCACTGCCTCCATGTCCTTACTCCTTCCTAACCCACCCAGGACTTGGGGACCACAACTAGGATCACTCCCTGGCAGACTCCTTTCCAACTTCATCATGCTCCTGCTTTCCTCCATGGTGTCTGCTGAGCAGAACCCCAGCCTTGACTCAATCCACTTCTCCATCAACTCCACATTCCAAAGCGGCTATACACAGCTGAAGAACAATGAACCATTCCAATTGCATTGAAGTTCCTCCCCGTGAATTTCAAGTGGGCCCTCTGCTCAGTCCAGCAATCCATTACGCTTCTTTGATGTCCATTTCTCTAACTCTTCTACAACTCTCATTTTGTAAACTTCCAACACCAATCCCCAAACTTCATGCTCAACTGACTCTCAATAGAGTCTGACAGAGAACTACCCTATATTTCCATTTTAAAATCCACAAAAACATCTGCATCAGCATGTACATACCCTGTCTTCACTCCTCTTGTAAAGGAGTGAAATACCCCTTTCTCCTATCTTCAGGAATAAGAACTTTTCCATCTTTACTAAAATGAAAGTTCTAAAAATGCAAGCATTTAGTAATATTTATAGAACTGAAATGGATCATTCCTATTACAGTATATAAACATGTTGTGCCACTTTACCAACCAAAAATAAACAAACTTTCTTAAAATCCATGTCCCCTTCCAGTTGCTGCCTTGTTTTTCTTCATATTCTCTGACTCCCATTCTCCCCTCAACCCACCGTAATTAGTTTTCCACCTAAGTGATTCTTGACAAAGTACCAATAAGTTCCATCTTACTAGATTTCAACAGTCAATTCTAAGGCTTCTCCTTAATCAACCTCTCACTTAAATCTGCATAAAGTTTACTGCACCTATGTTATACTTCAAACATTAGAAAACTTCAGTGAACGGATCTCACAGATGAGACAATCGGAAAGAGAATGAGTGAACTGGAAGATAAATCTGAAGAAATTACTCAGAATTCAGAGAGACAAATGAAATTCTAAGAGAGATTAAGAGATATGAAGACTATGAAGAAATGACAGAAATATCCAAAGTAAAAAGAACAACAAAGGGAATTCCCTAGCGGTCCCATGGTTAGTACTCTGGACTTGCACCACCAGGGCCCAAGTTCAATCCCTGGTCAGAGCACTAAGATCCCACAAACCATGCAGTGCAGCCCCCCAAAAAAGAACAGCAGAGACAGAAAAATAACACAACAAAACAGCAGAAAACAAAAGCTACCAGAAAGTTGAAATTCAATGCTCTCCATCACTCCGAAAGGCCACAAAACAAACAGGTTAAATCAGAGTTTCAGGCTTTTTTACACACACAACTGACAGAAGAGAGAAAGAAAAATCCAGTCAGCTAAGAAACCCCACCAGGCCCAAACCATACAAATGTTATTTTACGGCAGGCTAAACTTTCTGGAGATAATCCATGATGTGCCAGAAATAAACAAGGTCAGAAAACCAACATGATACTTTTTCCTGAACCATTAACTTTACACTAAGATTTTTAGAAAGTTAATTAAGAGTCATTGGACTGTCATGTAATTCCATCTTAACTGTAATAAAACAAATGTGGATATGATTACTTAACTAGAACTTAAATATTAAACATGAAACCTGAACACTGTCGAGTGGTTTCTGACACACTCTTGTATCTTTAAGGTTATTACCCATGCGCCTCAGCTGTTAGGGCTGCCTGAGAAAGCACTGTTACCGGCCCTAACAGTTTTCTCAATAATGCATAAATTACTACGGTTGACAATTCAACAACAAAAAAAGATTACTTATGGAATTCACTGTTTTGTCGTTTCTTTTACTCTAAACTTAAATGCTGTATTTTGTGAAGAGTGTAGCAAAAATGCTGGGGACCTGAGGATAAAACTGGTACGCAGAGAGGGAGAAGTGCAAGGTTCTATCTCATCACACTTTTCTGGTCTCTACAAGATTATTCTGATAACTCCTACAAATCATCTGTCCTAGAAAGCTAGTTTATTACATTATCTTGCCCTATACACCATACACTGTCAACCAAGTATAAGTCAGGATTAGGGTAAGTTACAAGTAACAGACCTGTTTTAATTATGGCCTCAACAGAAGTCCAAAAGTAGGTGTACCAGAGCTTGCACACTACTCCACAATATTCCAGAGCCAGTTCCTTTTCTCCTGTTGTTCCACTGTGTACTATCTCCACTTCTAAGTTTACTCATGATACAATATGGCTAATCCAGCTCCAGCATTACATTTTCATTCAAGTCAGCACATAGAGATGGTGACACATACTTCCTTTAAGAACTCTATCTGCGAGTTTGCCTATACCACTGCTCCTTACACTGTCTTGGCCAAACTTTACAGCAAAAATTTGCCTGCTCTCCTGATTTGACCAAGTCAGGAAATGAAATTAATAAAAGTAACAGCTTGAATTTAAACTGCACCTTTCTTTATTAGGACTCAAATTTTTCAGGTATATAGTAATGTGCTATTTTATTTTCATAACCCTAATGATGAGATAAACAATATTATTTGCATATTTAAAATACCTATTTTAATATCTAATTTGCTATATGTATAAATACATACCTATATACAAGGACAAGGACTAGGAAAAGAATGAAAAAATGCAAACAGCCAATTCATTACAGTGGTAGAATTATAGCTAATCTTATTTTTTTGAAATTTTCATAACTTCAAGTGCCTCTGCACCACAATGTTTAAGACTATGAACACACGTATGTTTCTTACATTCAGAGAGCAAACAGTGAGGAGAAAGACAGCCACACATGATATCTACAAGCTGTGTGACTTGATGACAATTATACAGCCTCTGTAAAATAAGTATCACAGATCTGGACATCCAATATCCGCTCTCATTTCCACACACTCTCCCCATCTATGATCTGTAATGCAGGGGGCTAGAAACCTACAAACTACTTTCCAAACTTCTCTGCCTGCTGGCTTCAGTTAGAGCAGACAATAGGAGACACCGAGTTGTGGGGAGGAGGGATGAGAAGCCCAAAGCAGTGAAAGCACAGACTATTAACCACTGGGCTGACAGACAATTCTTGGCAAAACTGTGTTTTACTTTTAGAAATATTTGTGGAATACTTTTACTTTGGAATAATTACTGAAACAGAACCTTTCTTAAAGCTAGTATCTGTTCATCTGTGTACACTTTCTAAAATAAACTGAGGGTTAGAAACCGACTAACGTCAAAGAGGCACAGGAAGTATCATTAGAATGGGTTTTAAAAAGACAAGTTGAAAATTTTTCAACATTTACCCTTAATCCATAGCATCAGGAGCCACTGAGAATATAATACACGTCCGACTATGAAAATACACGGCTGAGCAACCTGTGACATGTTTAACTGCAAAATCAGCTCCAGTTTGGCTTGCCTTTGCACCACTCAGGCTTCCCTTGTGACTCAGCCGCTGAAGAATCCGCCTGCAACGCGGGAGACTTGGGTTTGATCCCTGGGTTGGGAAGATCCCCTGGAGAAGGGAAAGGGTACCCACTCCAGTATTCTGCCCTAGAGACTTTCACAAAGAGTCGGACACTTTGGGTGACTTTCACTGCTCCACCTGAATGGCCTGAAAAATGGTACTGCTAACTAGCAAGGCTTTCAACCTGAAGTTACGGTTAAGGATGCTAAGATCCTGGATCTGTGATTCTCTTCCCTTTTTATAACCTAAAAAAGAGGGTGAGAATTTTCTTAATTTTCTAAGCAGAAAGGCTAAAGGCACATAAAACATGTAAGATAAAAATATTAAACTATGTACATGTATGTGTCTGGAAAACTAGAGAAACTGATACAGGTGTGGCTGGGAAAGATGAGGCAGGCAAATGATAGCTAGTATTTACTATCAGTATTTACCATGTTCTAGACATATATTCACTACTTGTCATATGTTATTTACACGTAACAAAAGCCCACAGGTAAAGATATTCTAAGTTCTACCTTTCAAAAATTTATTTATTCGTTTATTTTTGGCTGTGCTGGGTCTTCCTTGCTGCACAGGGTTTTCTCTAGTTGCGGCAAGGGGGGGCCTACTCCTCGCTGCAGGGCGTGGGCTTCTCACTGCAGCAGCTTCTCTTGTTGCAGGCACGGGCTCCAGGGTGCGGGCTCTTCAGGGGTTGTGGCTCCTAGGCTCTGGAGCTCAGGCTCAGTAGTGGCAGCATGTGGGTTCAGTTGCTCCACGGCATGTGGGGTCTTCCCTGATGAGAGATAGAACCTGTGTCTCCTGCACTGGCAGGGAGATTCTTAACCACTAAACCACCACGGAAGTCCTAAAACCAGAAAATTAGGATTCAGAGAAGTTAAATAACTTAACGTAACAAAACCAACAGAAGCCATAGGCTGGTTTCCAGATCAGACTGCTGCTGCTAAGTCACTTCAGTCGTGTCCGACTCTACGGGACCCCATAAACGGCAGCCCACCAGGCTCCCCCGTCCGTGGGATTCTCTAGGCAAGAACACTGGAGTGGGGTGCCATTGCCTTCTCCCCAGATCAGACTATCTGATGCCAAAAGCCATCCGTGATCTGATGAAGATGGCTAGCCGCTTCTCTCCCCCTCCTTTCTTTTGTCTAGCCTCTGTCAAGTATGGGACCCCCAAGGCCCTGCAGAATTGATTCTGGAGGCAGCTGGCTAACACAACGAATGGTACCTCCCTCTCTCTCTCTCCACCACTGCATCCAATTGGATTTAATGGGTCTTCAAGGATCACAGTCTGGGAAAGTACATGAGAAAAATGAAGAGGCATTTATCATAATCCTGAAAGGAACCGTGGTTCCATTTTTACAAATGGGAAAAGACTTGGAGAAGATACAAAACTGTCACAAGGTTACAGAGCTAACTGGCTGGCAGTAAGAGTGTGACTCCAGGTCTGGCCATACCCCCATATTCTTTAAAGTCTTAGCTAGAAATTCTGGAAGAATTAGAAGTTAAGAGATAACTTTTTAATGGACAAACTGAAATTTACAACCTAATCCATCATCACAGTGATTCTATTTTTTTCCCCAACATTTTATTAGAAAGATGGTCAAACATCCAGAAAAGTTGAAAGAATTATATAGTGAAAATCCATATACTAACCATCTAGATTTTACATCAACATTTGCTTTAAGATAACATCCCTATCCATCTATGCATCCCTATATTCCCCATCAATGTAACTTATTTTATTAACGCATTTCAAAGTAAGGTGCAGAAACATTTTAAGAGGGAAGTCTTTGAATCCTAACTATATTATTTATTCATGTAAAAATGGTCTCAAAGCTATACCAACTATAATTTATGAGGGTTTTTACTACCATTCACAAATTCTCTCAGCAAGTAATCTTGAATAAATCTAATCTTTTTATTTACTCCAAAGGTCCATGCTGAAATCAATGTAAATTTTAAAGCAGCTGCTTAATGAAAGTTACACTCATTGACTGTGATAGAATTTAACAGTTTTAAAGCAAATCTGCTCTAATTGCTTCATTTTTCAAATAAGATTTACATTCCCCCAAATTAGAATTCTGTGACTTCAGCATTCTTATGTTTAAAGTATCTTTAATATGTTAAATTCCACAATAAAATAAATTATGTTAGCAGCGTCTCAAAAACAGATTAAATCACTGATGTCAAATAAGTAACACTTACAGCAAGTCTTAGAAATTTATTCCTAAGATTTCATTTGAAATTGATTGCATTATTCTGGTTTCTTCCTGGTGAATATGAATGAACTGATTCCCTAACTATCTGTGGCATAAAAGAGGCTTCAGTCCTCCCTTCAAATCAGTTAAGAAGAAAATGTGAACAGAGGGCTGGCATACTGACTTTCCAATGCCATTTCTGGAAACTGGTTTCGGAGTGATTTCCAGCAAATTACAAGGATAAAAGATAACAAGTCAATACTATTATTTTGACATTTTCAATGAATATAATTTAATAAACATTTTTTAAAACTCTAAAATCTGAAATAAAAGTTATCTGAAATAATACTTTAAAATCTTTATACTTATTTATTTATTGGCTGTGCTGGGTCTTCATTGCTGCAAAACAGCTTTTTTTAGTTGTGGCATGTGGGGCCTGCTTTTTATTTCAGGGTGCAGGCTCAGTAGTTGTGGTGTAGGGGCTTAGTTGCCCCATAACATGTGGAATCTTTTCAGACCAGAGATTGAACCCATGTCCCCTGAACTGGCAGGCAGATGCTTAACCACTGGACCACCAAAGAAGTTCCTAAAATAATACTTTTTTCAGAGAGCAATTAAAAGTAAAGTAACTTATGACTTTACAACAAAATATGATGCTTGTGTTGTAGATACTAGTCTACATGCTCACTGTAGCCCTGCAAGGAACCATTAGAAGGAAACAGAATCTCAAATTAACTATGTTTTATAAGCAACAAAATGAGTTCACTCCTGAAAATAAACAAGTGGAAAGAAAAAGTCACTCATTCACCTGGTATATAAAGATCTATCAGATCATCCCAAATAAAAATGAATCAAGAATGTAATTATTATTTATAAACCACTTTCTTTTTTGAAAGTTCAAAGTGCTTTAATTAGAAATGTTTTCACAACTATGCCTGCTTCTGAGTGTCACATACTTTTTCTCTTACTGTAGTTTTTCTTTCTCTCAATGAGTCAGCCCAGAAGAAGCCAAAACTGAAGAGAAAAACAACCGTCACATAAAACAAATTACAACTGCCTCACACCATACCTATCATAATGAATTCAGTAACTTTTTTTCAATAACAATTGAGGGAAATGAATTTTAATCTTCAAATCTTTATTAATTTCTAGCACAGCATTTGCCTAAACAAATAATCACTACTTTGGCATTATAGTTTGGCTGGGACAGCCAGCACAGAAAGCAAAGGGAAAAAAAACATTTTTGATGGCTCATTCAAATGGAAAAGCCATATATCAGAAGTTATTGTGTAAAACTTCAGTACTTATGATGGAAAGCACAGTTTGGCAGAACACATTTAATTAGGCTTGGCTCTTTAAAACATTAAATACTCAGTTATAGTCACATCACAGCTTTGTCTTATAATGAAAAAATACACAAGAAATTTCAAAGTCAACTCTTCCTTTGCTTCATCCTTTTTTTAGGTATTAGAGGCTACTTAGAAGCCTGAAAATACATTAAAAGACAAGATCAAAGAAGGATAGAATCAAAAGAAAAACAACTAACTTATTTTTCCTTCTCAAGATATAAACTTTCAACCTCTTTCAGTGACTATCTGAAGTCTCTATTATAAATGTATATACCAAATAACAGATATTTCCATATTTAAATTAAAAATCTTTGTAAATGATTAAAACGTCACTGAATTTTTTTCTAAACAGAAGTCATCTTTTGAATATAACTAGGTAATACTTGCTACTAATAGTGATCGTTTACTGTGTACACTGGGTTAACAGACTCTTGCCTACACACTGGCTCATCTGATGACCTCAGAGGCCCGACAAAGGAAAGAGTTATCCTCATCTTACCCTGAAGATTTTGAGTCACTGACAGGTTAAATAGCCCAAGAACATCTAGTTAGTAAATGGCCAGACTGGTATTCAGTTATAGGTCTACTACCAACAGCCAGACTGATACTTGTGCCTCTTCCATGAAACCAAATTATCAAAATCTAGAGCCAAAATCCCTCCAAAGGACAACAAATAAGGGGTGGCCTCCAAAATCAGGAAAGAAAATAATTTGTTTCAATCACAGGATTATTATTGCAAAGTCTCCTTATGCATTCTGGAATGCCTCTTCTTCTGTTTTTGTTTGTTTAAACGTATTAGTGAGGTTTGAATGGGCTGTGGGTGATCTACTTTGGCCACAACCCTCAGCACCACTACTAAACAGATTGTGGTTTAAAATAAAGAATGACTGGAGCTAAAAGGTACCTTAGCTATCAAAAAACATAAGGGACCGAGAATTTCAGTGAGGAGAATTCCAGCATGACCTACTTAATACCTATTGCTGCTGATGATGCTAAGTTGCTTCAGTCGTGTCTGACTCTGTGCAACACCATAGAAGGCAGCCCACCAGGCTTCTCCATCCCTGTGATTCTCCAGGCAAGAACACTGGAGTGAGTTGTCATTTGCTTCTCCAATGCATGAAAATGAAAAGTGAAAGTGAAGTTGCTCAGTTGTGTCCGACTCTTTGCAACCCCATGGACTGCAACTCACCAGGCTCCTTTGTCCTTGGGATTTTCCAGGCAAAAGTACTGGAGTAGGGTGCCATTGCCTTATCCGGTAATACCCACTACTGACTGAAAACGCTTGAGTCCTCCCCACCAAATTCATACATTGAGCCCTAACCCCAATATGGTGGTAATAGGAGGTGGGGCTTTTGGAAAGTGATTAGGTTTAGCTGAGGTCATGAGGGTGGAGTCCCCAGGATTGTATTCATGACCCTGTGTGAGGAAGAAGAGACAGCAGTGAAGAAACGCCATGTCAAGATACTGTGCAACCAATTGCTAGTCAAGAAGAGAGTCTTCCCCAAGAACCAAATCAGACAGGACCTTGATCTTCTTAGACTTTCCAGCCTCTAAAACTGTTGAGAAATAAGCATCTACTGTTCAAGCCTATGGTATTTTGTTACAGCAGTCAGTCAGTTCAGTCACTCAGTCATGCCCGACTCTTTGCGACCCCACGGACTGCAGCACGTCAGGCTTCCCTGTCCATCACCAACTCCCAGAGCTTGCTCAAACTCACGTCCATTGAGTTGGTGATCTGAAAAATGTTACCACCATATATCCTGCTCCAATACATAACAAGTCACACAGGTAAAAGTCTTCATTCATACGTTTCGTAAAACATCTCTAACAGTGTAAGGTGGTTTGCTTATAGATTAAAGTAAGCATCAAGAATCAACTGTCTTACCAAACTAACTAAGATATCTGGGACTAGTTGAACATTTAAAATATTTATTACAATTCAGGGTGGGTTAGTATTTTTTCTTTACTAAAATTTTTGGCTAAGTTTATAAACAAAATATTAAAAAGAAAATATAATCTTAAGAAAAACTAGCGAGTAAGAAATAATACCATAGTGACTGTTGTCAAGGCAAGTTCATTTAGGAAGCAAGGAGAAATCTCTTGTGGGCAATATGTATTTAACAATCAGATTTTCCTTTCTGACTGTCATTAGCCAAATTTTGCACCACATAAAATGAAAAGTAAGTTGGAGAATGAGCAAAAATATGACTGGTATATTCAGTTTGGTCAGTATTTCAAAACAGTTTTTACCTAAATTTTACAGCTTGAGCAGCTGAAAAAGATAAAATAGTCTCTCAGATTTTTTTAATTGTCTTATATAAATTTGTTAAGAGACTTTCAGGTCACTTATGTCATCTGTTTAATATATTTTCTTTAAAGTTATTTTGATTAGCAAGAAACTGCAGAGTTTCAGTACACATAACAAGAGTCATTTACTTGAGGAGGGATGTTTAGTTTTAAAACTGGTTTTATATACAGCATCTCACTTACTCTTCACAATAACAATAACCTAATACAAAACCCCTTATTTTTCAGCTTTATAACTAGAATAATGAGATACAAAGAATTAAAGAACTTGTCTAAGGACCATGCTAAGCTGGAACTCCATCCCAAATAACCCAATTCTCCATATCAAACTCTGGAAATCCACCCTCATCTACAAGGATTTTCAGGAATGAGAGAAGAGAAAAAGCAACTGAGAGGTCTCTGTGGTGCAATCCAAACAGAGGCGACATAGGAGGAAAGGGGGGCCTCGTTTGAACTCACAAAAGGCTCTCTCAACACTTCCTGCCACTGGGGGACCACAAGCTCCAGTTTCGAGAAGGTCCTCGTGTGTCAGTCCTAAAAGTCAGGGGAAACTGTAGGAATTCACTTTAACTCTAAAAGTCTGCTCTCTGGGAAAGTCACACTACTTACTGCCCTCACAGCAATTCCTCACTGGGAACCCAGGAAACGAGATCTTGTCTACGTAGAATAGTCACAAAATCCCTAGTTATATTAATACTCTCTGTTATTTTACATGTGCCACCTACGTAAACACTCTGCTTTCCACACTGGAATTAGAATGTATCAATCCTCTCAATATGATGTCTAGCATCTGACTCTGAATAAAGCAGGAAGTCCCAAAATATTAATATTTGTCTAATGACAATCTAAGGCTCAAATCAGAGTATATCTAATGCACTGGCTGGAGTTATGGATGACATTACACTAACAAAATTACATCTGAGACAGATAACACTGAAAGGTCTGTACCTGTATATATAAAACCTGACTGGGAATAGGACATAAAAGTTACATATGGAAAATGGTTAGATAATAAAATTAATAATAAAACCATTAACAACTGAATGCTATCTGCCAAAACAGTTAATGGGCAGTTACTCTAGACGAATAAGAAAATACAGTGTCCAGAATCAGGAGTTCCAACTTATTTCATGCTGTAGTACCGTACTGTCAGACTTAAACAATCCTAATAAACTAGACCTCATCAGATACAGAGAATAAGAAAAGAAAGCAAAGTAATACAAAATGAGAGGGTCAGTTAAACCCATTAGAGCTGTCTCCAAACAACACATTCCCCAGTAGCTAATAGTATTGACTCAACTATCTGCCATGATGGGCTCCCAGCAGAACAAATTCAGGCACTGGAAAGGGACCAGAGTGTAACTGTGTACTTCAAAATTATGAATAAAAGTCTGTCAGCATGTATTATAGACATTACCAGATAAAGTAACATATTAATATATAATTCACTCTGACCACTTCCAGTAAAAAGAAATAAATCACATTTGACACATATATGAAAATTACTTTTTTAAACAAAGAACAAAATTTGCTTTTTCAGTTTTCTAACCTTATTGAGGCTTTCAATGGCTAAGTCAAAGATCTCTTCTGGTAAATGTCTCTGCACTTAAAAATATGTGGGTTACTTTCAAATATCTTTTTGATATTGATTTCTAACATAATTCCACAGTGATAAGAGAACTGACACTGTGTGATTTTGATACCTTTGGACCATGAGATTTTTGCATCTTGCTTATGTCCCTGGATATGATCCAGTGTCTCTTAGTTTGTAATCTATGGGAACTTAAATAGATTTTGTATCTTACTGCTGTGTGAAATCTATATTTGTGTGTATTAGTCACTCTGTCATGTCCAACTGTTTGTGACCCCATGGACTGCAGTCTACCAGGCTCCTCTGTCCATAAAACTCTCCAGGCAAGAATACTGGAGTGGGTAGTCACTCCCTTCTCCAGGGGATCTTCCTGACCCAGGGATCAAACCCAGGTCTTCTGCATTGCAAGCAGATTCTTTACCATCTGAGCCAGGTGCTCTTCAGATCTACTATATTCTTATACTTTTCTATATATTCAATCAATTAACTTTTGGGAGTTTGATATTAAAACTTCAATTAAAAATCTTAACTTCTCTACTGAAAATAATTTTAATATAGAGTGGAACTATATGTAACTTTGTTCTGTATTTTCCAAGTTTCCTGTAAATGTGTTATCACACTTTCATAATTTAAAAAATAAAACGAGAAAAAAAGAACAAAATTTATAGAAGTTAATTTCATTACTCTCATTAACTGCAATAAACTTACGAGTGGTAATCAAACATCATCCAAGCACTCACTATCAAGACCAATACCTCAGGTCCAATAGTTAAACAGAAAGAAGGGCATAAGTACTAACCAAAGCAATCTACAGACTTAATGTGATCCCTATCAAATTACCCATGACATCTTTCACAGAACTGGAACAAATAATCCTAAAATTAATGTGGAACCACAAAAGACTCAGAATTGCCAGAGCAATCCTGAGGAAAAGAACAAAGCTGGAGGCATAACACATTCAGACTTCAGATAACACTACAAAGCTACGGTAATCAATACAGCATGGTGTTGGCACAGAAACAAAAAAATGAATTAATGAGAGCCCAGAAATAAACCCACAAACCTACAGTCAATTAATCTTCAATGAAGGAGGCAAGAATATACAATGGAGAAAAAACAGTCTCTTCAGCAAGTGATGCTGGAAAGCTGGACAGTCACATGTAAATCAATGAAGTCAGAACACTCCCTCAGATCATATACAAAAATCAACTCAAAATGGCTTAAACTTAAATATAATCCAACACACCACAAAACTCCTAGAAGAAAACATAAGCAAAACGTTCTCTGATGTAAATCGTATCAGTGTTTTCTTTGGTCAGTCTCCCAAGGCAAAAGAAATAAAAGTAAAAATAAACAGATGGGACCTTATCAAACTTACAAGCTTTTGCATAGCAAGGGAAAGTATAAACAAAACAAAACGACTGGGAGAAAATATTTGCAAACAATTTGACTGACAAGGGCTTCACTTCCACAATATACAAACAGCTCATACAACTCAAAAAACAAACAAAAAAAAATACAATAAAAACCTAACCAAAAAACAAGCATAAGACCTAAACAGACATTTCTCCAAAGACATTCAGATGACCAACAGGCAGAAAAGATGCTCAACGTCACTAATTATTACAGAAACAAAAAGCAAAACTACAATCAACTCAAACCAGTTGTGACTCCAGTTTAAGCATCAACTCAAACCAGTCAGAATAGCTGTCACCAAAAAGTCTACAAACGAATTCTGGAGAAGGTGTGGAGAAAAAAGAACATCCTACACTGCTGGTGGGAACATAAATTGGTATAGCCACTATGGCAAATAGTATGGAGGTTCCATAGACAACTAAAAACAGAGCTACTATAAGATCCTGCATCCCACTCCTGGGCTCTGTATCCATCAAAGCAAAAGTTCTAATGCATAGTATCATAAGATACATGCACCCCTATGTTCAAAGCAGCACTGTTTACAAAAGTCAAGACATGGAAGCAACCTAAGTATCCACAGATAAGTGGATAAAGAAGATTTGGACCACACACACAGACAAACACACACACAGACACACACACAGAGACACACACACACACACACA
>ML661903.1:11784806-12041459 GCA_007570785.1 Antilocapra americana | reverse complement strand
ACACACACACACACACACACACACACACACACACACACACGGCTACCCTGGTGGCTCAACAATAAAGAATCTGCCTGCAATGCAGAAGACAGGTTCAATCCCTGGGTCGAGAAGATCTCCTGGAGAGGGAGTACTACCTACTCGAGTATTCTTGCCTGGAGAATTTCATCGACAGAGGAGCCTGGCAGGCTACAGTCCATGGGGTCACAAAGAGTTGGACATGACTGAAAGACTAACACTTTCACTTTCACATATATACACAGACACAAACACAAAACAGAATATTACTCAGCCATAAAAAAGAATGAAATGATGCCATTTCCAGCAACATGGATGGACCTAGAGATTACCACACTAATTAAAGTAACACAAATAAAGACAAATATCATATGATAAAGCTTACTTGTGAAACTAAACAAAAAAAATTATACAAATGAAATTATTTACAAAACAAAAAGAGACTCACAGATATAGAAAACAAAAATAAACTCACAGATACAGAAAACAAACTTATGTTACCAAATGAGATGGGGAGATAAATTAGGAGTTTAGGATTAACATATACAAACTATATGAAATTGGTAGAAAACAAGAACCTATTGTTATGTAGCACAGAAAACTATACTCAAGTATCTTTTAATATATTCTGAAATATATATATGTATATCTATATAACTGAATCACTTCACTGTACATTAGAAACCAACAACACTGTAAAATAACTATACTTCAATTATTTTAAGTTAAAAAAAAAATAGAGACATTCCCTTTTAGAAAAAACACATTCAAGTATTTAGGGGTAAAGGGCCATGATGCATATAATTTATCTTCAAATGGTTAAAAGAAAACATTTGTGGGTGTATGTGTGTGCAGAATGGAGGGTAGAGAGGAATACAAATACAAAATAAATCATATAAAAATGTCAACAATAAATCAGTCTGGTTAAAGGTAATACTGGTTACTGGTAATTTGGGAGTTTTTAATTTTGGGAATTATTATATATACATATATATATATGTGAACTTATTTTCAAATTAAAAGCTTTCTAAAAGTGGAAAAAATAGCAAACTGTTGGTAAGTCTTGAAGATGGGTTATGCATAGATAGTCTGTACACCTTTGAAATTTTCCACAATAAAATGTTAAGAAAACAAAATACTAAACAACAAGTAAGTAAAATCATGTATGTAAATTTGATGCTTTCAAACTGTGGCTAGCTAGAGAAGACTCTTCAGAGTGCCTTTGACTGCAGGTAAATCAAACCAGTCAATCCTAAAGGAAAATCAACCCTGAATATTCATTGGAAGGAATGATGCTGAGGCTGAGGTTCCAATACTGTGGCCATCTGATGCAAAGAACTGACTCATTAGAAAAGACCCTGATGTTGGGAAAGATTGAAGGCAGGAGAAGAAGGGGATGACAGAGGACGAGAAGATTGGATGGCATCACTGACTAAATGGATATGAGTTTGAGTAAACTCCTGGAGACAGTGAAGGACAGCAAAGCCTGGTGAGCTGCAGTCCACAGAGTCACAGAGTTGGAAACTGTTTAGCAACTGAACAATCAAATTAACTACTAAAGTGACTGGCAAATGTAAGTCTTCAATAAATGACAGACATGTTATACAACTGAGCTTACATTTACCTTGAGTGTTAAGTTCAGTTCAGTCACTCAGTCGTGTCTGATTCTTTGGGACTGCATGGACTGCAGCATGCTGGGCCTCCCTGTCCATCGCCGAGTGGTCTCATCCAACCATTAACCATCTCATCCTCTGTGGTCCCCTTTTCCTCCAGGCCTCAATTCTTCCTAGCATTAGGGTCGTCTTTTCCAATGAGTCAACTCTTCGCATGAAGTGTCCTAAGTATTGGAGTTGGAGCTTCAACATCAGTCCTTCCAATGAACACCCAGGACTGATCTCCTTTAGGATGGACTGGTTGGATCTCCCTGCAGTTCAAGGGACTCTCATATCTTCTCCAACACACATTTCAAAAGCGTCAATTATTCAGTGCTGAGTTTTCTTTATGGTCGAACTCTCACATCCATATATGACCACTGGAAAAACCATAGCTTTGACTAGATGGACCTTTGTTGACAAAATAATGTCTCTGCTTTATAATAGGCTGTCTAGATTGGTCATAACTTTCCTACCAAGGAATAAGCATCTTTTAATTTCCTGCCTGCAATCACCATCTGCAGTGATTTTGGAGCCCCAAAAATAAAGTCTGACACTGTTTCCACTGTTTTCCCATCTATTTGCCATGAAGTGATGAGACCAGATGCCATGATCTTAGTTTTCTGAATGCTGAGTTTTAAGCCAACTTTGTCACCCTCCTCTTTCACTTTCATCAAGAGGCTTTGTAGTTCCACTTCACTTTGTGCCATAAGGGTGGTGTTGTCTGCATATCTGAGGTTATTGATATTTCTCCCAGCAATCTTGACTCCAGCTTGTGCTTGCTCCAGCCCAGCATTTCTCATGATGTACTCTGCATATAAGTTAAATAAGCAGGGTGACAATATACAGCCTTGACGTACTCCTTTTCCTATTTGGAACCAGTCTGTTGTTCCATGTCCAGTTCTAACTGTTGCTTCCTGACTTGCATACAGATTTCCCAAGAGGCAGGTCAGGTGGTGTGGTATTCCCATCTCTTTCAGAATTTTCCATAGTTTATTGTGATCCACACAGTCAAAGGCTTTGGCATAGTCAATAAAGCAGAAATAGATGTTTTTCTGGAACTCTTGCTTTTTCGATGATCCAACGGATGCTGGCAATTGGATCTCTGGTTCCTCTGCCTTTTCTAAAGCCAGCTTGAACATCTGGAAGTTCATGGTTCACGTATTGCTGAAGCCTCACCTGGAGAATTTTGAGCATTACTTTACTAGCATGTGAGATGAGTGCAACTGTGCAGGAGTTTGAACATTCTTTGACATTGCCTTTCTTTGGGATTGGAATGAAAACTAACCTTTTCCAGTCCTGTGGCCACTGCTGAGTTTTCCAAATTTGCTGGCATATTGAGTGCAGCACTTTCACAGCATCATCTTTTAGGATTTGAAATAGCTCAACTGGAATTCCATCACCTCCACTAGCTTTGTTCATAGTGCCGCTTCCTAAGGCACACTTGACCTCACATTTCAAGATGTCTGACTCTCGGTGAGTGGATTATCTGGGTCGGGAAGATCTTTTTTGTACAGTTCTTCTGTGTATTCTTGCCATTTCTTAACATCTTCTGCTTCTGTTAGGTGCATACCATTTCTGCCCTTTATTGCACCCATCTTTGCATGAAAAGTTCCCTTGGTATGTCTAATTTTCTTGAAGAGATCTCTAGTCTTTCCCATTCTATTGTTTTCCTCTATTTCTTTGCACTGATCAGTGAGGCAGGCTTTCTTATCTCTCCTTGCTATTCTTTGGAACTCTGCATTCAAATGGATATATCTTTCCTTTTCTCCTTTGCTTTTCACTTCTCTGCTTTTCACAGCTATCTGTAAGGCCTCCTCAGACAGCCATTTTGCTTTTTTGCTTTCTTTTTCTTGTGGATGGTCTTGATCCCTGTGTCCTGTACAATGTCACACACCTCCATCCATAGTTCAAGCACTCTGCCTATAAGATCTAGTCCCTTAAATCTACTTCTCACTTCCACTGTATAATCTTAAGGGATTTGATTTAGGTCATACCTGAATGCCCTAGTGGTTTTCCCTACTTTCTTCAATTTAAGTCTGAATTTTATAATAAGGAGTTCATGATCTGAGCCACAGTCAGCTTCCGGTCCTGAGGTAGATAAGTACTAGCTTTTGCTATTTAATTACATACAATTATTTACTGACAGTCCACAAATACAAGGTGCTCTGCTGCAGTGAACACCCTCACATAAGTCAAGAAGCAGCTTTTACACTCAGGACTCAAGCAGTGATAATGAAAGACCAAACAGTAAGGACCTATATAGGAAAAGTATCTAAAAAGAGTGGGTACATGCTTAGTCACTCAGTCATGTCCAACTCTTTGCCATCTCATGGACTGTAGCCTTCCAGGCTCCTCTGTCCAAGGGATTCTCCAGGCAAGAATACTGGAGTGGGTTGCCATGCCTTCCTCCAGGGGATATTCCCAACCCAGGAATTGAACCCAGATCTCCCACACTGCAGGCAGATTCTGTATCATCTGAGCCAATAAGGAAGCCCAAGAACACTGGAGTGGGTAACCTATCCCTTCTCCTGGGTATCTTCCCAACCCAGAAATCAAACTGGGGTCTCTTGCATTGTAGGCAGATTCTTTACTAGCTGAGCTACCAGGGAAGCCCCAAATCCACTATACCTCAATACAATTTTTTTTTTAAATAGAAAAAAAAAAGCCAGACAGCAAAGGTCAAGAGTCAAAGGAACAGAGGTAAAGTGCAAACCAACATGACCTCTTTGCTATGTGATCTTAGATAAATAATTTAATAACCAGGAACAGCTCTTTACCAACGATATTAAAAAAGTAAAACCATTTATTTCACTAGGTTGCTATGAGAATAAAATGATATACATAAAAGCTGCTCCATAAACTGTGAAGTGTTTTTTATATGTATATAAATATATGTTAGTTCTCATTTTATTGTATATAGAACCAATGGAGGGAGAATGAGGCTTGAACCTAGTGATCAGAAGACAGAGCAGAGTGTTAAGCGCCTCAGGAAAAACCACATCTAGCTTCGAGGTAGAAAAGGAAGTCTTCTGTGGAGAAGGTAGTACTTGAGATGGATCTTAATGGATGGAGGGTCAGAAAAATTAACATCAGAGAAAGGAGGAAGCAGGATTCTAAATTAGAAAGATAACCCAAGAGAAAGTATGAAAAAGGAAGAAAGTCAGGCATGTAAGAAGAAGCAGAGTTTCTGCTAAAGTCTGGGAAACAACCAAATATAAATCTGGAAAAGTGAGAATAAACTGGAAAGGGCCCTGCCTAACTCTTTGAAGGTCCAGATGTATGGCTCACTACTCCTCTGGACCCCAGTTCTAACAAAAAAAGTCTCTTCTTTGTTTCCAGTTACAAAAGAAACCTCACTGTCGAAAATTTGTGTTCTTTGAAATAAAGTACCCTAATTCAAAGGAAATAATTTAAGCAAACCATATTATACATATCCTTCTATGAAAGGAAATGCTTTCTAAATCCAGGAAAAATTTAATCCCAATGAAAATGAATATAATCCAAAATGTATTACAATTTACATCTGGCTTTAGAGTCTTTTTTAATTTTTTTTGGTGAGGACCTTCCAAATCATATCTTTCTCAAGCTAATATTAAAGAAAATTCCTTAACTACCAACAAAAAGATCATCAAACCAAAAGATGATACAACTAAAGTCAAATTTCCTTTGTCAACTCTTAGAGGAAAACATAGGCAAAACACTGTGACATAAATCACAGCAAGATCCTCTATGATCTACCTCCTAGAGTAATGGAAATAAAAACAAAAATAAACAAATGGGACCTAATTAAACTTAAAAGATTTTGCACAGCAAGGGAAACTATAAACAAAAAAATAACCCACAGGATGGGAAAAAAAATAAAACAAATTAAACAACAAAGGGTTAATTTCAAAAGCAACTCATACAAATCAATACTAGAAAAACAAACAACCCAATCAAAAAGTAGACAAAAGACCTAAACAGACATTTCTCCAAAGATATACTGATGGCTAACAAACACATGAAAAGATACTCAACTTCAACTTATTATTACAGAAATGAAAATCAAAACAACAATGAGGTATGAGTTCACACCAGTCAGAATGGCCATCATCAAAAAGTCTACAAACAATAAATGCTGGAGAGGGTGTGGAGAAAAGAGAACCCTCTTGCACTGTTGGTGGGAATGTAAACTGATACAGCCTCTATGGAGAACAGTATGGAGTTTTCTTAAAAAACCAGGAATAAAACAACCATAAGACCCAGCGATCCCACTACTAAGCATGTATCCTGAGGAAACCAAAAGTGAAAAAGACACGTTTCCTAATGCAGCTCTGTTTATAATAGCTAAGACACAGAAGCAACCCAGATGTCCACTGACAGAGGAATGGATAAAGAAGCTGTGGTACCTATATACAATGGAATATTACTCAGCCATAGAAAGGAATGCATTTGAGTCAGTCCTAATGAGGTGGATGAACCTGGAGCTATTATACAGAGTAAAATAAGTCAGAAAGAGAAACACAAACATCATATACTATTTAGATTTAGAATTTAGAAAGACAGTAGGTACTGATGAGCCTGTTTGCACAGCAGCTATGAAGACACAGACATTGAGAAGAAACTTACAGACACGGCCTGGAGGGGAGGAAGGAGAGGGTGGGAGGTACGGAGAGAGTAACATGGAAACATACATTACCAAATGTAAAACAGAATGCCAATGGGAATCTGCTGTATGACTCAGGGAACTCAACCCGGGATTTGGTAACAACCTAGAGCAATGGGCTGGGGAGGGGGGTGGGAGGGATGTTCAGGTGGGAGGGGAGAAGGGTAAATCAATGGCTGATTCATGTTGATGTTTGGTAGAAACCAATCCAATACTGTAAAGCAATTATTCTTCAATTAAAAACAAATTTTTAAAATATTTCCTTTGTCAACTTGATTGACTTTCATGGAATGTAGCTTAATTCAAAATTACATGGCTATGACCGTTCTTTTTTTTTAATGTATTTTTTTATTGATGGATAATTGCTTTACAGAACGTTGTTGCTTTCTGTTAAACCTCAGCATGAATCAGTCAAAGGAATACATATATCCCCTCCCTCTTGAACCTCCCTCTCATTAACACTTTCTTTTTTGCACAAAATACATAAGTGTGCTTTTTAGAAGAAAAATATCCTTTGTTTTTTTTTAATAATCTTTTGGGCCACATACTATAAAATAATAAATTACTCCATCACTTATACTTTTACATGAACAGTTTTACAAAGATTTGAGGAGCTACGCAAAATGCCTTATCACTACAGGCACACAAAAATCCTAAGTCTATTTTAATGCCCTTAGCTGAATACTAAACTTCTTAATGATAGGGGAAAAGATCAGAGAACCATTCAAAATTATGTGGAAACTGTCTTAAGAGATGATCTATTCCAACTTTGATAGACATTTGCAAGACAAACTGGCAACTTCCTTCTAATACGCAGAGTACATCTGAAATTAAGAAGTCTTTTGGCACCCAGTACAGATGACATCACATACCATACTGGACTTCTTTGTAATGACACATAACTGCAAGAAAAATCAAGAACTACACACATCTATGAAAAACTGCAAAGTATTGCCATTGTTTCAAAGAAAGCAGTTAATGAATTTATACTATCTCCTCCAACCACACTGGAAAGTACTGGAAAATACTCAGCTTTTGAACACTAACTCTAGTATAATGACTGAAAAAAGAAAACACTGGGAATTCCCCAGTGGTCCAGTGGTTAGGCTTCTGGACTCTCATTGCCAAGCAACTGGGTTCAGTTCCTGGTCAGGGAACTAAAAATCCCACATGCCATATGGCCAAAAAAAATACTAACAGATTAATCAAGCCTTTCCATGGAACACAAAGAGCCCTTCCTGTGCTGCCTTTAGAGACCACACAAGAGCAAGCCTCTAAAGCCTTCTTATCTGAAACAATGAGGACCACAGGAGGGGTAACTCAGAGAAGGAACCTCTACAGGTCTGACGGTTGGTCGAGGTAGTATGCCCAGCCCCAGAGACAAAGCCAAGAGCGATTACAAATGTAATTCAACTCATAATCTTAAAAGAAGTTAAAAGAAGACGACCTAGAACAGAGGTCTTTCAATCTAAAGAGGTTACTGAGACTAATCATCTCATAAATTAACACACAGTACTCCATTTTCCTATCAAACTGACACCCTGGCTAGAGTGTAGACAGCATGTCGCTGCCCAATTCAGCTGCGGAACTCAGCTCCATTTAAAATTCCTTCAGACAGCTGAACTCGGCACCGTGTAATTAAGTGGACCAGATACGGTTTCTCAGGTAAGAGCACCCAGGCAGACCTTACAACTGCCAAAGTGCCAGTCTAGTTTTTGTTTCTCCTTCGGAACAAAGTACAAATTCAGTTGACGTAACCTCACATGACCCAGGTCCTCTGGTATTTCTAGTCTCTTTTAAGGCAAAACACTGTGAAGCAGAAATGAGTCTTCACTGGATGATGGGAAAGGATTCTTCAGTTAATGAAATTGGCTTCCAATCTGATAAAATTCATGCTTGTGCCACTTCAGAATTCATTAAAAACCTCTTCAACATGTGCTAATTTGTCACCAAACAAAGGAAACATTGTATATAATAAAAAACGAAATCTAATTAGTCATATAAAATCCCACTCAAGAAAGCCCCTAAACTAGAACAATTTTCTCATAAAATGTAAGTGATAAAAAGTTTCCAAGAGCATAACTGTATTTATATTGCACAGCTACAATGCATACAATATGCATGTTTATATTCTTCTTGAAAAATGCTGTCTTATAGGTAAACAATCTATTCATGATTTGCATATATTTCCTATATATCAGTGCACCAAATGAAAAAAAAATACTCTATAAACTATTTCCAGTATTTCACATTCAACCAGCTACACAGATGCAATATAACAGTACTGGCAGCCAAGTCAACAGAATTTCGTATGACTAATTGGACAAAACCTACTACGGACACCACAGAACTGACAGACTCTGATAAGACTTACTTGCTACTCCTGATGCCAGTCCATAGAGCAGCCCTCCCCCATCCGACTGCCGAGGCAAAACGTGGGTTCCTGGAGGAGGCGGCTTTTCCTGTCTGATGAAGTTATACAATAAGGTCTTCACAAGTTTGCTGGTGTATGGAAGACTACACAAAAAGGAAGCAAAAGAAGAAAATAAACTCATATTTTGGGGAGTCAACTGACTTTGTATGGTGATAAATATAATCTACTGACATAAGCGGGATTAGCACAACTTGAAGTAATCTAGCACTGTCACAACACAGAGACGATTCCGGGCTTTGAGATCAGACTTCAGGTTGAATGAGTTCAGGCTTTCTTCTTACTATTCTGTATGTTATTCATCAAATCATTTCAGCTCCTAAACTTCAGCTACTTTATTTGCAGTCAGTACAACAGGTGAGATGTTACAAATTCAGTATATAATACAGTACTTGACACTTGAAGGGAGGTAGTAACAGAATCAGTAGGGAAAAGCAAGAGTTAAAAAATACAGAAACTGACATGAACAGTAATACTTGACTTAATCCAATATATCCAAAATATTCAACATATAACCAATATAAATAATTATTGAACCTAACATTTTTAACACAAAAATATGAAATCATTCAGTCTATGCATGCATACAAAAACATATTTATACATATACAGACTTTTTTTTTCAATGTTAATACTCTGTTTTTCAGTAATGGATGGAGAGGAAAAGGGAGAGAAAATAGGTTAAAAGGAAAATGTGTTCATAAATTAGTGATAAATCAATTCCTGCAATCTGGAGAAAGCTTTTAAATAGACTTTTGAGCCAATGCTTAAGGCCTTTTAATCTCTATTATCAGTGATTTTCAAATGTGTTCCAAAAGAGTCCTGAAGGATTCTGTGAATGTGCCATAGGTATAATCAAGGTGGCAGGAGGGATGTGAGAAAGACAAAGGTGCGCGTGTGTATGTGTGTGTGTTATATTTACCTACTCCTATTCCCACTCACAAGGAGACTGTAAGCTTGTGCTCAGCAGCACAGCTCCACATCACATGCCTAGCGTACAATAAATATTTGTGGCCTAAATTAAAGGAGGAATGGTCAGTGAAGCAGCTGCCAGGGAAGTCCAAACACATGGTGATGAGGCATATACTGTGTAGTAGTTTCAATGGAGCTAATGGGAAGGGGAAGCTAGAAATAATTTCAGTGAACAAATATGACTGGATGACACCTTAAGACATACAGAATGATGCAGCAGGAAGAAAAAGAGGACTTCAGAGTTTCAACTCTACAGAGAAATCAATAGAGAAAGTAAAGAAGCTGGAGGATGAAAGGGGTGGGGAGGATGGCTAGTTTAGCCAGGAAAGCACAGACTTATGTGTTGGGTCTGAAGTTGTGATGGAACAACCAGAGGAAACGTCTGTTTGGAGATATGGAACAACACTAAGAAAAGAGGACAAGACGAGAACTATAGATGAATACAATAAAGAACTTGACAAATTTAAAACAGAAACATACCATCGACCTTGCATCAAATATTTGTGACTGATGCTCTGTCGCAAAACTTCCTTGTGGAAGAGTTGGCAAGAAAGGAAAACCACCATTGTTGACACAGCTTCTACTGATATTTCATATGTAATATCTCTGAAAAAACAGGAAACAAAGCAGAATAATGATCATTTAGGAAGATATTGCTCTTTCCTAAATAAACTATACATTTAAAAATAAATCAAAACATTCAATGTTTCTGGATTATTTTAAAAATACTAATATGCTTAATATAAAAACTAAGTCAAGCAAAAATATGAAACCTTTCCTTGTCATTAGTTCTTGTAATGGGTGAAGTATCCCATTACATCCTTTTCCAGTTCCATTTACTAATGAATGACAAGTATATTAGCATATAATGGAAATTACTGCCAGCAAAGATCCACTCTAAAGCCCTTATGTTTATCCCTGTTTAGTTATAACATAGAAATAAACATTCAGATTGTAAAACTGAAGAGAAGTCACAGGATAAGGAAGACAACAATGACTTTCTGAGTTGATACTCGCTTTATAATAAGAACAATGGTAAACTCTAGATCTTCTATCGCTAAGAGTGTACGTTCTTAAGGCCAACTCTGCCTGTTCAGCAAAATGTGAATAGTAAACAAAGTATCCCTGTTTTATTAAGCGTATTTCTTTTACAAAAGACTACTACTGTCATCCAAAAATCATTAACCCCTTTCAGAAACAAATCTTAGATCAAATAAAAAGGAAACAATTTCGCTGAGTAGGGAGCACAAACAGGAAAAAAGGCATCAAAATTTTTTCAACTATGGCAAAACTTTAAACACAATTATCAGGCCAAACAGTAACGTGTTAGACCAGGAAAGTGAAAATCTCAACAACACAACAAAAAGAGTAACAGCTCCAAAAAGAACATCAAAATATTTTTATAGAACTGAAATATTTATGCAAAGTGCAAAGAAAAACACTTAACACCTACTTATATGAAGCTCACCAAACAAATTAAAGATGATTTGATTCTAGAAATGGGTAAGCTTACCAGATTTTTGGACTTCCCTGCAGGAGACCCAGGTTCGATCTCTGGGTTGGGAAGATCCCCTGGAGAAGGGAATGGGTACCCACTCCAGTATTCTTGCCCGGAGAATTCCATGGACAGATGATCCTGGCAGGTTACAGCCCATGGGGTTGCAAAGAGTCAGACATGACTGAGTGACTAACACTTTCACTTTTCACTTTCACCAGATGTTTAAGTTCTAATGCTATCAGATATATATGGAGTTCATGTGGATATAAATATCTTTTGGAAGTAAAGTATACAAAACAAAACCCAAAAGACCTGTGCAAATGATCTTATTATGCAATAAATAAATCTCATTTTGCTCAGAAATGTAATACAGTAGAACACTTCTCTTTCCTGAAATTTCCATAAATATTAGTGTAAATATTAACCACATAAAAGGCAATTCTTTTATTTGCTCTTATTTCTTAAAATGAATCAAAAACAGTCCCGATGTGTTGTGTTATGGTTCATTAATTCTTTGTTAATGATGCAAAGAACTGGGTGCAAAGCCCAAAGGATTTTGAATCGCAACAATCATTTATTCATACAGCCCATGCCCGTCAGGAATCCATACTCTATAGTCAATTGGCTACGCTCTTCAGTTGGGTCAGGGCTTGAAGACAAATCCTAAAGAACAAATATCCTGCTGCAGCGTACAGTAATCAGGATAGGTGACTACCTCCAATATATTTGTTAATGTATTCAGTCATTGCATCAATAATTAAAAAAAAAAAAACTAGTGGTTTAAAATTCAACATCTTACTCTAGGTCCCAGAACCAGGAAGAAATTGTTATCATTTGTTTAAACTAAAAACTATGGTTATTAACAAATACTAGATGTAACAACCTTAAGGAAAGAGTATAGATTTAGAACAAAAGGCTGTTCTCCTTGGAAATTAATTGGGCCTAACAACTTCACAAATGGGACAACAGGAAAAGTTTCAACCCTTGGACCACCCTCTCTTGCCACAGAATTCTGCAAAGAGGTTTTGATGTTGGAAGGTAGGGAAAGCTTGGAGCATAAAAGAATACTGACTCAAAATGACATTTTCACTCAAGCTGAAAATCCATTCCTTAAAATTCTTAAATGAATGAAAATAAGTAATCCTTCCTGTGTGCTTCATGTGCTGTGCTGTGCTGTGCTTAGTTGCTCAGCTGTGTCCGACTCTTTGTGACCCTATGGACTGTAGCCCACCAACCTCCTCTGTCCATGGGGATTCTCCAGGTGAGAATACTAGAGTGGGTTGCCATCGATCTCTCAGGGAATCTTCCCAACCCAGGGATGGAACCCAGGTCTCCCGCACTGCAGGTGGATTCTTTACCATCTGAGCCACTGGTGTGTTTCCCAGGTCCACAAATAAAAATTCAATGTGTTTATCATATTTTATTCCAGTTGATACATCATTCAACAAATATTTATAAAGAATTTATTCTTACTATGTCTAAACAGGCATTATATTACACATTGGCGATACATCCATTAACAAAAGATAACCTTTGTGGATGTTACACTTCAGTGGAAAAAAAGATCTCAAGTAATAATTACTCCAAAAAGGATCATTAAGAAAAAAGAGCAAGCAACAAGAAGAAAAGATTCTATGGTACTCCAATCTTAACTGTAGGATCAAAGGAGAGCCCCACTGAAAAAGCAACATTAAAACTTAAAGTATGAGAGGCAATGATTTACAGTTAAATCTATCTTTCTTACCAGAATACATGAGATTTTAGCTAGGGACTCTTTCATTTTTTAGTTGTTTGTATTCCCAACTTGAGTTCATAATAGGCATTCAATGGATAAAGGATAGAGAGACAAGAGGAATCTCGATTGCTCTTTTGATTAGAACTAACTGGGACTTCCTGAATAGTCATCAGAATAGCATACCAGGCATACAAAACTTAGAATAGCAAAAAAAGAAAGCAAGAAAGAAATATATTGAGGTCATATAATACACAATCATAATACAAAGGAATACTCATTCCAACAAAAATGCAAAGGGACTTTCATGAAAATAAGGATCCAAAATACTGCTAGCCGACTTATTAGAGAATATCTTATTCATCCTGTTGGCCAGCACTCATTTATTAGTATTAAAACACTAACAAAGGGCAAACAGGATAACTGAATGGAATGGAATGACGAAATACCACAAACAATTCTACACAAATTAATAACAACTAAAATTCTCATTGAACTTCTTTTAGAAACTCTAATATTTTTGAAAGAATAAACACATAGCTAAGTCAACCTTGAAACTGAAGAGAGAAGACAGGAACTTCCCCTACGAGATATCAAGCCATGTTACACAGCTGTAGCAATAAAAACAGTATGGTGTTTGCAAGTACACAGACAAAAAAGACAAACCAATGGAACTCAACTGAGAACTGAGTGTATAGGACAAACCTGTTTCTAGGGAAACGTACAATAAAATGGATCCACAAATCAATGAAAAGCAGATTGTACAGATGACTGTTGCTGTTCAGTTGCTAAGTCATGCCCGAATTTTTGCAACCCCGTGGACTACAGCACGCCAGGCTTCCCTGCTCTTCACTATCTGCTGGAGTTTGCTCAGATTTATGTCCATGGAGTTGGTGATGCCATCCAACCATCTCATCCTCTGTCATCCCCTTCTCCTCCTGCCTTCAATCTTTCCCAGCATCAGGGTCTTTTCTAATGAGTCACTTCTTCCCATCAGATGGCCACAGTACTAGAGCTTCAGCATCAGTCTTTTCAATGAATTTTTAGGGTTCACATCCTTTAATATTGACTGGTTTGATCTCTAGTCCAAGGGACTCTCAAGAGTCTTCTCCAACACCACAATTAGAAAGCATCAATTCTTCAGTGCTCAGTCTTCTTTATGGTCCAACTCTCACATCCATACATGACTACTCAAAAAACCACAGCTTTGACTATACACATCTTTGTCAGCAAAGTGATCTCTCTGCTTTCTAATATGCTGTCTACGTTGGTCACAGCTCCTTTCCAAGGAGCTTTTTTCCAAGTCTTTTAACTTCAGGGCTGCAAATCACCATTTACAGTGATTTTGGAGCCCAAGAAAATAAAGCCTCTCACTGTTTCTACTTTTTCCCCTTCTATTTGCCATGAAGTGATGGGACTGGATGCCATGATCTTCGTTTTTTTAATGCTGAGTTTTAAGCCATCTTTTTCACTTTCATCTTCCATCCTCATCAAGAGACTCTTTAGTTCCTGTTCACTTATTCACTGTATCTCTGGCATCTTGTGGCTGGCCACAAGTACACACATACTTATTGAGTAGTCTCATTTCTTATTGTACTTGTCACATTCTAACATTATATATTAGTTTGTTTACCTACCGTTCCCACAACTACAATCTATGTCTTATTCATGTGCCCACCATAAGGCCTTTCCTCTGTTATTGCCTCTGGTTTAGAAGCTCCTCCATCACAGAGTGACATGATTCCCTCTCTGACTTTGGGTTTCTATTAAAAGGTTCACTTCATAAGGAGCCTTCCTGTACAATCTTGGCTAAGATAACATGATATTACTTTTTTCCATTGTACTTGCCACATTCTAACATTATTTATAAATTTGCTTATTGTCTGTCCCACCCAACCCACAACTAGAATCTATCTCTTATTCACAATTGGATCTCTGGTACCACTGACTGGTCACAAGTGCACGCTACTTGTTGAATAGTCTCTTTGTGCTTGTGGGCACAGTGAGAAATTAATTTTGGGTTTACCAAAACCAAGAAAAATACATTCCTTCATGCACAAACTTTGGATGACAAAAAAATATCTGAAACTCACAACTTCCAAACACTATTTTATGATTTAGTGCTCTGCACAAAAATTCATACACACACACACAGGAATCCCCGGTGGTCCACAGGGTGCCATACTTCCACTGTGCAGCTGGTGCAGCTGTGACTCCTAGTTGGGGAACTAAGATCCCCAGTGCCACCCAGCACACCCCCCGACCCCCGCAAATAATTCACTAGACTCCTGGGGCCACAGTTACAGAACTAGTAGCAACAGCAAAAATATCACTGAACATATTTTTGTTTACTCCATTTTCTATCATAAGTGGTACTAAAAGTAACTAGTATTTTAAAAGCCGGCTTCAAAATAAGGAACACAGATCTGGGTTCTATCAATAACCTCAGATATGCAGATGACACGATGAGCGAAGAGGCATGAAAGAGCATCTTGATGAAGGTGAAAGCGGAGAGTGAAAAACCTGGCTTAAAACTCAACATTCAAAAAGACGAAGATCATAGCATCTGGTCCCATCAGTTCATGGCAAATAGATGGGGAAACAATGGGAAATAAAGTGAGAGACTTTATTTTCTTGGGCACCAAAATCACTGCAGAAGGTGACTGCAGCCATGAAATGAAAAGATGCTTGGGCTTCTTGGAAGAAAAGCTATGCTAAACCTAGACAACATATTAAAAAGCAGAGACATTACTTTGTCAAAGCTATGGTTTTTCCAGTAGTCATGTATGGATGTGAGAGCTGGACCATAAAGAAGGTTGAGCACCAAAGAATTGATGCTTTTGAACTGTAGTGTTGGAGAAGACTCTTGAGAGTCCCTTGAACTGCAAGGAGATCAAACCAGTTAATCCTAAAGGAAAGCAACCCTGAATACTCATTGGAAGGACTGACGCTGAAGCTGAAGCTCCAATACTGTGGCCATCTGATGCGAAGAAGTGACTCATTAGAAAAGACTCTGAGGGCTGGGAAAGATTGAAGGCAGGAGGAGAAGGGGATGACAGAGGATGAGATGGTTGGATGGCATCACCAACTCTATGGACATAGGTTTGAGCAAGCTCCAGGAGATGCTGAGGGACAGGGAAGCCTGGTGTGCTGCAGTCCATGGGGTTGCAAAGAGTGAGACATGACTGAGCAACTAAACGACAATGGGGGAAAATAATCTAGATAGAAAAACCTCTGAAATAGTCACTTACTAAGTACATTTTAAAGGCAAACATGGATAAAATGTAACTATCCATCAATTATCTGTCTAGTTACCATGTCCTCTCACATCTCTTAAGTCTGCGTGAGGGCTCAAGCTCCCTCTACCCTCACCTCCAAACTGGCTGGCTGACTCATGTTGTCATTCAAGACCTTGCACTAGCTTCACCTTCTGCAGAAAACTCACAACTATAATGCTTCTCATACTCTGTATCATACAATAAAATATTTGCTGAACCAGAAACATCAACTAACATTAGAAAATAATAAAAAATGTAATAAGACACCACTTACACACTAACTTACAGAACTATATAATATTTAAAGAGATCACAGGATTTAAGACTACTTCCATTTCCAGCAGTGATGGACAGAAAATTCAGACTATTCCTGATGAAGTCAACAAAAATCACTGACAGAGGGTCTGAAAGGGCACATTCTAAATAGACCAAAGAGCTTTTTAGAAGAAAAATTTAGAAGAATTATTAATACAAGGCCAAGACTGAGGCACTAGGAAAACCTAAAGAGGTCAGCTTGACTTCTGAACTGCTTTGGCCTTGGGATGTTTCCTGATCCATAAGAAGTGGTTGGGAATCTGAGCAGTGCTTGTGACAGGCCTGACAGTCTAGGGGACAAAAGCTAGAGTCCAAGGCTGTCCAGGGAGAAAGCCGCAGAAATCCACTCCCCATACAGGGCAGAGATCCTCAAGGGGATCCTGCAATCAACCGTCTCATGGACTAGAACTGAGCTTTTAGTTCCCTGGGCAGCCAAGAAAATTCTCAAACAGAATTAAGAAGAAACCAAGGCACCCAGAGAAACAGACAATCCTCTCTGAAGAAAGACAAGATCATCCTATCAAATTACTTTCACAACTCTACAAACACAAAAACTAGCAAACAATAAAAAATAGGCACATAAAGAGATAAGACTACATGAACAAAAATCATCATACACCCACAAAACAAAAAAAAAACCCTTTTAATAGTAATTAATTACCAAACACAAATATACCTGCTCTACTTATAGAATAAAAGCCAAATTTATCAAATCAAAATTTTCTCAAGGATCTGTAAACTATATAAATATAGCAGGCTTTTTTTATGTTCCTGAAAAAAATTTCTTGAGCCAGGAAAAAACCACCAAATTTTAAAACTTGATTTTAAAAAATAAGTAAGAAGAAGAAAGGAAAAAAAGGAGAGAAGAGGAGGGACGCAGGAAGAAAAGGAGGGTGGGAGGGAGAAAGGAAGGAAAGAAATAACCTCTATAAATGGGTTTAACAGCAGAAGATTATTTAGACTCAGCTGAAGAGAGATTCGGTGACTTGGATATTAAGTCATAAGAAATAATTCAGCATAAAGTACAGAGAGACAACAAGATGAGGCTAAGAGGCATTTGTTTCCATATCAGAGCTATTATGAAAAAGTATTTTAAAAAGACTTACAAATATTTGCATACAAGTCATTTGCAAACATTTATTTTCAACTCTCGTAAGTAGATGCCTGAAGACAAAATTGCTAGATGAGAGGAGAGGTGGATGTTTGACTTGATGAGAAACTGTCAAATCTTTTCTCAAACTGGTTGTACCATTTTATATATCACAGCAATTTTTATACAGATTTTATTTTTCAAAACAGCTTGAGGTTCTCAGCAACACTGAAGATACAGAGAATTCCCATATATCTCTTGCCCTCACAGATATGTAGCCTCCTCCACCATCCCAGAGTAGCATATATGTCAAAAATGGTGAACCAACATTGACAAATTATCATCACCTAGAGTCCATAATTTATATTACAGTTCACAACTGCCATGTGACTTCTACAATCACAATAAATTTTGACAAATGTAATAACATGTACCCATGATTATAGTATCATACAGAACAGTTTCATTGCTCTAAAAATACGTCTTCTACCTGTATATCCCTCCTACTCGCCAAAACCTTGGACAACACTTATTTTCTTACTGCCTCCATAGTTTTTCCGTTTTCCAAAATGTAGTTAGAATAATACATTATGTAGCCAAAGTTTCAGTTGCTCCACATTCTCACCAACATTCACTACTATCTTTCTTCTTAATTTTAGCTATTTTAGTGGTGTGTAGTGATATCTTACTATAGCTTTAATTTGCATTTTCTAACGGCTAATAACATCAGAACACAATGTGTTTAGTGGCCATTTACAGATCCTTTTTGTGAAGTATCAATTTAAATCTTCTGTTCATTTTTAATTGGGTTATTTGCCTAATTATTTTTAAATTGTAAGAGGTCTTTATATATTCAAGAATAAATTCTTTTGTCAGTTATGTTTCAGACATCTGTGGTTTGACCGTTCTTTTTTGAACAGTTTCTTTTGAGGAGGCAAGATTTTTATTTTTGAAGTTTAACTTATCAAGACTTTCCTTTTTTTGGCTATTGCTTTCCATATCCTTTCTAAGTTTTCTTTGCCTAAACCAAGACTGTTTATATTCTTCTGTTCTTCTCTGTTACACGTGAAAGTAGGAGTTAAAATTTTCCTTCTTTTATTTTCTCATATAGTTACCTTTTCCAGCACCATTAGTTTAAAAACTTTCCTCTCCCCAATTAATAGTTTTGCTGTTTTTCTCAAAAAAAAAAAAAAAAAAAAATTGACCACAGAAGTGCAAGTCTATTTCTTGGTTCCCTCCGGGGCGTCCCTAGTGGTTCAGACAGTAAAGAATCTGCCTGCAAGGCAGGAGACTCAGGTTCTACCCCTGAATCAGGAAGATCCTCTGGAGAAGATAATGGCTACCCACTCCAGTATTCCTGCCTTGGAAATCCCATGGAGAGAAAGGCCTGGGAACCTACAGCCCATGGGGTCACAAAATATTTGAACAAGACTGAGTGACTAACACTTTTTCACTAAGCTCATCCACTGATAGATCTGTCTATTACTTGGTCAATACCATATTATCTTCAACACAGTAGCTTTGGGCTTCCCTGGTGGTCCATATGGTTAAGAATCAGTCTAGCAATGCAAGGGACACCAGTTTGATCCCTGGCCTGGGAAGACTCCACTTGCCATGGAACTAAGTACATGCACAACTACTGGAGCCTGTGCTCTGCAACAACAGAAGGCACCACAGTGATAAGCCTGGGCACCGAAACAAAGACTAGTCCCCACTTTCCACACCTAGAGAAAGTCCACGCACAGCAACAAAGACCCACCACAGCCAAAAAAGAAATAAATCTCAAAAGCAAAAACAAAACCGTAGCTTTAAAGCACAGTGGGAAGAGACATAGTGTTAAGCCTTCCATTTGTTCCTCCTTTTCAACTACTTCTTCAGATATTCTAGGTTCTTTGCATTTCCAAGTACATTTTAGAATCAGCTTGTCAGTGTCTAGAAAAAAAACCAAAAGACCTGGTACAAATGTGATAAACTGACTCTGTAGCTCAGTCTGGGTAATACTGACATCTTAACAACGCTGAGTCTTCCAATTCGTGCACACAATATATGTCTACATTTAGGTCTTCTTTGACTTCACTGAGCAATGTTTTTTAGTTATCAGCATATAATTGTACACATATTTGAATTTACTATTTCATGTTTTCACATTGTTTTAAAACAGAAGTTTTAAAGTTTTAGTTTCCATTTGTTTGCTACTAGTATGTGATTTCAGTATAATCATCTTGTAAACTGTAAACTTGCTAAACTCACTTTTTAGTTCAAGTAGCTTTTCTATGTTCCTCAGGGCCCTCTATATAAACAATCATATTGCCAGCAAATAAAGACAGTTTCACTTTTTCTTTTCTAGTCTCTATGCCTTTTATTCTTTCCCTTGTTTTCTTGAACTTGCTAGGGCCTCATATAATTGCAAACAGAAATGCCTAGAGCAAACACCCTTGACTTGTTTCTAATCACAGACGAGGTAAAGCTTTAGTTTCTCATAATTGTGAGTGATATTAGCTGCAGGTTTTTCATAGATGCCCTTAACCTAGTTGAAGATGTTTCTTCCTAGTTTGCTCAGAGTCTTTTTTTCCATGAATAGATGCTGAATTTGGTCAAACACTTTTTCCACATTTACTGAGACAATCAAATAGCTTTTCTAATTTATTTTATTAATGTGGCATGTTATATTGATTCTCAAGTGTTAAAAATATTGTATCCCTGAGATAATAAGCCCCATTTGGTTATACTGTATAATGCTATTCTTATGTTGCTGGATACAATTTGCTATTTTTTTTAAAGCTTTTTCTCCTATATTCATGAGAAATATAAGTCTGTGGACTTTCTTTTTAGTGGAATGTCATCATTAGGTTTCAATATCAGGGTATGCTGGCTTCATAAAACAAGTTAGTCCATCTGCTTTTGAAACAATGTATTTAAATATTTGCTTCATGATGTGATGCTGAGCAAAGACAGCAGATCAGTACTGCACACCATATGAATGACTACACATACAGATGTTAATATGCAAATAAGAAAAACAGCAATCCTGGAAGATGAGATGATAGGTGACTATTTTTTATTATATTTAATTTAAATTTTCAAAATGGGATGGACATAAAGGAAAATGAGTGGGAGAAAGATTGCTTCAAACTGACTGTTTCCACTAGGAAATTTAATAATAATAAAAAAAGAGTATCAGAAGAAAAGGTCTGAGGATCATCTCTAATCTCATTTTGACCAAAGGTTTTCTGAATTATTTCTGTCTCTCACTTCACTGTAAACAATCAAAAGTACCAGAGATTTGGAACTAGGAAAAACAACCCAGGGTCTCGGTCCTTTTGAATTGCAATAACAAACTCATATAATAAACACAGCTCTGGAAGGATAGAGTTCAGATCAAGGTACCTGCAGATCCAGTACCTGATGAGAGCTAGCTTTCTGGTTCACAAAGATTGAGTGTGTTTTTGCTGTGCTATCATATTATGGAAGGCAGAAAGGACATGTTCATGGGTATCTTTCAGAAGGGCACCAATCCCATTCATGAGGGCTCGGCCCTCGTGACCTAATCATCTCCCAGAGGCCCCAAATGTTCTAACACTATCACTGCAGAGGTTCAGTTCAGTTCAGTTGCTCAGCCATGTCCAATTCTGTGACCTCTTGGACTGCAGCATGCCAGGGCTCCCAGTCCATCACCAACTCCCGGAGTTTACTCAAACTCATGTCCATTGAATTGGTGATGCCATCCAACCATCTCATCCTCTGTCGTCCCCCTCTCTTCCCGCCTTCAATCTTTCCCAGCATTAGGGTCTTTTCTAAGAGGTTAAGTTTTCAAATATGATTAATATATGATTTTGTGGAGGACAGGAACGTTCAGATGATAGCAATGAACCGGCCACACTAGCTGCATTATTTAGGGCTCTCCTAAATATATAGACAGGATGTAAGGATATATATATGGAAAGTAGTTTATTTATAAGAGATTGGCTCACGCTATCATGAAGGCTAAAAGGTCCCATTATCTGCCATCTGCAGGCCCAGGAAAGCCAGCGGTGTAGTTCCAGTCCAAACCTAAAGGCCTGAGGAGCAGGAAAGCCTTGGCCTGAGTGGGAAGGCCCAAGAAATAGGTGTGCCAACACCCAAAGACAGAAAGAGACAGGTGTCTCAGCTAAAGACAGGGAACAAGCTCACCTCTCCTCCACCTTCCTGTTGTATTCATGTCCTCAATGGGCTGCAAGACGTTCACCAACACTAGTGCATACTTTTTAACAAAATCTACCAATTCAAATGCTAATCGCTTCCAGAAACACTCACAGACACACCCAGAAATAATTAACTACCATTTGATCTCTGAGCATCCCTCAGTTCAAACTGTCACACAAAAATTAACCATTACACTTGCCAAAGACCTAAGTTAAACTTTTAAATACTAGTAAAGCCACAGATTCAGTCTCATTAAAGGCATTTAGTCATTAAAAGCATTTAAGCACTATTTGAATGGTTTTACACCTAGAAATTTTTGTTCCTTCCCAAGAAACTAACAGCATTCTAACACCTAATTTGTTATATAAAAAGTAAATACATATTTCAATAACCTCAAAATTTGACATCTATCACAGGTGTGTTATAATTTTAAATGGGAACACTCAACAAGAAGTTGGCATTTGCACAAAGATTTGAAAGAAATAAACAAACATGGGAAAAGTCTTCTAGAAAGAGAGACCAGCACATGCAAAGGCCGTGAAGTAGGAACATGCCTAGCATATTCAAAGAATGGCAGAGGCCAATGCGGCTTGAAGGGAGTTTGCAAGGAGAATGGTAAGAGATGAGGCCAAAAAGGTAACAAGAAGCTTGGAAGCCCTGAGAGCTGTAACAGATTGATAAATTCCATTTCTTAAAAATAGTCTCTAAAAATTTATAATGGCAAAAACACACACACTAAAAGCGAAAAAGTCAAAAGGCACATATAGAAAAAATACACTTAATGTCACAAAGGACTAATCTTTCTAATGTAAAACGGGTCCTAGAAATAGACACAACAGAGGTGCCAATATGAGAATGAGCAAAAGACATTAGCACAAAGATGTCAGCAATCCTAACACCCATCAACAGGGGAATGACTAAATACAAACTGATACTGACACACAACAGAATACAACGCAACTTTTAAAAACGAATGAAAAAGGATGTAGACAAATCAGAACTCATATACAAGGCTAGTGGGAATGGAAAATGATTAAGGCCACTACGGAAAGGTTTGGCATTTACTCAAAAAGTCAAACACAGAGTTATCACATGACCTAGTAACTTTACTCCTAGATATATAACCAAAAGAACTGAAAACCACGTCCACACAAACACTTGTAAATGAATGCTCACAGAAGTATTATTCATAATGGCCAAAAAGTAGAAACAACCAGAGTATTTATCAACTGACAAATGGATAAACAAAATGTGGTATATATTCATGCAATGGAATAGTTTTCAGCAATAAAAACAAATGAAGTACTGTTGATGAACCATGCTACACTATGAATGAAGACAGACAAAAAGTCACACATTGTATGACCCCATTTATATGAAATGTCTATAAAGGGAAAATCTATACAGACAAGTAGCAGATTAGTGGTTACTATGGGCAGGAGGGCAAGGGAAATGGGGAATGACTGCTAGTAAGTTGAGGGTTTCTTTTGGGGTAGTGAAGTTCTGGAATTAGATAGCAGGGACAGGTTTACAACTTTCCTGAGTTTACTAAAAACCATGTAAATAGATACTTTGAAAGGGTAAATTCTGGAGTACCTGAATTATATCTCAATAAACTTTTTACTTAAAACACAAAAATGAGAAAGCTCTCTAAATGCTGGTATACAGAAATTGTCAAGATAGACTGCTAACTGAAAAAAGAAGAAAATTTAAAACACTGTGCATAATTTCCTACCTTTTACATGAATACAGGGGGAAATAAGAATCTAAATTCATAATTGAATATACATGCATAAGAAAACTCATAAAGGATACATAAGAAACCAAGCATGAACACTGGTTACTATGGAGACAAACAGGAGGGCTGGAGATATGGGGAACAAAGACAGGCAAGAGATGGCTCATGTGCACTTTTATGAGTTCGGTATTTGAACAACATAAATGTATCGCCTGCTTGAAAATGAAATTAATCAAGAACTAACAATAGAGGATTATTATAAATGATAAAATCAAACTTTTACTGATTAAAATCTGATGACATTGAAATAAGAATAAACAAAAACCTAAAACATATTGCTGTATGCTGTGTGAGTCACTGTCCCCAAGTTAGAAAACGGAGGCTCTGCTTCTAAGTTCTCTACCGAAGTTACTCTTCACTTCAAAAAATAACTCCCCTGGGTCTCAGTATTCTCATTTGTAAATACGTACATTAGGCAAGATGATCTCTAATGTCAATTTTTGCTGTTAACTTTCTATAATGTTTAAAAAAGGAATTCAAGGCAACATTATATTCAAAGCAACAAAATTTTAAATCTATTAATTGGGCTATCTTAGGTGCCAAATAATCAGGGAAAAGAGCCAAGACAGGCCAATACTTGAAAGAAACCAAAGTTCCACCACGCTGAGTGTGGTGGTTTTTAAAAAATGAAAAATGTTTTAAGCCAACAGATCTTTCTTGTTTAATGTCCTTGTATAATCTTCAGAAGATTTTCATTACACAATCGCCAAAACAAAGTCAACTTTAAAAAGCCAAAATGTTGCTTCGGCTGCCATGTTATCCTAAGAACTTTCCACCATCTGGGCTGGAAATGTCCTAGAACAAACTACTGTTGGAGCAAGTTATTAATTTCATGTGAAGAAAAAAAAAAAAAGACAAGGCGCCATGACCTTGCATTGCTCTGCCTGGGCAGAGTGGAACACTTGGATAAAGACAAAAGCCTTCATGAAATTGGCGTTAGTGTTGGCTAAAGGCAAAGTCAACGAATGTGCAGGAAAAAAACATCCTCCTCTGACTTACTACTGGATAAGAATTTGACAGTCCTGTTTAATAAAAACAACTGACAAGTTCAAAAGATTAATACCAAACATTAGAAATATCAATGTCATGCCAACATGAAGATTCCAGAAGTAAAATGTGAGGAAAGACTAAAAAGTGGTATATTTCAGATACTGTCAATAGCAGAGAAGTTCTGAAGTTAAAAAAAATCAAAAACATGATCATACTCCTCAATTATAAAAGTACTAACAATGGAACAGAAAGTAGACGTTAGGAGTCAAGAAATCTGCATTCTAGTATCAGAAATGTCACTCAATTACCTTTATCAGTCACTTTATCTGTCAACTTCATCATATGTAAAATATTAATGGAGTGGATCAAATATATTAAACACATTCCAAGTGATAACAGTTTCTCAAAGAACTAATGCTATATATGTAATGATGCATCAAGGGGGTGAAATCGCCATATTACCTTCTTGAAATAAAGCTCAACCAAGAAGAGTTTTTGGAAACATTCTAAAAAATCAAAAATTAAGATGCATTGATAAGGTGGATACACAATAATAAGCAAATATACTGAAACTGTTACATGGGTATCCAAAGTGCAATTATGCCCGCGTAAAAGTTCCATCATAAACAAGGAGCGATTAGAGCAAAAGAGCTCTCAAAAATTAGAAATGATTGCTGGACCTTCAACAAAACTTAGAAATGGCTTTTAAATACATGAAGAGGTATTCAACCTCACTTGTAATGAGAGAATGCATGTAAGGATCATTAATGTGATCTCCATTTTTGTCTTTGGACATGGGGTATCTCTTTTTGGTGGGTTCCAGCATTCTCCTGTTGAAAAATCAACAGCCAGTTGTGATTTTGGTGCTTTCACGGGAGGAGATAAGCACACGTCTTTCTACTCTGCCATCTTGATTTCCATTTCTAACTTACAAAAAAATCTATAATATACTATATTGGCAAGTCTCTGTTAAATGTTTTTGGTGGAACTTATAAATGATATACTCCCTTTAGGGAACAACTTTTTACCAAATTGACTATATTTTTATCAAATTTTAAAATGGTCACACTTAATTCCAATTCTTTAAGACTTACATGAGGGCTATATATGTATATAGACCTATCAAGTGAATTTATGTACACAAACTGCATCCAATGAGGTATTATTCAGACCTAAAAAGACATGAGCTACTAAGCCATGAACACAGAGGAAACTTAAATGCACATTACTAAATGAACAAGGCCAATCTAAAAAAGCTTGTACTGTAGGTTCCAACTATATGACACTCTATTATTATAGTTATTTAATCACTAAGTCATGTCTGATTCTTTTGCGACCCTACGGACTGTAGCCCACCAAGCTCCTCTGTCCATGGGATTTCCCAGCCAAGAATACTGGAGTGGGTTGCCATTTTCTTCTCCAGGGGATCTTCCCAACCCAGGAGTTGAACCAATGTTTCCTGCATTGGCAGGCGGATTCTTTGCCACTGAGCCACCTGGGAAGCCCACATGACACTCTAGAGAAGGTGAAAATATGGAAACGGTGAAAGGATCAGTGGGGTGACCAAGGTTTAAGGGGGTGTGAGGGATGAACAGGCAGAACACTGAGGAATTTTAAGGCAGTGAAAGCGTGCTTATGAAATTATAATGATGGATGTTGTAGCTGTTGTTATTCAGCCACTAAGTCGTGTCCAACTCTGAGATTCCACGGACAAGAGCACACCAGGCACATGTCATTATACACTTGTCAAAACCCACTGAAGATACAATGCAACAAGAATGAACCCTAATGCACACTATGACTTGGGTGATAGTGATGCATCAATGTGGGTTCATCAACTATAATAAATGTGCCACTGTGGAGAGAAATGTTGACAGCAGAGGAGACTATGTGTGAGAAGAGGGATACAGGAATATTCTGTACTTCCTGCTCAGTTTTGCTGTGAATTTAATATTGTTCTGAAAAGTAAAGCCTTTAATTTTAAAAAATGAAATACTGTGATATTATTTAGATAAACATATAAAGGTAAGATCAGGGTAAAGGTGTATATATAAACCATCAAAATAGCTAGTAATGAAAAACGATTGTCTCTGAAGAGTAAAGAGATATAAAACAAAATCGGTTCTCAGCATAACCCCTTTGTGCTTCTCGACTGTCTTCCCAAACCCTATGCACATACACATTATAATCTAAAACAAGTACATCAGCATCAATGACTAGCTCTAAATATCTAAAGGTAATCTGGATTATGCCCCCAAAAGAAACAATTCTATAAAGAATTAACTTATTGATACAAAAGTAAGACAATTAAAAAGGAAAAAAAAATCAACTGTTCATTGGTAGAATTAAAATTCAGTTATTAATGTCAAATCAACTCATTCATATTTTGCGATACTTGTACTAATAACAGGAAAAGAAATTAACAAAAGCTTCCTGTACCAGTCTTGCTTTTATTTTTTGACTTTTATTTATTAATTTATTTTGGCTGCACTGGGTCTCCATTGCAACACACAGGCATTCCCTGCAGCGTGCAGGGGCTTCTCCAGCTGTGGTGCACAGGCAGCGCCTGTGGCAGAACACAGGCTCTAGAGCACTCAAGCTCAGTAGCCACAGTGAATGGGCTTCTCTAGCTGTGGCACACGGGCTTAGCTGCTCCTAGCTGTGGGGGATCTTAGTTCCTGGAACATTGATCAAACCCACGTCCCCTGAACTGGAAAGCAGATTCTTAACCACTAGACCACCAAGGAAGTCACCAGTCTTGCTTTTATAAGAGTAAAAATTCTTTGAAGGCAGAGACTCAACATTTTCAGGGCTGAGTTATACCCAAGAATCCTGCAAACTGACTTTAGGAAAAGTCACTTCCTTTCTCTCTACTTCAGTGCCATCATACACAAAATGAAAATGTATAAGATAAGGGCTTTCCAGGTAGCACTAGTGGTAAAGAATCAGCTTGTCTATGCAGGAGACTCAAGAGATGCAGGTTCGATCCTTGGGTCAGAAAGATCCCCTGGAGTAGGTGATGATGGCAACCTACTCCAGTATCCTTGCCTGGAAAATTCCATGGACAAAAGAGCCTGGTGGTCTACAGTCCATAGGGCCACAAAGAGTCGGACGTGACTGAGTACATACATATGCTTAAGTCCTGTCCTAAAAATTCAATGATTATATACCTCCATAGAGTCTATAACTTACAAGGAAATATGCAAACAAGGGCAAAATGACAGGATTCAGGACTCTGCTCCAGCTGCTGCTAGTCTCTCACACCTAATGCCAAGCTAGAGCCAGTCCTCCAAAGCAGTCAGAGAAGCTCCTTGAAGCAGCCTGACACAACAGAAACTTACTTCAGTTCTCAAACAAAGGATTCAGGCTTGTTCTTGTGAATCTTACATATCCTGTGTCCTATGACCACTATACTTGTTAATGACCAAGGGCTATAGTTTCTATTGAGAAGTTTAAAATAGGAAAATTAACTCAGAAGAAAATATAACCAATACTTTTCCTAAATACTTACTATGTGTAATGTGTGTGTTAGTCACTCAGCCGTGTCCAACTCTTTGCAACACTATGGACTGTAGCCCGCCAGGCTCCTCTGTCCATGGGATTTCCCCAGGCAAGAATACTGGAGTGGGTTGCCTATCCCTTCTATAGAGGGTCTTCCTGACCCAGGGTTTGAACCTGGGTCTCCTGTATTACTTCTGAGGGAAGCCCTATGTGTAAAGCAATACACTCTGACGGTGGGGGAGGCCTAGGTCAGCTTTAGTTGTGACAGGTGGGATCTTCATTGTGTCATGTGGGATCCTTCGCTGTTGCACAGATTCTCTACTTGTGGTGTTCGGGCTCGGCAGCTGTGGCGCGCAGGCTCCAGGGCACACAGGCTTCAGAAGCTGTGGCATGTGGGCCTAGGTACTCCACAGCAGTGTGCAATCTTAGTTCCCCGACCAGGGATTGAACCCACATCCCCTGGATTGCAAGGTGGATTCTTAACCACTGGACCCAGGGAAGTCCTGCAATACACTTTTATATAATGATAAAGCATTTTAAAATTTACAAAAGCATTTTTGAGTGCTTTACTCTGGTCTTCAACACAATCCTAAGCAACAGATCCTTGGCAGTGAGAGCTCTCGACAGACCTCATCCCAGGATGAGACGCTCCCTCTCAGCTGCTGATCCCTCTAGGTAGCCAAGGTCATGGTGTATTAAAATATCGGCTTGCCGGGCTCTTCCCTCAATGGCTACATGAGTTGATCTCCAAACTGATGCACTTCAATCTCCACATCTAAAATATTAAATTGAACTAGATGTTTTCAAATGTCTTTTCCAAGTGACAGTCTATGATCTATGAACCTCAATTTTAAAATGAGAAAATTGAGGCCTGAAGTGACACTGCTAATGAGTGTTAAAGCTAAGATTCAAACACTAGCTTTTGGATTCAGAATTAACGATGTTTTTTCCTACTATAAAATACTTCTTACATGTCTTGGCAATATTCAGTTATGTGATTATGAACAATATGAGCACATATCTTGTAATATTAACATTTGTGGTACTGGATATACCACAGATTTCTTCAGTAAGCCCAGTAAAGACTTACATGTTAAATTTTTTTAACTAGCATTTTTTTTCCCTGGAAAGCACCAGAAATTAAGTTTCAAACTAATAATCTATTGTGAACTAATTATGTCTTGGTATTTGAAAATGCTATCATCTTTATTTCAGTGCTTGTAATGTCTTAAATACCTAATCCAACCAGAAATCTATACTAGATATTTACAGCACCTAAAATTTAAATGCTGACTTCTTTTAGCCACCTACTCCGTTGAGGCTGGATTTGACAAGAGTTTGGGTATCAAATGCAGGGCTACAGAAAGACATTTTCCCAACAGTTAGGCCCTTCACTGCCAACATGGAGTCTCCAGTTCCTTCACTCTCAAAGACTTGCAGACTTCATAAAGAAACTGTTTACAGCTCTTCAGGTTCTTGAACCACCTATTCATCATTAGCACCAAAAGTTTTCAACATTCAAACTTTAGAAAGTATGATGACATCTAAGCCAGTATCAACACCTGTGAGTCAAATAAATACGTATTTTATATTATTGTATTACACTTCATAAATCCAGCAACGTTAATTTTATAAATAAGATTCTTAACAGTTTCATTCCTCCCAAAATACATCCAAAATGGATATCAGAGAAACTAGCTCTAAAACATATGTATTATGTTCTTATACATTTTAATAAAGAGAACCTTAAACATAATCAACATTTAGTCCTTCTAACACACAAGTCTTTACTTCATCAAACAACATAGCTTCTCCAGCCCTAGTTTCCCACACACCCTCTGCTCTAATCAAATGAATCCACTTGTGTTCCCCAAACACATGGTATATACCCAAGAGGCCCCTATGCAGCTCCTCTCTGCCTCCTTGAAGGTCTGGCCGCAGCTCATCACTACAGCTCCAAATGACTGCAGCATGTATCAACTGTTCTTCTCAGTGGGCTCTCTATGCGTCCATTCATCTCTCAGCTCGTGCAAAGTCATGTCGTTCTTTGCCCAGGGCCCAAATTAGTGAACAGACATAGCAAAGTATATTCATAATATATATATATATTTTTGCAGATTAACTTAATAAAAAAGAAAGTATTACATTGTGAGGGGACAATCTAAGGACTACTGAGATATAATGCTGATTTCTGCTAAACTAAATGGCCCCAGATTAGTCAGCATTTATAGCTAATTATCTGAGCTCCAATACTTTGGCCACCTGATGCAAAGAGCTGACTCATTAGAAAAAGACCTTGATGCTGGGAGATACTGAGGGCAAGAGAAGGAGGCAACAGAGGATGAGATGGTTGGGTGGCATCACTGACTCAATGGACATGAGTTTGAGCAAACTCGGGAGATAGTGCAGGACAGGGAGGCGAGGCGCTCTGCAGTCTGTGGGGTCACAGAGTCGGACACGACTAGCAACCAAACAACAACAATCTACCATCTCCTTAAACGTTGTGAGACGTGATTTCTCAGGGTTTCAGTTTCTAACTGCCCCTCCTCACTGCTAGTGTCTGTAAGACAATGTACCAGAGTCGGACATGACTGAGTGACAAACACTTTCACTTTTATCACCAACTGAAGGGGCTTTGAGCCATTCTATCTGCACTATCCCTTAGCACACTATCTTGTTTCCATATAGACCACATGATGAGCAACAAATAAAACATTTAAGCACACTGAATAGGTTGTGCCCCCCACAGACTTACTCATTCAACAAATATTTTTTGAGTCCTCCACATGCCAGGCTAACCTCAGTACTAAGGGGACAGAAGTGAGCAAAACAAAGTGCTGGCACAGGAAGGGCCCTTGTTTTCATGTCGCTTTCATTCTAATTTTATTTGAGAAATAAAATAACATGAAATAATAATATGAAAAGCAGTGATAAGCATCAGGACAAAAAAATAAAGCATGATGAAAGGACAGACTATGAAAGGGTGCTATTTTAGGGTAGGCGAGCAACTGTTTCCAAGAAGCAGAACTTTGAGCAGAAGGAAGGAAGCTTGAAGGAGGACAGGACATGAGCCATGCCGATGTCTGAGGGAAGATATTCAAGGCAGGAGAAGTAAGGTCAGAGGCCTTAAGGACAGGAGTAGGTTGGCAAGTTCCAAATTAGCAAGAACACCAGCGTGACTGAAGCAGAATGAGTAACATGGACAAGGCCAGTAGATGACACCAGGTACCTCTGCACTCGAGCAGCAGACGAAGTCCCATCTCTCTCTCTCTCTCTCTCTCTCTCACACACACACACACACACACACAAACACACACACACACAGTCCCCCAGAAAAGGCAGTAAGGGCAATCCGTTATGAATATCACATCTTTATCAATATATAACTTACGACAAAACTAAATAGTTTCTTAAGATTACAGAATTAAACTATCAGCCCATCAGGGCCAAGCTGAGAATTAAGGAGCACTGGTTCTTCCTCCTCACTGAGTTCACAGGTTAATAAAGGAGAAGGCACATGAAAGGATCTCAGAGGCAGGGGCCGGGGCTCTCAGCAAGGCCTGCTCTGAGCAGACCTCCCAGGACCTGTCCAGAGTGGGGCACAGAGGAGAGGAGCAGAGCCTGCTCTCAGAGGCAGCCTCACTGTAAACAGCTGAGTGAGAGCTCTGACAGAAACAGCAACAAACAGGCAAGGAAAGAAACCCTGATCAGGCTCTCAAAATAAACTCTATTTCATAATAAGAAAAGCATCCTAAGCAGTCCTCAAAACACCAAGTACTGGGCCCATCCAACATTACTGCTTACGCTGCTAGGGCCCCACCTAAACTCCGTCACTGGGTACAGTCATGGGGTCTCCATCCAACCTCCATGGTAAAACTGGAAGAACCCAACCAGTGTCCCAAATTCTAAGTGTAGTGCTTTCAACGATAGTCTGCCAACCATGTTCCATTTTACTCTCCAGCAGTGTCTTAAGAGACATACCTTTATCATACCTTATTCCTCTCCCATTCAACTCCTTGAGCTCAAGAAGGTATAACAGTTAAAAAGACAAAGTTTTGCTTTTGAAAGACACTTTAATTCTAGTGGATCAACCCAATACACACTGAAAAATGTCAAGTCACAAGACTGTGTCTGACTTAATCTTCATTTTAAATACATATATAAAAGCTGAGAGGTATGGAGTTAATAAGGAAGAATTCCTAGAAGGTGTGCAATTTTAATCTGACACTGAAGAAAAACACCTCATAGAAGTAATATTTTATCAACAAATCCAAACTGAGAAGCAGAATCCACTTACTATTTAAAAGTAAATTTTCATTACAGATGAATTCTTAGAAATTCTAGGAGTTTACCACAGTTGATCCTGTTCTCCTAATTATGAAGAATCAGTTAAAATTTACAGATTCCTAAATTCTTGTAATCACTCTAAGTACTTGGTAATCACTTGCATTCAATATTAACAGAATGATTTCAGAGTCTCAAATGTTTAAGCTAGAAAAGTTTTGAATTACCCACGAAGGCCATTAAACTTAGATACCTCTTGCTATCCACCCACTAAGGCAGCACATTAAACTTCAACGTTTATAGCAAGACAGATGATAGTCAGGTGTGTCAGAGCATTGCCAGTTTTCATAGGTTAATATTCCTCCTTAAATTATAAGCTGATCCATAACACTGCACTATGGTTATAGTAGATCAAACATCTGAAGAGGAGTTTGGTTTCACATGGAAACTGTTACCAAGACAAACCTTCTTGTAGGATGGAGTTCCAAGAACATTAAATCATAAGAAATTGTTTCAGCAGCTGGTTAAAGCTGAGTGTACATAATACAAGACATCTGGTTGTCTGTGCATTTTCAGTTCATTTAAAAAGTATAAACACATTAAAACACTGAAATGTCTGATATATTACAACACTGTCTACTTGCTCTCCAAGTGTAAGTGGCTGATCTCTACATTATATTCACAGCTTATTTACTATCTAAGGGGATTTACCATTTCCATCCCCCTTAACTTTACCACAACATTTTATCAACAACAGTAACAAAAACATACATCCTAAAACGTATTTAGGATATATGAAACTGCTGGTATTTGGTAATAACATATGTAATAGAGGTGGTGCTGTTTTTAAAATTAACATCAGGAACACAAGAAGCCTCACACATACTATGATAAACAAACAGTAGGCAATACACGGGGCTTCCCTGGTAGCTAAATGTAAAGAATCTGCCTGCCAATGCAGGAGACGTGGTTCCATCCCTGGGTGGGGAAGGGCCCTGGAGAAGGAAATGACAACCTACTCCGGTATTCTTGCCTAAGAAATCCCATGGATAGGGGAGCCTGACAGGCTACAGTCCACGGAGTTGCTAAAGAATCAGACAAGACTTAGGAACTAAACAATGACAACTAGCAACATGTAGTTCCCCTCCCACCTGTGACCATATGTAGCAGAAAGCTAACCACAGCGGCTTAGCCAAAGCAACCGTTTGCTCTTTTAACAAAAGAAGAAAACCTAGTTTAGCCATCGAGGGCTGGTGTAATCCTTCCATAACAGTATCAATGCCCCACGCTCCTGGGACGCTGTTCTCTGTGTGTGGCACCAATCATCCTAGGTTCAAGAAGGCCAGAGCACTGCCTCCACATCGAGGTAGGAAGAGAAGGGCCAAGGGCGATGAGCTGAAGATACATGCTCTGCAAGCTCCTGACTTCTGCTTACGTGTAACTGGCCCAAACTGTCATGGAGCCACATTTAGTTCCCAAAGAGCCTGTAAACTAAGCTGGGCACACACTTCCCCCAACAATATTGGAGAAGAAGGTGAGAAAGGATACCAGGCATGTAAAGAATTGTGTCTGTCATAAGAGTTCCACTACCTGGGATACTTTCTCCACGCCCTTCCCTCTTGGTGATTTCTCAGCTGTCTCAGCCCCACCTTCCAGGCTGCACGTGACCAGACCAGGTCACAATAGGGTTTGGTGGGTCTCACTTCTAAACCTACAATACAATTCTTCCTATAATACGATAAGCCTATAATACAAGGGCTTCCCTTGTGACTCAGCTGGTAAAGAATCCACCTGCAATGCGGGAGACCTGGGTTCAATCCCTTGGGTGGGAAGATCCCCTGGAGAAGGGAAATGCTGCCCACTCCAGTATTCTGGCCTGGAGAATTCCATGGACTGTATAGTCCATTGGATCACAAAGAGTTGGACACGAGTGAGCAACTGTCACAATACAATTCTGGATGCTGTGCTTCTGTACAACAGAGGCCTGTTTTCAAACAAATACTCATCTTTCCTCTTAGGCCATAGGCAAGGGGCTTATTTCCAACAGTATCTCCAAAGAGAGTGAGATTTTGTGATGATAAATCTTAAAACCTACTTTTTTATTTTAAAAATAACTCCTTTAAAATGTGTATTCTCGGGAATTCCCCATTTGTCTAGTGGCTAGGATGTTGCACTTCCACAGCAAGCGGCATGGGTTAGATCCCTGGTCAGGAAACTAACATCCCACCTGCTGGGTGGTGTGGCCAGAAATAAAAAAACAAAAATTTTTTTAAAAATAATAAAATATACATTTTCAATAGTGGGTATAAGAGATTACCCTCCATTGGGTGAAAATTGGTTCTTTCAGGGGTGAAAAACTTCATAGATATTATAATGATGTATGGTCCTCCAAAAAGTCATAGCATATAAACATATTCAGTGTATCTGGAGTATTCAAATTTCATTAGGACTCTGGAGAGGAAATTAAGAAAAAAAATTCTAAAAAGGCTCCTCTGAGAGACAAATAAGGTTGAGGGTAACTGTTTTAAAAGTAACAAACATTCTGAATTATATAGGAACTGCATTCAGCTGTAGTAACAGAAATCTAGTTATAAAAGTGTAAACAGGGTCTATTTTTCTTACATGAGGATTCCAGGGGTGGGGGCGGGAGGAGGTAGTGGTTGATCACTTTAGTTCAGCAGCTCAGTGCCATCAAAGCAGAATTTGCTGTGAGTCTCTTAGTTCACGGTGCCAAGATGTCCAACACAACTCTAAGGAGACCTTGCCCACACTCTGGAGAACAGGACACTGGGCTCTCACAGATGAAAAAACATATACACCTCTCAGGTGAGTCAGGTCCCCGTAAAGAGTTGTGCCTGTAAGTTTCACTGGAGGATTTCCCCCTACATCTCACTGACCACATCCAGCTTCAAGAGAAGCTAGAAATAGAAATCCAACCTCTCCAAGAGGCCAGATATAAACTTCGGAAGCAAGGAAGAAGGGAAGAACAAATAATGGGTTCACAAGAAGCTATATCTACCATGTGTGTATCAGATTCAAATTGCTTTTCTCTCAAACCCTGGTTTACACAGATTCTGTGCTTATCATTATGCTTCACGTTGCTAAAGAGTTTATTTTCCCCTCAACAACATAAAATTTTTGTGTTGATGATGGGTCATCGAAGTCTAATTATTATCACACAAGACAGCGTGAAGCCCATGGATGTACACAGAGGCATACATAAAAGCGATACATGAAAGTACTACGCCACAACCCACACTCTTCAACACGATCAATTAGCATCTTCAATACACTAAGATGAGAAAAGTAATCCTGGCTTAGTCAGAACTTACAAGAGTGGAATATCTGTGATTAACTGCATCAAACAGCAGAGCAATTCTTCCAAAAGGTCTTCTGAGTCAGAACCTGGTGAGACACATAAAAACTTTTTTTAACAAAGTATAAAGTAGAATTCAGTTATCTGGAAGTTCAGTTTTCATTCCTAATGACAATAATCATTATTACAGAAACTCAGATACTAAGTGGCCCTCTGAATAAAATATATATGCTGAGCAAGTTAACATCTATTATAATCTTCATCTAGTAGAGGAATTTTAAACACCAGCTATTAGTTATAATGCTTTTAATGTCTGAAGGCAACTATGACTTCTGTAGGCCAGTAGTTTTCAAATTTCTTATACTGTACTGTCTTTTCAAATATAATTTATAAGGAAGTCAAATATATAAAATAGGTAAAAACTCAAGCTGCTCCAGCTGTTTTGTTTAAATCAGAAATAGACTATCTGCACCTCTTCCCTCAATGAAAATCTGACTTTACCCTTGATCTCCTTGCAGACCCAGAATTGCCTTCTCCAAATTCATGGAGCCCCACTGACTATAGACGGGAATCCACTGAGAGTCTAAACACCTTTTTACAAAGAGCCAAAGTCAAAATGGCTTTCCCAAGTCACAAAGTAAGCAGCAAAGGTTGGTTGCAAACTATTGTTCCAACAGAAATGCTCCTATGTCCCAAACTTCTCGAACCTAAGTGACTTTCTAACTTACGAAGCCAATCAGGATCACGTGTGGCTCCCGGCTTTGGATGCTACAAATACCTACATCTAGGAAAATCTTTCTTCCCTCAGTTACTATGACTTCTTTCTAACCCGCTACTTTTGCAATTCACTCCCAGTATCCACTTCCTCAGAATACCCTTCAACACTTGCACACACCCAAATCTCTTGCTCACCCTAAATAAAAATAATCATCCACACGGCATCTGTGCCTTGTGCATCTGTTATTGTAAATGCTGGCTGCATGATCCCAGAGCTTCTGACTATAAGTAAAGCAGACCCCTGCAGGCCCCTGTTGGACTTTAGGGCTTCCCAGGTGGCACTAGTGGTAAAGAACCTGCCTGTCAGTGCAGGCAGATGCCAGAGACAAGGGTTCAATCCCTGGGTCAGGAAGATCCCCTGGAGGAGGGCATGGCAACTCACTCCAGTATTCCTGGAGAATCCCGTGGACAGAGAAGCTTGGCTGGCGGGCTACAGTCCAAAGGGTTGCAAAGAGTTGGACATGACTGAAGTGACTTTGCAAGAATGCATACATGCACTGGACTTTGACCCTCTTAAGGGAAAAAGACAAAGAGTTTGGTGCATAATGTACATTCAATATATGTTCACTGAACTGAACACAGGTATCCAATTCCAAATTTAGCAGTTACTTCTAAAACATCAAAGCACTTGGCATCTCAAAGAGAAGTTTAGCAATTCTTTTTTATGGACCACAGTATCACCTGGTATTCAGTTTGAAGAAATTCCTTCCTGCCTTGCCATAAATAGAAGTAACTGGCACAGCAGCCCTCTGAGAGGTCAGTGCAAAGCTTGAAGAGAATATTAAATCATACTGAAGACATCAATCAATGCTAAAAAGAATACACAGCAAGACTCAAGTTCAATAACCACGTTAAATCTCACTCTAGAAGCAGTAGGTCACTACCACTATGCTCAACGAGTGGAAGCAAGTTAGGAGAAGAGCCAGCTAAATCTTTCTCTTCCAGAGCTGTCCAACATGACCCATGCAAGTTAACAACCTATTCCAACAAGTGGTATGTTGGCATGTATTAATAATATATAGTCTATGCATTTGCTGAACTGTCATTCCATGCTTTACCCTAGAGAATGTGGTGACCCTGACCCAATAACGTTTAGAATCACTCACTGACTTCCCATTTTAGACCAAGTAAGTTGACCAGTTTACTAACAAACCCCTGGTTTAGCCAAGCAGCCTGGACAAGTTTTTTAATTACAGAGGTGAGGGAACAAGTGCTCAGGACCCACAGATGACATCTAATTGGATTTTTTTTCTTCCAGGGGTGTAAACACATCTAAATTTCAAATCTTAAAATGGTGACAAACCCCTCTTTGGTTCTATGTGCCATCCAAATCATGACTTCAGTCAAGTTTACAGCTGGTTAACTAGGGAGTACATTCACAGCTTCGTTATCAATGTAATCCTAATGAAAATAATGTTGATAAATCCATCTCATACAAGTAAAACATAGCATTTCAAGGCTAAAGTTCTAACAAAACTAAAGATAAGAATAAGCAAATTCCAAGTGAAATCTCTGTAAATTTCGTAAATTTCCATTTACTAAAACAAAAACATTCTTGCATAATATTATATTCTTATTTCTAGGGTTTCTCTAGAAGCAAATAATTGCAAGGCAAATGAAGAATGATAAGATTTGACTGCTTATCAGGCTTTACATTAAGCAAGTCACTCATATTGCCTTAGTTTCCACACATCATTTATCACTCAGCTTCCATATGAGGCCAAATATCTTCCTTAGTTTCAATTAAAAACAAGTAAATATAAAAGTCACCTGCCAAAAATCACAGTAACACATTCATGCATTTCTTACAGGAAAGAGAATCTTAGAAGTCCTTGAAATTTGCAGGTCCATGACAAAGTAAACTGATGTTCTCTGAGTAAAGGACTTTGCAGAGATTTGAATGTGTTTACTGTGTTGTGAAGTTTTACAAAACAGAGTTGTGTGCTTTTTTAAATGTCTTAAAGAGTTTTAAATTGCCTCTATAGCTCCAGCCAAATATTTTAATACTTTAAATCATAAACATTCCATTCTCTCTAGCCCACATTAATCCTAACCATCACTCTTGAGGAGTGGGTAGGTATCATCATCGTTTCACAGATCAAGGCTCAGAGAGGCTATTTACCTACAGTAGGTGGCAGAGTTCAGATTTAACCTAAATTCAGACTTCCAAAGGGAGGGTGGGGGTGGAATTTACAAATTACTTTTAAAGACCCGTTTCTATACAAAGCTAGAAAAAAAATCCAGTCACTGAAGACCCTACAAATCCCTGGTGAGTATTCTGAGCCATGTTAAGGAAGAGACTGGAAATACCACAGATCATTTTACACATCAAGGTGATATCCTACACAGCGATCAATACATACTCAAGGCCTTGACTTAAATATTCAATTTACAAATAATCTCAAACAATGAATAAATACAATCTCTTTTTGCAGAACAAGGTCACTGAAACCTCACCCCACCCTTGAGGTTCTCCCACTTTAAAGCCCAAACGCCACTTCAGTAGTCCCTAGGAGTATCAGCAGAGGGAGGCACAAACACGCCAAAGCAAAGACAGAGAAAGACAAGCCTTCTGGTCACTCTAATGGGCTTCCTTTGTGGCTCAGCTGGTAAAGAACCCTCCTGCAATGTGGGAGACCTGGGTTCAATCCCTGGGTTGGCAAGATCCCCTAAAGAAAGGAACGGGTACCCACTCCAGTATTCTGATCTGGAAAATTCCATGGACTGTATAATCCATGGGGTTGCAAAGAGTCAGACACGGCTGAGTGACTTTCAATTCACTTCACAGCTCTAATAACCCACACCTGAAACTAAGCTGTGGCTGCTCCCTGTCAGTGCTTTCTGTCTGGCACCCATTCAGTATCACGGAGAGGACTCAACTCTCTCATTTTGACCTTAGGGAGAGAACCAGAGATAATAAACATTGTCATGAGAAAATGCCTCCCATCAGAGTCAGAGAAATGGCAGGTGTGGAAGAAAGGGAGCAAAGAGAAATTTTTACAGCACTTACTCAAGGAAGGGGAAAAAATAGCACTGACGGAAAACTAAGCAGCAGCCAGAAAAAAGAAACATACAGGTCACTTAAATCAGGTTACACGTCTTTACTGAAAGGAATATTAAAAGAGAGCAAATGGCTGTTGCTTTCTTTACATTCAGAAAGTGAGCCTAGGGCTTCCCTGGTGACTCAGTGGTAAAGAATCTGTCTGCCAATGCAAGACACATGGGTTCAATCCCTGATCAGGGAAGATCCCACATGCCACAGGGCAATTAATAAGCCTGTACACCACAGCTGTTAAGCCTGTGCTCTAGACTCCACGAGCCACAATGACTGAAGCCACGTGCCCTGGAGCCCATGCTCCGCAACAAGGGGAGCCACTGCAGTGAGAAGCCTCTGCGCTGCAACTACGGAGCAGCCCCCCCTCTCCGCAACTAGAGAAAAGCCCACGCAGCAATGAAGACTCGGCACCCGCAAGTAAGTAAGCAGTTAATTAAAAGCTGTCAAACTGTCGGTTTCTCAGCACTGCCCAATACTGTGCTTAATACAGGTATTTAAAACTTCAGAATTAACAGAGCCACACTCCGAAGAGGACTTGAAAGTTCACAGCAAAAGATTCTTAAAATGAAGACACACAGCTAGATTATACTTACTATAAACTCATACTCAGAAAAGCCATGCCTTTTCTGAGGGTCTAGGTTACTGTGTATTTTAGTCGTAAAGCTAATACTGGCATTATCCTAATGTATTAAAAATCATACTTAAGCTTCTAATTAGCAAAATCAAACATGCCTCCATAATCAATTAAGGAAAAGCAAATGGATTCACTCTTCTCTAAAAATAAAACTGGTCTACATTTCCATGCATTACAGTATTTATAAACCTGTGTCCTACCCATTCCAATAAAATCTGCAATAATTCTGGTTGACTGTTATTACTGTGGTCAAACAGAAATGCTTTTGTTTACCCTCAAGGATAATACAGTCTATGAGATTTCATCATAAAATGTGCTGTTAGTAAAATTTAATTCATTCTATTCCACTGATTCCATAAAAGAAAGAAGGGGAGAGAAAGAGATATCATGAATCATACTCTCGCCTATTATATGACCAAAAACAAGTCAAGAGTTCCTAGAAACACTTTATTTTTCTTCAAAGTCGGATTATATATATTTTTAGCTGAATATTTTAAAAGAATAAATCTGTGCTAAATCTACACTTTCTTTTTCCTCTGAGTCACATTTTTCAACTATCAAGGAGTTTTTTTTGTATTATTTATCCAAAACTAATGAGATTAAACTATGAAGTTTTACATTAAGACAAAAATAAAATACAAATCACTCAACACAACTGTGTGCCCCCAACACAATTTCTAGATTAGCAGCCCCAGGCATGAGGGACCAGAGCAAGCGGAGAAAGAACAGTAAAGCCCGCCATCATGGGAGCCTAAGCACCTCCAAACACACCTCAGATTTGGAAGGTAATTCCAAAGAGTTTCAAAAAAGTTTTGAGCCAAACGTGAATGTGAAGGAAAGTGGTTGTGTTCCAGAGGTGTGATCACAGATTTTTTTCCTGTGAATTTCCATCTCATATAATTTTTTCTTGTTCGTTTTGGTCTCTCACAAATCCTAAGTTTTCTCACCTGTATGGGATCCTTGGCTTCCGTTCACCTGTCAGGGGGAGGCACACGCTGACAGAAGCTCCAGGTGCGGAGGCACAGCCTGCCACTGAGATGCTTCACAGAAGGGCACGCAAATGTCAGTTTCTCTGAGTCTTTCCCTGTTTTTTGGTTCATTTTCTTCAGAAGAGGATCCACTTATGGCAGGAAAGGGAGTGGAGTAGGTAAAACTCCTGTGTCAGCATTCTAGAAGCCAAGTCAAGACGCCTTACTCTTTCACATGTAGCCTCTCCTCTCAATCCTGTTCTCCCTACACCACTGCCGCCACCGTGCCCAAGAACTCATACAGGGATGCCCTGCTGGTCCAGCCTCTATAGAGAACAGGTTTCAGTATTAAACCGGGAAAGGGGTGGTCCCATGATGTGCGTCATAAGAGAAGAGACCTTCCAGTCAATCCCCCTGGTTGTCTGCCTTTGGAGACACCTGGCACTTCCAATTCCTAAACCTCTCCAGGGTTCTGTGGCAAGAACTGGCTTGTTTCTAGAATTCTCCAACCCTGAAGGCATTTAGCTCCCAGCTTTCAGTGGTCAGTTTAGCTCAGCATCACTCAGTTTTCCAGCTTGCAAACTGTGATGAACACTGTCTCCCCCTCTTTCTCTTTAACCTAATAAATTCATAACTTGTTCTTTACTGATATTTTCTGAGGGTTTCAGGAGAATGCAAAGATGATCATGTATATTTAATCCACTATGCTTGAGAGCAAGTCCAAAAATAAATAATTTTTAAAAATAAATACGGAGGAGGGGAGGAAGGCTCAAGAGGGAGGGGACGTATGTACAGCAGAAACTAACACAATATTGTAGAGCAATTAGATGCCAATAAAAAATAATACATGAAAAAAATTTATATATATATACCTACTCTCTGTGCCAACAAAACGTACACAAGCAAGCGCTCACCCGGACTCGACAAGTCCCTTTCTAATCTGCACAGAGCTGGGCTAACTGGCTCTCAGGCTACTCAAGCCCGCAGCCCTCGCTCTGCCCAGCTCTCCCTGCCAAGGCTGCCTACTTTTTGCTTCTATCTTCAGTCTCTCAATATCCAAAGGTATCTTCCCTCATTTGAAAAATTTGCTTTAAACTTTGTACAGAAACTATAATTGCCTTCCATTGGCAGCAGTACTATAGAGTAGTTACTCCAAAGAGCCCTCCTGTACAAAAATAATGAGTTCTTGGCTAAAATAAACTCTTCAGTGCACTAATAGGCTTCCAGAAAGTAAAGGAAATCTCCCAAGGACCCCAGCACCATAACCAAAGAGAATAACCACAAGCGAACACTCTGTGGCTTGAATCTGAAGGAAAACACTGAGCAAGAAGCGAACTCTTAAAGACAGGGTGTCCCTGAGGATGAAGCCAGCTACTGGGAGACCTAAGCCTTCAGCCTGGCCACTGGAACACTGACCTTGAGAGCCCGATTAAGCCAAGAACAGCTAAGGGAGACTAAAGTGGTCTATGCTGCAGTCCCTGGGTCCCCTTAGAAGCAAATGCAAAGCTTCCCTTACTTGGGGCCTCAGATTTAGATCAAACAAAGAGAAGTTCACAGTCAGCATTATTAAAAACTTAAGGAAATAAGCCACAGTAAGTGCTTAACAAAACCAGCAACAGATTTAGGTCCCTAAGGACTTAAAATATTGGCTTTATGCATACAAAATGTAAAGTATCAGTTATTGTGTCAGCAAGAACAGGACATAATACTAACACTGAGGAAAGAAAAACTTGCACTGAAAGCAAAGGGAGAATGCAGACAATTTTGTAGTACTTTACAGTTTTGCCTAGGGCTGGTTTTGTCCCTTTATTCCTGAAAGCATGGAATCGTGGAAAGAGCTATCTTTGCATAATGATACAAATTCCCTCCAGCAAACAATCCACTACCACATCACACGGAGCCCACAGGAACATGTTCAAATATGAAATCCTGGACACATTTCAACTATAAACTGAGAGCATGCTGAGAGTCACTTTACCCTCATAAAGACAGCTTCACTGAGTATGGCAGCAACATCCATCTGATCACGGCAATGTTACAGTGAATTGGGATAAACAAAAAAAATGCAGTTTGCTATAATAACCCAACAATCCTAAAAACAGATCTGTTCAGTTGTTTGCAGACAGTCCTCTACTTTTGTCAATTTAACCTTCAAAGAATCCTTACCATTGTATATTTATCTATTCTTGAATAGTCTTTCACACAACTAAGTCAAATATTCACACACTGGCTAATCAATGTTTTCAGCTACCATACAGTGAGGTTCCATTTTTTTCCATTCAATAGCATCTGTGCAATCATTTAATTAAAAGACACTGAAAGAAAATATTAGTATCACTAAGACTTCACTAGTGATAAGGAGTCACAAATGAACAACCTAAAACTAAGATGAAAATAATTTTACATATGCAAAAAACAGAAAGTCTTTAACTTTAAGAAGATGTTCACTGGACTTAAGCTGGTGGACAAACAGCAGCTCAGCTGCAAATGAAAAGAACAAAGGAGCATTATAAAATCCTGAATTGCTAAACAAACAAAGGAAGAGAACAGTCTGTCAACACATAGAACCACCAACTACCAGGCCTCACAGATGGCTCCCTCAGTGAGACAGCCATCTTGATAAAGTGGCCATGACTGAGGAGTGTCATCTGCCCTGATGCTACATGAAGCCACCAGGGATGTACAGCAAAACTACGGTTCACAGCATGGACGCGAGTAGGGTTACAGTTACAGCAAGAGTGACCAAAAACGTACACTGTATCTCTCAAGCACATCAATCTTTTCAATGGTAAGTCATGAATAAATGATTTTATATTAAAACAAAAATGATATTACATTAAACAAAGTAAAACATTTCCCTAATTCTTCTCACATAACGCAAAACAAAGTTTTGGGTTTGTAGGCGCTGGCTGGACTATGCTCTCAGGCTCAGTGGGGATAAACATTCACTCCATTATTATTGACAGAACTTCCTGGAAAGAAAGGCGATTTACTAACAGAACTACATTTGGCACAGCTGGCATCACAAAGACAGAGCCTAACATTAACAAAACTAACACATGCAAGGCACAATCCCCATTAAAAGCTCTAATCATTTAAACACCAGTATATATTTAACAAATATAGAAGGCTGATTATCAAAATAGTAAATTAAATATATTAATGTGTAAAGCCCTATGTGGGCAAGAAAGCCCAATGAAGGCAGAGGTGTGTTATGAAAAATGAAGCCAGGAAACTCAGAAACAAAAGTGCCTTTGCCTTGAGAAAGAGAGAAGCAAACATGAAAGGCAGATGCAAAACTACATTCCTTCTATTTGCAGGGCAGCAAAGGAGACACAGACATAGAGAACAGACTTATGGACACAGGTGTGGGGGAGGAAGAAGAGAAAAGGACGTAAGGAGAGAGTTAACATGGAAACATACACATTATCATACGTAAAATAGATAAACAGGAATTTGCTGTGTGACTCAGGGAACTCAAACCAGGGCTCTGTAATAACCTACAAGGGTGGGACAGCGAGGAAGGTGGGAGGCAGGTTCAAGAGGGAGGGGACATAGGTATATCTATAGCTGATTCATGCTGATGTTTGGTAGAAACCAACAAAATACTGTGGAGCTATTATCCTTCAATTAAAAATAAATTTTAAAAAACTGCATTTCTTGTATTTCATTTTTTAATAGTTTCATTATTTTCCAGACTGTAACTTTTAATGCTAAGAAATGGAACACTAGCAGTTGACCCTGAAAATTATAGGCCCTCCTAATTACTGGGGGAAAAAAATTCTCACCAGTATCAGGAGAAAATGGTAAACTCTTCCTGTAACTTCAGAAAAAGACAATAGTTTTAGCATCATAAAATTATCCTTTAAAATGTTATTTCTCAAAGAACAAAAGATTACTGTAGTCAAGAATAATGAAAAATCCTGTTATTCCCGATCTATTATTTTCTGTCTTCATATTAAATGTGTTTTCTTTGTAGCATTTATTATAACTTAGAATTATTTGTTACTTCTTTCAAAAAAAAAAGGCTTGAGCTTCCATCTTTTTTGTTTATATTTTACTGTGCCCTTAATTAGGTCCCGTCATATTCTTGCCATTGAGTATTTATATGTAGGTTGATGTGAAAGAATAAATGATGAATAAAAGCAAAATAAAATTGTTATTTCTGATCAAGGAGTCCCAAAGATACCCAGACTCAGAAACTGTTATGTCCCATGAAAGGAACTCTTAGCATTTATAAAATCTGTAATTCTGATTGGCTGTCTCCCTTACTAACGTACTAGCCTACCGTACGTGCACACGTGCTCAGTCACTCGGTCACGTCTGACTCCTTGCCACCCTCCCCCATGGACTGCAGCCCACTGGGTTCCTCTGTCCATGGGGGTCTCCAGGCAAGAATACTGGAGCGGTTGCCATTTCCTCCTCCTAGGGATCTTCCTGACCCAGGGAACAAAACCTGCCTCTCCTGCCTTGACAAGAGGATTCTTAACCACTGTGCCACCTGGGAAGCCCAATAATGGCATTTAAATTAACATCTGCGTCCCAAAAAAAGAAATATCTGTGATATACATAGAAGTCAAAATAAATGAAAGTCTCAATCTACCAGCTCCCTTATTAAAAAAAAAGAAAAAAACTATGAGTCTCAGCTAGTTTAAATTAATACAGGCAAAGAAAGAGGAATGGTGTCAGGTCATTTAAAAATGAAAATTATGGGGAAATATAGAATTTTCAAAATTATACTTTTCTTTTTCAAATTCTATCCTCATGTTACACGTGCTACCCCCAGAACGTCATCTAAGGCAAGACTTACTGTAACTGCCAGGAGATTTTTCTTCATAAGTAAAATGAAGTTGTAACTCTTCCTCTGACATCTCACAAATGAACACTTTCAGCAAACAGCAAATAATAAACAAAGCATTGTGTGTCTGCCAGATGAAGATGTGGCTAGAAAGGAAAGAACAAATCACACAAGAATCAGTGTTTAACCACGACCACAATCAATTTATTTCTAGTCCATGATTTCTCATTTTGCTTGTAATATTAGAATAATGTCCATATCTTTCTTCATGGCCCATCATTTATGACACTGGACCAACGACATCTACTACAGTTTACCTCATACTTTATTCTGTATTTTACACAGTGAGTCAATCTAAAAAAACTTTTTCCTTTAGGCATGACTGCTCTTTGTTAACATTATAGTTGTCCCATATACAAGCAATTCAAACAAAAGAAAACTAAAAACAGAAAAAATAAAAAATACAGGAACATAAAGAAAATATATACAAATACACAACCAAATTTTAAATGGGGTATCACTAGTTGTACAGTATAACAACTGCTATTTGCATTAATAATCATGGACTCAAAACAATTTTAATTGAATTCAACATAAATTATTTGGAAACAGGGAAATGAGCAATCTTTTAAGATACTATCATCCAAAAATAATGTCAAAAAATTCTTAAGTGCATAAAAGGTGAACCTTCCACTATATAAACATAAAACCATAATGTCTAATCTGAACCTCTGTTCACCTAATATGCAAGAAACAAAGGACACAAATGTGGAATTAACTCACACTAAGTCATTAAACTAGATATATCCAGCAGTGAAAATGGGAAAAAATTAACTTTTTTAATAATAATTACACAATTAATCTTCTTAAAGAATATATTTCTAAAGATTGTCTAAAATGCTAAAATCAGATTCCAGAATTTATAATCTCACCCTAATGACTTGGACAGTTAATTAAAACCTTTTACTTTTTCCCTGAATAATGAGAATAATTCCTTTATAACTTTCAAAAGACCAAAATCTATTTCTACCAATAAGTGAATAACTGTCATATTGTTAAATATAAATTAAATATAGAGAGAGCAGCCAGCTTACTTCTGACATTCTGCTGAAAGTTTTAGTTCTTTGGTTCTAGAAAGGAAGACCTTAATTAGTGCACCAAGGTTTCCTGTTCGAGGATTATTTTCAACTGCAAGAGAAGAAAAGGTTTTAAAAAGTTAAAGTTAAGAACTGAAATCAAAGTGGGCATATCATAACATTTCTAAAACCAAATGTCAAACTGAAATTGCTCAGGGACCAAGCTCATTGTCAATTTCAAATCTAACTGGGGAAATTAGCAATGAGAGAAACTGCTGCTTGGTGTTCACTCTAAACATCAGAAAATGATTCACAAATGAAAATGACAGAAACTGTAGGAGAAAAGTTATCTCATCTCAGAACTCAAAACTGTAAAGAAAAGGTGTCCATGGGAATAAGTACCCTATGAGAGCACACCTGTTTAGTGCTCAGTAACTGTGCAATCAGCCCAGGCCTATCTACTGGGTATGTGTTCTTGTCACAGCTTGACAGCAGACGCAAGTAACTGCATAATCTTCTCATTATGATAAAATGTGTAGCACCTTGCTAACACAAGTGCGGTTCATGGACTAGCTGCAACAGCATTTACCCCAGGAGCTTGTTGGAAGTGCAGAACCCCATGGCCACCCTACACTACTTAAATTGACAGTGCTTCTCAAAGTTCAACATGCATTTAAATCACACAGCATTCTCATTAAAGTTTAAATTCTGATTCTGCATGTGTGAAGTGATTCTGCTTTGGTGACAGTCTCCCAGGTGATGCCCACTACTGCTGGGTGGAGAACTCCACTAATGAGTACCAAGGGGCAACTAAGTTAGGGCAGGTTTTGTCCAGCTTTCACAATCCAGAATAGGCATGTGATTAGATAGTTAAGAGTTTCACTCTGAATCAAAAATTTCCTACTTTTAAGCTTTGGATTTAGCTTAAAAGTCCTGGAAGATTCCACATGCCTCAGAGCAATTCAGCCTGCACACTGCAGCTCCTGAGACGGCGTGCTACAACTACTGAAGCCCACGCCCCTAAAGCCTGTGCTCTGCAGCTTCAGGAGCCAGAGTAAGAACAGGGGATATCTGACAGGAAGGCAGAAAAGCATGTGGAACTAGACTACAGAAAGTGACTAGGTTCAAAGCTCAACTCCACCACTTGACTAGCTGTGTGACACCTGTCAACTTCTTTAACCTCTCTGTACCTCAGTTTCTTCACCTATGAAATTCAGATAATGATAATACTTAAGAGAAAACTAACTCATCTGACTCCAGAGCTTGAATCTCTTAACTAAAATGACTGTGTGAAAAAGGAATTCTCCGTGTCCACAGGAGTTCAGGCAAAGTCTAGGTAATGCTCAGATAATAATAATCATCTCACTAAAATACCTATTCCCATTGGGAATATCCAATGTATCCTCAAGGTTCAATAACCAATATACAGAAAACATAAGAGGACAGAGACATGTTATTATCTATGAAGATACAATCAACAAAAACTACACTGTGGGAAACTCCACTATCCACTTTCTTCAATAAGAAAAAAACTGAGGCGGGGGGCGGGGTGGGGGAAGGAAAGACAAATTCAGGAGGAATTAGCTATGAAAAAGAATTGTAAGACATAGTAACTAATAATAACATGTGTACTGTAATTTGGCTCCTGATTCAAACAAACTGAGACAAATAGAAACTTGAACAGTCAGTGGATGTTTTATGATACTAAAAATTTGTTTATTTTTTCCTTTAAAAAATCATTACTATGAGATACATACCACGATATCTATGGATGAAAAATATAATGCCTGAAGTTTGAGCCAAATTAATTACTTAAGGATATGTTTTTGGATCCATATACACTTTTTATTTGTGCACTTTTCTACACGTTTATATGTCAATAAATAAGTGAGAGATATAGATGACGCCTTCGAAGTGTGGTGCTGGAGAAGACTCATCAAAGTCCTCTGGACAGCAAGGTGATCAAACCAGTCAATCTTAAGGGAGATCAATCAACCCTGAATATTCACAGGAAGGACTGATGCTAAAGCTTCAGTATTTCAGTTATCTGATATGAAGAGATGACTCACTGGAAAAGTCCCTGATGCTGGGAAAGATCAAGGGCAGAAGGGGAAGAGGGCATCAGAGGATGAGAGAGTTGGATGGCATCACCAATACAATGAACATAAACTTGGGCAAACTCCAGGAGACGATGAGGGGTAGGGAGGCCTGGTGTGCTGCAGTCCACGGGTTGCAAAGAGTCGGACAAGACTAGGCAACTGAACAACACTAACAACAGATGAAACAAGACTGGCCATGGGTTGAAAATGACTGGAACCTGGAGATGAATACATAGGAGGTCATTACATTATTCTGTTTGCCTTTGTATGGGTGTGAAATTTTTTTTTAAATAAGGAATTAAAAATAAAACACCCATGAAGAAATACACAAAAATCAATCAATGCTCATGAAAAACGCTGAATGAGGACAGTTCTTTTCCACCCGAAAAAAAAAACAGGAAACCCTTTAACAAAATACAAATTCTATAGAACTGAACAAAAGTTTTATTTGTTGGATCATTAGCAAGCCTAACTGCTAAAAGTACTTTTGTCTACTCCAACCAGAACACTCAATGCTAATCATCTCATCTTATACCTAGCTATACAGATTCAAGATTCAAAGGTAACAAGTCCCAAGAAACAACTGGTAAGAAGTAAACAAGGTGAACACAGAGCAATCTTCATCTCCTCATATAAAACGACTGACTTTGATCTCACAGTATTATCCTAGTAGGTAAGAACTACGGGGGAACGGACAGGAATGAACTTAAAATTCACTATGAGGTAAAGAAATTTGTCTTGGACCCAGAGCGCCTCATGTGTAGATTCAGGGGATAAGTAATAAAGATGAATACAAAAAGCCCAACAAAAATAATGGCCACAAACATCCCCAAATTGATGAAAACATTAATCTATTTATCTAAGTAAAACCTCAAATACAATAAAGAATAAATTTCAAAATTTTGTAAAAGTTAAGACAAAATCTTGACAGCAGTTTACCAAAAAAAATGAACTTATTTACAGGAAAACAACAATACAATTAAACAGCAGACCTTCCATCTGAAAAGAGACCAAAAGGCAATGGAATAATCCAGTCAAAGGGATGAGAGAAAACAAATGCCAACCAAAAACTCTGTATCTAGAAAAACTGTCCTTCAAAATGAAGGCAACAGAGAACAGGGGACACAACTTTACACTGGAGAAAATGAACAAACACAACACTAGCCACGTAATCAAGGTCAACATCATCAGTGAAACTCATGCACGTACCCCTGATATGATGTGCTGATCTCAGTCTACCAACCCATAACTCCCATCTAGCCATGACAATAACACCAAACAAATTGAGGGACATCCTGGAAATACTCTATCAGCATTTCTCAGAACTCTTAAAAGTCATTAAAAATGAGGAAACTCTGAGACCAGAGGAGGTTAAAGAGACTTGATGACTTAATATAAAGTAGCATCTGAATAAATAGTCACAAAATATTTAAGATTTTACCTTAACTTTTACACAATTTTGAAATTTATTCTTTATTTTATTTGGGGTTTTACTTAGATACACAGATTAATGTTTTCATCAATTTCGGAATGTTTGTGGCCATTATTTTTGTTGGGCTTTTTGTATTCATCTCTATTAATAAACTAGTGAAATCTGAATAAAGGGTCAAGTTTAGATAATAGTAATGTACCAAAGGTAACTCCTGAGTTGGGAGAAATATACCATATAAATGTAAGATGTTGACAATAAAGGAAACTGATGAGGGTTATATGGGAACTCTCTACATGGTTTTGCAACTTTTCTATAAATCTAAAGCCATTCTAAAATTTAACTTTCATTTTAGAAATCTCAATAGATGGGTTTAACAGAAAACAATACATCCTATGGAAGGTCAGAGAGGGACAAAAAGTAAAATACAAAAAAAAAAAAAGAACAGCCTAACAAACATATGGAACCCAGTGAAAATGTTAACAGAAGCATAACAGAGACCCTCAAAGGAGAGAAAAGACAGAATAGGACAGAAATAATCTATTAATATAAATCAACAATGGCTGAGAATTTTCCAAAATTGATGAAAGACATCAAACCACAGATCTAAAAAGCATGGAGGGAGGGAGGAAAGGGGAGAAGGAAAAAGGTACGAAGGAAAGAAAAAAGGAAGGAAAAATACTCCTCAGCATATTCTAAGATGCTGAAAACCAAAGGATTAAAAAAGAAAAATGCAAAAGTATCCAGAATGAAAACAATTTCCTTTTTTTTTCTTCAAAAGAACAACACCAACACTGACAGCTTTAATCTCAATTATTCTTGGTGCTCATTGGTGCCACTAGAGGGTACCATTCAGTTAACAGCAGTGAGACACATGATTGCTTAATTTGCAGTCATGGTAATGCACTCTGCTAAGACATTTTGTTAACAAAATGAAAACAACCAGAAAAATAACAGAATGGTGTCTTTAAAGTATGGAAAGAATTATCGCCAACCTAGAAGTCTACCCCCAGCACACCTATCTTCCGAAAGCAAAGGAAAAATGAAAACATTTTCAGACCAAAAAATAAAACAGAATTGTCATATACCCACAAAACCCTTAAAATCTATATACATTTATATCTAGTAACATAAAAAGAAGCTCCTGAGTACTTCTAAGTGAAAATACCATAAATAATACCACTAACATAAAACTGTGCATAAAATCAATACACACAGAATACTCTGCTAAGATTTTGATCTTATCACAAAAGATTAGCAGTGACTTTTGTTTTGCTATTCTCCAAAGTGTTTTTAAATACAGAATGACATACTTAAATATACAATACCAAGTGAAAAACACAGATTAAAATAATTGTATGTATTTAATATGTATGTAAACGTATATCCAAAGAAATAACAGAAGGCAAAATATTAACAACAGCTTTGTGAGGGTTGTGGAATATGAGCAAATACTGCCTTTTTTACATTTTAATATGCTTTCCACATTGTATTAATAAGTATTATTCCCAAATTAAAAATGCTATTTTTGTAAAAACCCCAAGGTCACTTAAAAACTATATCATAATAACTGCATTGATATCACTGCTACATAAAAAATTAATTTTCAGCAAACTGTCACACAGGTTTTTCAAAGTCAGCTCTATTTAGTACAAAATTCTCAAAATCTATGGTTATAAATGAAGAAATAATTCAAGGCAACTATTATAATAACACCTCTATCATTACCAACATAATTTGTTTTTAAAAGCAAAAATATTTCATCAAAGACTGTTTTTGGCAGAGTAAGTTAAATGGGAGTCAGCCTACATGGAGCATATCCATAAGTTTGATTTAAAAACAAGCTCGTCATCACTCATTAAGCTCTTGTACACCACTTGTTTCACAGATATATTATCTCTAATTTTCAAAGCAACAGTGAAATGTATTATCCACATTTTTTAAGGCATACATTTCTTTCCAATTGTTACCAATTTGAAAGTAAAGTATTTGAAAAGTGAGGTCCAGAAAAGGTAACATTTATTGACACAAATAATGAATAATGACAAGATGCTAGGCACTATACTGGATATTTCATGTTATCTCACTTTTCCTCATTAAAATTCTGCAATTTAGATTAAGAAATTAAAGCTCAGCTAATAATTAAGTAGCAGAGCTATAATTAATACCATAAAATAATTCCAGAGCTGAGGTACTTTACCATTAACACAAGGTTGTTATTACTAATTTGAGAAGCTTCCAAATATATTTTCCTATTAATGAGTAATAATTATTCTAGTTAACATAGCCAACAACAGCGTTTTTTGCAACTGGTGAAGAATGTTGCTGTTGCTCCTGCTAAGTTGCTTCAGTCGTGTCCGATTCTGTGCGACCCCACAGATGGCAGCCCACCAGGCTCCCCCGTCCCTGGGATTCTCCAGGCAAGAACACTAGAGTGGGTTGCCATTTCCTTCCCCAATGCATGAAAGTTGGTGAAGGATGAATGATCCTATATTCTCTAGCAACTATACATGCAACTACAAAACAAACAATATTTGGGGCTTTTCTCAGTATTTCAAACTTTGCAAATAGAACAAGCTCTATGTCTTAGCAGAGTGCATTACCATGATTGCAAATTAAGCAACCATGTGTCTCACTACTGTTAACTGAATGGTACCCTCTAGTGGCACCAATGAGCACCAAGAATAATTAGTACTATTATAATTACCATCATCAAAAATACATCACTTCATTAATTCAATTCATATTGCACTAACAAAATCTGTTAACAGAAATTTTGAAATAACTCACATCACACACACACACACACACACTCACACACACATTCATTTTTCCTCCTTACCTAAAGACCTGCAGACTGAAATGGTTGCCTCCTCTAGGAGCTTCAACTCAGTACTGGAGAAAAAGAAGAAAGGTAGTTAACAACTGTAACACTAATCATGTTCCTAACTATAACACTAATCATAATTCGCCTGCAATGCAGGAGACCCCAGTTCAATTCCTGGATTGGGAAGATCCCCTGGAGAAGGGGATCTCCACTCCAGTACAATTCTCTGTCCTAGAGAATCCCACGGACAGAGTAGTCCATGGCATCACAAAGAGTTGGACATGACTGAGTGACTTTCACTTTCAATCATGTTCATACTAACCAGTTAAAGGAATATATAAAAATAAACATAAACAACTCAGAAGGAAAATACAGTGTACAGTGGTAAACAATAACATCAGTAAAATAAAGCTTCTATTCTCAATGTAATTAGAAAATGTGCTACAATTCTCAACAAGAGACTTCTAAAAAAAAAGCAATTGGGGCACATTGCCTTTTAGGTATTGAAGCAGAGAGGAGAGGCAGGACCGGGGACTTAGAGAAAAATTCAAGAAAGGTATTTCCAGCCGCAGAGCACAAGGCAGGAGACTCATGTACCCAGCTCCAAGGGAAGTACTTATCATAGGATTAAACGTCTTTAGATAAATGTCATTAATTTTTATAATACTTTCAAACATTTCAACAACACTGAAAAAGAAACAAAGCAAGAGACAAAACACATACATAAACTCTAATAATTTACAAATATATAGAAAAACTGAGGGAGATGCAAACTGACACAGAGACAGGAGGTATACACAGAGACAGACATAAACCTCTTAGATTTAAAAGGTAGGGAAGCTTCATGACAGTGGATTCAGCAGTGATTTCTTACATGATACCAAAAACACAGGCATCAAAAGAAAACAAATGGACTATATCAAAAGTTAAAGCTTTTGCATATCAAAGGATACTATAAACAGAATGAAAAGTCAACCTAACCAAATGAGAGAAAATATTTGCAAATCATATAGCTGATAAGGCATTAATATCCAAAATACATTTTAAAAAAATTCTGACTCAACAACAAAAAAGCAATTTAAATATCTGCAAAGGACTCAGATTTTGGATACTTCATGTCGCCAAAGACATAAAAATAGCCAAAAGATGTAAGAAAAGAGATGTTCAATATCACTAGTTATTTAGAAAAATGCGAATCAAAACCACAATGAATACTACTTCACATTCATTAAGACGGAGTTATTTTTTTAAAAAGACAAGGAAAAGAAAAGAAAATGAAAAAAAGTGTTGGAGGGTATGTAGAGAAGCTAGGACCCTTGTATACTGCTGATGGTTATGCAAAATGGACCAAGTGCTATGAAAAACAGTATGCCAATTTTTTCAAAAAATCAAAAGCAGAACTACCATATGATCCAGCAGTTCCATTTCTGGGTATCAGCTCAGTTCAGTTCAATCGCTCATTCATGTCTGACTCGTTGTGACCCATGAACCACAGCACGCCAGGCCTCCCTGTCCATCACCAACAACCCAGAGTCCACCAAAATCCATGTCCATTAAGCCGGTGATACCATCCAACCATCTCATCCTCTGTTTTCCCCTTCTGCGCCTGCCCTCAATCTTTCCCAGCATCAGGGTCTTTGCAAATGAGTCACCTCTTCAATGAGGTGGCCAAAGTATTGGAGTTTCAGCTTCAACATCAGTCCTTCCAATTAACACCCAGGACTGATCTCCCTGCAGTCCAAGGGACTCTCAAGAGTCTTCAATATCACAATTCAAAAGCATCAATTCTTCGGTGCTCAGTTTTCTTTATAGTCCAACTCTCACACCCATATATGACTACTGGAAAAACCATAGCCTTGACTAGATGGACCTTTGCTGACAAAGTGATGTCTCTGCTTTTTAATATGCTGCCTAGGTTGGTCATAACTTTCCTTCCAAGAAGTAAGTGTCTCTTAATTTCATGGCTGCAGTCACCATCTGCAGTGATTTTGGAGCCCAGAAAAATAAAGCCACCCACTGTTTCCACTGTTAACCCATCTATTTGCCATGAAGTGATAGGACTAGATACCATGATCTTAGTTTTCTGAATGCTGAGTTTTAAGCCAACTTTTTCACTCTCCTCTTTCACTTTCATCAAGAGGCTCTTTAGTTCTTCACTCTCTGCTGTAAGGGTGGTGTCATCTGTATATCTGAGTTTATTGTATTTCTCCCGGCAGTGTTGATTCCAGTTTGTGCTTCCTCTAGCCCAGCATTTCTCATGATGTAGTCTGCATATAAGTTAAATAAGCAGGGTGACAATATACAGCCTTGACATACTCCTTTTCCTATTTGGAACCAATCTGTTGTTCCATGTCCAGTTCTAACTGTGGCTTCCTGACCTGCATACAGATTTCTCAAGAGGCAGGTCAGGTGGTCTGGTATTTCCATCTCTTTAAGGATTTTCCACAGTTTGTTGTGATCCACACAGTCAAAGGCTTGGCATGATCAATAAAGCAAAAATAGATGTTCTTCTGGAACTCTCTTGCTTTTTCAATGACCCAGCAGATGTTGGCAATTTGATCTCTGGTTCCTCTGGCTTTTATGAAACCAGCTTGAATATCTGGAAGTTCACACTTCATGTATTGCTAAAGCCTGGCTTGGAGAATTTTGAGCATTAGTTTGCTAGTGTGTGAGATGAGTGCAACTGTGCAGGAGTTTGAGCATTCTTTGGCATTGCCTATCTTTGGGATTAGAATGAAAACTGATCTTTTTCCAGTCCTGTGGCCACTGCTGAGTTTTCCAAATTTGCTGGCATATTTAGTGCAGCACTTTCACAGCACCATCTTTCAGGATTTGAAATAGCTCAACTGGAATTCCATCACTTCCACTAGCTTTGTTTGTAGTGATGCTTCCTATGGCCCACTTGACTTCACATAAAAGGATTAAAAGCACAGAGTCAGGGAGATACTGAGATACACAGCAGCACTATTCACAACAGCCAAAAGGTAGAAGCAACAAAATGTTCATCAATGGATGAACAATGGCACAAAATATGGTACATATATATAATGGAATATTATTCAACCTTAAAAAAGGAAAAATCTGATACATGCTACAACGTGGATGTACACTGAAGACATTATGGTAAGTAAAATAAGCCAGTCACAAAACAACAAATATTGCATGACTCCACATATATAAGGTTCCTAGAGTGGGCAGCCCAAAGAGACAAAGTAGAAAGATGGCTGCTGTCGGTATGTTTGGGAACAGTGAGGTGGGGAGCAGGGAAATGGCAAGCTAGTATGTGATGAGTATGGAGTTTCAGTTGGGGAAGATGAAAAAGTTCCCGAAATGGATAGTGGAGATAATTAAACAACAATGTGAACGTACTTATATCACAGAAATGAACATTTAGAAATGGTTAAAACAATAAATTTTATGTTGTATGTATTCTGCCACAATAAAAAAAAAGTGCATTCCAATTCAACTACTTACTAGCTGTGTAACCTTGGGATCATTTAACTTTTGGCTTTCTCATACATAAGACAGAAATTATTTTTTTAAAAAAAGTACCTGCTTCAAAAGGTGTTGTTATTATTAAATTATGTAATATAGCACTTAGAACAGTGCCTGGCACAAAGTAAAACCTCTATGATAGCTACCACTGATGCCAAAATGCAATACTTTTTTCCCTGTTAATAAATAAAAATAATGCTTTCAGTTTGTGTAACGTAAAAACTTTATAAAGTTTTTCAAAGCCCTTTCAAATTTATTAGCACATGAAAACCCCCTCTAATGAGCAGGACAGTTACAAACCCTATTTTGATAGATAAGCCAACAGAAGCTTCCAAGGAGCTTAAGTAACATTCCAGGAATCAGCAGTCTAAGAAGAACAAGAACCAGACTTCACAGCCTGGTGACTGGTTTGATTTTTCTTTTCTGCCAGTACACATGGCATACGGTGAATCCTCCACGTGGGCAACTCTTCCAGGGTGAGCTGAAAAATCCAGACCTCCCAAGGTGCTCTGCTGTTGCTACTAAAGCATATCTTGAAAAGAACAATCCATTAAGTACTGACGCCTTTGACAAGAAAATTTTAGAGAAACTATGAAAGAAAATGGAATTAACTGTTTCTAGAACTATGCTGTCCAATATGGTAACCACTAGCTACACATAGTGACTGACCACTTGAAATGTGACCAGTCTAAACCGAGATGCACTGGAATACAAAATACATACCGAATTTCAAAGGTTTTTAAAAAAACAAAAAATACTTCATTATTAGTCCTTATGTTCATGAAATTGTAACTCTGGGAATATGCTGAGCCAAATAAAATACACTTTCAAAATGAATTTCACCTGTTTCATTTTACATTTTTAACGTGGCTACTAGAAAACCTCATATACATGCCAGTGTAACCTTTTATATCTATTAAAGCTACTCCAGAACTTGCCGCCCAGCAACTGAAGTCAGTATCACGCATAGGAAGTGTTGTACATACACACAAAGCTAGAACTAACTACTTCAGTGAATATGCTATTACTTTAAGAATCTCAAATTATATTCATATTCAAAGATAAATATTTTTCCAAAGTAAATCTTTTAAGTTTTTTCTAAAATTGAAAAAATTTTAGCCAAAATTACCTAGAAATGATTCTACAGTTAACTGTTCATATGTCCCTGGCATTTATCCCTGCATTAGGTATTTCTGGAGTGTCTGCCCACAACACAGTCTGTCTTGCTGTCCTCCCTTCCCCTTCTTCTACAGTCCCCGCTACTTACTCCTCAGTGGTGAGCAGAGTCAGATAGGCTTGCTCAGCCTGACTCCACTCCCTGGCCATAGCTGACTAGATCAGAGTCTAAGCTATGCCAGAGTCTTAGGAAATTTGGAATTGAGATGGAAAGGCAGGTTATCCACATGGCTGGAAACGGGCTGCCAAGCTGAGGGTTACAGGAAGCCATCCTCTATCCACGGAGTGACAGAGATAAACAAATAGGACACTCAGGATTCCCACTGGCCTTCTAATTCTTGGGACCAGTTCTTCCTGAAGCCTAGCTGTGTTTCTGGGATTCTACGAGACAGCCCTGTCTCTTCATCACATAAGCCCCTTCCTTTTACGGACATATACTAAATCAAATTGATTTTTGCTAATAACCAAAAGACTTCTAATTAATAAATCACTGTGGTAAGATTTAATAATATACATTAGTAGTTGGCAAGAAGTAGGAACTATGAATTACTCAGTTTATGGGATACTTGGGCAAAAAAATAAAAGAGGTATAAAATGCAAAAGATTGTAAAGAGTTTTACAAGGTTAATAACTAGACCACATGTATAAAATCTGTTTCACTGGTACTTCTACTTTCTTCAGTCAATAACACTCTCTTAAAACCAGCTGGAACCAAGAGCTTCAATTATACACATGTGGCTATAACCTTCAAAAGCTTCAGAATTTACTTGTTCAGCAAACACTGCCTGGGTGCCCAGGACATGCCAGGCTCCGTGGAAGATGCTGTGTCTGCCTCCAGGCTACACACTGGAGTGAAGAAGCAGGCTCTCTGGTGCAGGGAAGCACAGAGATCAAGCCCAGCCCTGCGATGAGTTTACGGGAGGTGCACCCGACCCCCCTCTACGAGCAGTCAAGGAAGGCATTCTGGAAGAAGTAACCATCCGGCAGGGGGAGAGAAGGCAGCTGGGCAGACAGAAAGGGAAGGTTCTCAAGACACAAGGAGTGAGGATGCAAAGGCACGGCAGTCACAGACAGCCTGGCAGGTTCTGGGAAGCAGGGTTAGCCAACACTGGAGAGCAGTGAACTAACTACAAGTCTCGAGAAATACACCAGGTGGCTGGAGTTCAGTTTCTCAACTCACTCTCAATAGAATGGTATTGAGTGTTCCCAAACAAAAACCAAAACAAGGTTCTGGTTTCTTCTGAAAACAGTATTAGCCTAAAAAAAGAATTAATTCCAACACCTACAGGTGAGGATGGTTTGGACACCATTTCCTCCAGGAAGCCACCTCTGACTACCTAAGCCCTGGTAAGAAGCCTGGTTTCTATCCCAAAAGCACTCAATCATGAAAAGGAGCACCCTGCAGCAAGACAAACCAATTATATCTCTATGTCCCCCGCTAGACGGGGGGCTCCTGGCTCATCACCACATTCCCAGCCTGGTACAAATCAGGCATTTAATAAAAATGCACCGTATCAATGAAAGCCTTTTGTCCGACACTTAAGAGGACAAAATTAATTCCTTCCCCGTCCCTCAGGAAACACTTCGCATTCTCTAGATTCCAAAGCAATGTCCATCCCCAGTTTAATTTTTTATTAAAATATTTTTAAAGACATCTTTGTTGTTGTTGTTCAGACACTAATTCAGGTCCGATCTTTGCAACTCTGCGGACTGCAGTATGTTATGTTACCCTGTCTTTCACTATCTCCCAGATTTGCTCAAACTCATGTCCACTGAGTTGGCGATACCATTCAATCATCTCATCCTGTTGTCTTTTCTCCTCCTACCTTCAGTCTTTCCCATTATCAGGGTCTTTTCCAATGAGTTGTCTGTTCCACCAGGTGGCCAAAGTACTGGAGCTTCAGCTTCAGCATCAGTCCTTCCAATGACTATTCAGGGTTGAGTTCCTTCAGGATTGACTGGTTTGGTCTCCTTGTAGTGGTAGAGACCCTCAAGAGTCTTCTTCAGCACAATTCAAAACCAGGTTTGTTTCCAAATGTAAAATAATATCTCTTTTTGAAGCAGGCTGGTTTCTTGGTCACTCAAGGAACTATCCCACCTTTGTTGGAAAGCTCTGTCTGGTGGTGAGCTGGCCAGCACTGCCATTCTGTGATTAGGCCCCTAGGGCCTGGGTCCCCTACAGATGGCCATGATCCAACACAGCTTATACTCAGCTACCACATCTCCTCAGAAATCACCACCACAGGTCAGAGTGTCTTGAATGTCCAGACTATAAGCTCCATGAGAAGAGGGAAAGTGTCTCACACACCCGTGCCTTCCCCCATCATTCCTGATACAGTGGCTCAGCCAAAAGAAAAACACATGACAGTTACCTATGAAATTAAGGATTTACAGAGCTCTGTTTGTTGCATTTTCTGCACTCTGAAGTGTTATTTCTACAAAGGAAATCAGCCAGGGACACCCCTGCCAAAAGCAACACACTGATTGTTATAATAGAATTTCTTTCCTCCCATCCTCCAATTTTCTAAACTTCTTGGAACATCTTAAGAATAATCTTCTTCCCATTTGCTTGATTTAGAGCTAAAAAGGGGTGGTAAGCAACTGGGGAGGTTTGTAACTGCTGCCGCGTGTTACAGGCATCTATGCACAGTACCATTGAATTAAACAAATGAGCTCAGATGTTCTGGCAGCAGGCAACTAACAAATCATTACTAAATAAAAGTAAAACTCAACTGCAAAATATGCCAATGTTTCCAAGACAATTACAATTAGAAACTGAATACTGTTTCTGAAAGCAACAATGATTCTGGGGTACTAGAAGCATACAATGGTGGGGGCAAATAAGCAGTAGTCAAATATTCACATCAGTTGAGTTCAGGTCAGTTCAGTCGCTCAGTAGTGTCTGACTCTTTGCGACCCCACAAACCACAGCACACCAGGCCTCCCTGTCCACCACCAACTCCCAGAGTTCACCCAAAGCCATGTCCATCGAGTTGGTGATGCCATCTAACCATCTCACCCTCTGTCGTCCCCTTCTCTTCCTGCCCTCAATCTTTCCCAGCATCAGGGTATTTTCCAGTGAGTCAGCTCTTCGTATGAGGTGGCCAAAGTATTGGAGCTTCAGCCTCAACATCAGTCCTTCCAACAAACACCCAGGACTAATCTCCTTTAGGATGGACTGGTTGGATCTACCTGCAGTCCAAGGGACTCTCACGAGTCTTCTCCAATACCACAGTTCAAAAGCATCAATTCTTCAGTGCTCAGCTTTCTTTATAGTCCAACTCTCACATCCATACATGACCACTGGAAAAACCATACCCTTGACTATGAATATTCACATCAATACAAATTAAATAAGTTAACATCACACAGAGGTCTTCAAACTTCCTATGTACATTAACTCCACAACCAGGTCAATCTGAAAAATGTCATTAATGGGAGATTAGGAATAAATACTGAAAACTAGTCATCTCGAGCAAACGTTTGCTGAGGGAACTAAACTCTAGATAAACAATCCTGTTGATCCAAGGACCAGGTGTGGCTCTGTCCGAAGCAATCCCTGTATGTGATAGCAGGCCAGGCTCCTCCTCCTCAGAGCACTATCACTCCAGCAGCAACAATACCAGATGGATTCACAGAACAGGAATCTCAGTTTTACAGGAGACATCCAGTGGACAACAGGACCGATGGGACCAAAGAGCCATGCTCAAGAATCAGTCATGCACGTGGAAATATCTGAAACTGGTCTAGGGCTTTTTCCAGTTTGAAGAACCTCCACTGGGTTTCCTGAAGATAATTCAGCAAAGGGAGTGGTTATCAAGACTTTCACAACTTCAGGGAAGTTCTTTAAACATTACCACAGCATTTCTGGGCTGTATCCTAAGTCTATCCCTTTCTCTGTGCTGATTTCATGAAGAGACTATTCCTCGGGAGAGAACTGTCATCAACACCAGCCCCTCATTCTCTACCCACCCCAGTGAGACTTCCCACAACAAAAGCCCCATTGAGTATCAGTAACATGGCTGGATGACTCCTAAGTTATATCTCAAACAATCAGTGTCATCTCTGCCACCTCTGCTGAATGCACCAACATTCACCATGGGAAAGGCAAGTACGTGGAGAGAGTAGGTAGCAGAGAAGATAAGGTTAAAAGAAAGCAAAAGTGAGAAGAACTTTAATGCCACCTTAAGGAGTTTGGACTTTATCCTACATAAAATAGGAAACCAGTAAACAGATACTCAAAAATGTACACTAACAGAACTCTTAATAGCAGCAGCAAGGTACTTCAGGTATACGATGGTTAAATGTCTTCAATCATCCTCAGATTTTTAGCAAAAGACAAAAAGATAATATGACCAGCAACAACAATAATAATAATGCCTCTAGAAGTACATATAATAAGGCCTAGCCATGCGCTCACCCAACCACCACTGTAACGGACCAGTGCTGCCCACTGTTGGGCCAGTAAACGTGGACAAACCACTAACTGTTACGAGAGCAGAGTTCAGTCAAGTAGTGTAATTACCTGTAAAGTATTACCTTTAATTAAAGTACTCAGTCAAGTACTTTAACTATCTCAATCAAGTACTTTAATTATCTTTAAAAATTCTAGTTTAATTTCACTAAAATAATACACCAAATTGGAACACTAGCAAGAAATAGCAAGGGAAATAATATGGATGACTCTATAGCCACTAGATTCACAGGCTGGTCACTTTCAATTCTTATACCACAAGTGTGCTACCTCTCAATTTAACTATTACCATCAATTAACAAACTCATTCTGGCACAATGGATTTCCAACCATTCCCATTACTGAAGACAATGTATGCTCCCATATAATGGAAAATTTCAAAGCCACGTATTTCAATTCCAGCTTCCTCATTCCAGTTGGTAGGACTGGCCAAGATACTTAATTTGAGCATCTCAGTTCCCTCACATGTAACATGAAGGTAAGAATGCGACCATATGATAGGATAGTTGTGAGGGCTACATAATAATGTACTCAAAAGTTCAGGGTTTTGTGTGAACATAAGTTTTTATTTCTTTGAGATAAATGCTTCAGAGTGCAATTTACACTACACAGAAAGTACTCAGCACTCAGCTCCACACACTCAACAACAAACCAAAAAAAAAATCCATGAGCATTAAACTGTCAACTTTGCATTTATTTATTTCTTAATGCATCTTATAAGTAATTTGCCAATCTTCACCTTTCTTCTCTCTACAGGACAGAGAGGAAGTATACAGCGTAATGTAGTCATTTTTGAAGTAGTTCTACATTTTGAAATAGCATCAAAACAGCTATGTCAAACAATGGTAGATGCTCTGCTTTGATTTTATTTCCATTAAATATGTTACTACAGTAGAATCACAACCCCAGTGGATTACAAAGGAAATCAATATTCCTTATTCATCTAGCAAAACTTCTCAGTATTAAGTGATGTTTAATAAGTGGCAGGAAAGAAACTTAAATCAAGGCAATTTTTCTTTTTTAAAAAGGAAATTGATTTTTATTTGTTGTTGCAAAACTGAACTATGCTAAAACCACCAAGAGGTAACGCTATACACCTATCAGAGCTGTTAAAATAAACAAGAGTGATAGCATCAAATGTAGGCAAGGATTTAGAGAAACGGGATATCAAATACATTACTCATGAGAATGTAAAATGAAACACCCAATCTGGAAAACAGTTTTGCCAGTTTTGTATAAAACTAAACATTTACCACATAACCCAGAATTGCCCTCTTAACCATTTATCTCAAAGAAATAAAAACTTACGTTCTCACAAAAACCTGTACAAAAACCTAGACAAAAATGTTCATGAAGATTTATTCATAAAAACCAAAACTGGAAACAATCCAGATGTCCTTCAATAGGTCACTGTTTAAACAAACTATAGTATATACACAACAGACTACTACTCAGCAAAAAAAAAGAATAAACTATGATATACACAACAACTTGGAACAGAACTCAAGGATACCATGCTGAGTGAAAGAGCCAATCTCAAAATGTTACATAGTGTATGATTCTAAATAACCTTCCTGAAGTAACAAAATATAGAGACAGAAAACTGATTAGTGCCTGCCAGGGTCTAGAGACGGGAAAGTAGAGACAATGAATGAACCTATTTTTCAGGGCAGGAATAGAGATGCAGAGGTAGAGAATGACCATGCAGACAAAAGGCTGGGGAAAGGGAGGGTGGGATGAACTGGGAGGTTGGGACTGACATACATGCACTGCTGCTGCTGCTGCTAAGTCACTTCAGTCGTGTCCGAATCTGTGCGACCACATAGACGGCAGCCTACTAGGCTCCCCCGTCCCTGGGATTCTCCAGGCAAGAACACTGGAGTGGGTTGTCATTTCCTTCTCCAATGCATGACAGTGAAAAGTGAAAGTGAAGTTGCTCAGTCGTGTCCGACTCCAAGAGACCCGATGGACTGCAGCCTACCAGGCTCCTCTGTCCATGGGATTTTCCAGGCAAGAACACTGAAGTGGGGTGCCATTTCCTATGTGTAAGACAGATGGCTAGTGAGAACCTGAGGTAAGGCAAAGGAGCTCAGCTCGGCACTCTGTGGTGACCTATGGGGTGGAATGGGGGTCCCCTCTAGAGGGGTGCTTACAGGGAGGTCCAAGAGGGAGGGGATATATGTATACATATAGCTGATTCACTTCACTGTACAGCAGAGACTAACACAACATTGCAAAGCATTATATTTCAATAAAACAAAAATGGGAGTGGCTATGAAGGGAAAGCACAAGGGAGCCTTGCCAGGATGAAACAATGATATATCTAGACCGTGATAGTGTTTAACCTGTGAAACAATTGTCCAGAGCTCTACATGGCTTCCCGGGAGGCTCAGTGGCAAAGAATCTGCCTGCCAAGCAGGAGACACAGGTTCCATCTCTGGGTTGGGAAGATCCCCTGGAGAAGGAAACAGCAACCCACTCCAGTATTCTTGTCTGGGAAATTTCATGAACATAGAAGCCTGGCAGGCTACAGTCCATGGAGTTGCAAGAATCGGACACCACTTACTACTACATGCACAGGCAAATGACTGTGCTAATTGCTGAATTCTCAATAATCTTTGTGGCTTATACCAATGTCAATTTCCTGGTTTGGGTACTGAACTAGAGTTACAAAAGATGATCACTGGGGGGAAACAGGGAAGGATGCAAGAAATCTCTCTGTACTATTTTTTTTTTTTTGCAACTTCTTATGAATCTATTTCAAAATAACAAGTTAAAAATCACAAAAATAAAGCTATAAAAACTTAAACAGAAGAATTATACAAATATATACGTTTTTAAAATACTATATATAAAACACAGTCTTGCTTAAATGAGATTATGCTATATGAATGATTTTATAAATGACTTTAACCACTTAACACACTGTGGATTTTTTCTGTATCTATAAACTCATTATTAATGCCTGTATATTGTTCCAGTGTGCAGATGTACCACTTTTATTTGCTTGTTCATTCATCACATCTCCTTACTGGCACTTAGATTGTTGGCAATTTTCAATTATCATAAACATTGATACCAATGTCTTTACACATATATCTCTACATACATTTCTTAATTTGTTCAATCATTTCCTTAATAAATTCTAGAAGTGGAACTGCTAGATCAATGACCTTTCTGTTCTGGTGAATACTGCAAATTGCATTCCAGAAAGATCTAACCAATTACCATTCCCACCAATATCCATAACTGTGGCTTAACCCACAAATATTCCTAAATCTGCAAAATTACAAACCCAAATCTTTTGACACCAAACCCAATAATTTTTATATTCAGATAAGCACATGTTGACAGTAAGCAAGAATAAGAACCTTCATGACAAATTCAGATTTTTTTTTCCCCTTTAAAATGGCCTATGGAGAGGAACTCATAAAGGATGCAACATCTAATGTGCAAATAATCATGCCACTGTAATTTTCTTTCAGTTCTATTCAACACCAAGTAAAATCATTCACTGTACCAGGCAGTCAACTTTTCTTGAGCTAACACGGAGGTGGGGCACATCAAGAACCACTGCATAGAGTTTACAACTTCTCTAGACTTAAACTCTTAATTACAATCCTCTGACATGGCAAGCAACTCTGGCCTTAATTTGAAGAATGGTATAGTGAAGAGGATACGGAAATGCTCGATTGTGATAGAAAATGAAGAAACTTAGGAAATACAAAGTAAGAAGTAGTAGATACAGCAAACTCAGCTCTGAGACAACCAACCTAGAGGGGTGGGATGGGGGTTGGGGTGGGAAGGAGGCTCAAGAGAGAGGGGATATATGTGTACTTATGGCTGATCCATGCTGTTGTGTGGCAGAACTACAACACTGTAAAACAATTGTCCTCCGATTGAAAATGTTTGAAAACTGTGGATATTTTTTCATTATAAAAAGAGATGATCAAATGTATTACCCCCTTATGCAGAAAATGTGTCCAGATGTCATCAGCCACAATTTACAAGGTGACAGAAGAAAATAAAAACAACCCTGGCCTTGATGGTTAGATCTGCTCTCCACCACAACCTCAGGGAGACCCTGCCATTAGTTTGTATATGAAAATAAAAAGACCAGAGCTCAGTGTTACAGCATACATCCCTTCATTCATCAACAGAGTACCACTGTAAGATGGCAAGCCGTTTTCCAAAAGTGACAAATAAAACAAGAAGGAACATTTGTTGGTAGGGGAAAAAAGCTAATTTCATATGAGGCCTGTAGTTCAAGAATTCAAGTATCCACAACCAAAACAAATATATAAAATGGGTCATCTAATAAACTCAGTATCTATTCCTGATAACTGTCACACATATTCTTGCCTGGAGAATTCCATGAACAGACAAGCCTGGTGGGCTGCAGTCCGTGGGGTCGCAAAGAGTCAAACACAATTGAGCAACTAATATTCTACCCAAAAATATATATGAGTTATTTACAATATCTCAGTCAGCTGGTAAAACAGGTCAGACAGGCTACACTTGACCAGTAAAATACTCATCACTGGAGTTAACCGAAACTGCATATTTACGCTGGTAACTGACGACCTATGACCTACATGACAGGGGCAACATACAGCCTCAGAAGGAACTGTTGTGGTCCTTCAGGCAGTTTCTACCATCCAACATATTTCTTCTTTTTTGACCTTCTCTTTTCTATCAACTCATGTGTCTCATTCTTCATCTGTCCACACTCTGAATTTTTAAGAAACATAAGAGTACCAATGGAAACTGTCCAGCCATGGTGTTGGATCTCAGAGATTAAAAAAGGAAAAAGAGGTGGAACAGTATATAATCTTAGGAAAGAAACTTACCAACTGGTTGTAGAGCAACAGTGCAACCTAAGAAAGAATCTTCTTATATTCTCAAATGCAGAAGCAATTTTATTTGGATTCCCACATAAAATCAGAAATTCTTAAAAAATTATTCACACTACAGAGAAAAATAATTTACTTTTAAAAAGTCAAAACTGCAACTAAGTACTGTTTACATGTAGCAGATTTTCAGTAATTTGAATGCCAATAATTTAGAATTTGGGAGTATTTCAACATAGGAAGAGGAGATTCAGGATAAGAACCGTTTAACTTTCTACAAAAAAAGATATATGCAGGGCTTCTCTGGTGGTTCCAGCAGTTATGACTGTGCTTCCAAGGCAGGGAGCCTGAGTTCAATCCCTAGTCAGGGAACAAAGATCTCATGTGCCTGTCAGTGTGGCCAAAAAAAATAAATAAATAAATAAATATATATATATATATATATATATATATATATATGTTCAAAGACTTCAGCATATACTTGGAAAGATGAAAAGTTTTAGAGGGAGATGATGGTGCACACAATGTAAATGCATTTAATGCCAGTGAAATGTACACCTAAAAATGTTTAAAATGGTAAATTTTGTTAGTTATATTTTACAACAAAAAGAAAAAAAGATTCTTTGAGCCCAACATCTAGAAATCTTAACCAGCTACTCTCAGGACTCAGAAACTGGGCTTACATTCTGCTTCAATCATTAACCTTCACTTTTCTTATGTTTCTACAGAAATGACTCTTAATAAATCTGATTGTTTGCACCATACAGGCCTAACTTTGGAAGCTCACTTGAAAAATTGCATCCTGAAATGAGACATGACCCTTTAACTGAACAACGGCCCTATTCTCAGGACTTGGAATGGTTCACTGAGATATGGTTCACTTGGAATGGTTCACTCAGCTTCTAGATTGTAAAACTCAATAGGGGGCTCCCCTGGTGGCTCAGTGATAACAGAATCCACCTGCCAATATGGAAGACATGGGCTGGATCCTGGATCATCCCACAAGTCGCAGAGCATCCCAGCCCATGCACCACAACTACTGAGCCTGTGCTCTCCAGCCGAGGAGCGGCAACTACTGAGCCCACATGCCCTAGAGCCCACACTCCGCAACAAGAGAAGCCAGCACAGTGAGAAGCCTTCATACCACCAACTAGAGAAATGAAGATCCAGCAATGAAGACCCAGTGCAGCCAAAAATAAAATAAATAAAAATTATTTTTAAAAAACTTTAAAAATAGAACTTAATGGGGAAGTCTCAAAGGTGGGAATTAGGGGAGCAGAATGTGCCACCCCAAAATATGTCTCTTTGATATAAAGATCATTTTGAGCTGGTTGTATTGAGAAACTGCAGAAACAGGAGAAGCTCTGAAAACGAGGCAAGCATTGCCTTTTTATAAGGTGAAGCTACACTTATAAAGACAATCTTCATTTATGTAAAGGTGTCGCCTATCACCAGGAAAAGAAAAATGACTAAATCTTCAGAAATGCTTACCAATGGAGAAGGCATTTAGATTTAGATTTCCCTTTGTGTACTGTGCTTTTGGGCTTCCCTGGTGGCCCCAGTGGTAAAGGATCTGCCGATGATATGCGAGACCTGGGTTCGACCCCTGGGTTGAGAAGATCCCTGGGTTGGGAAGAACCCCTGGAGAAGGGAATGTTTACCCACTCCAGTATTCTAGCCTGGAGAATTTCATGGACAGAGAAGCCTGTGCTTTTCCTGGTAATCTCCTGTAACTGGCCTTCCTCCCTGACTCTCTCAACCAAAAGAAACCTTTCTTTTGTCTTTAGCTAAAGATGATATTTAAGCAGGTGGCTTTGGCCATCCTGGGGAGGTGCTAAGTTTCCTTGGGTATCTTCCAGGTACATGTGACATATACATGTTAATAAATTTGTTTGTTTAAAAAAAAGACTTCAGCATATTAATTGTTGATATGCAAATACATTTGCTGATCAGCTACAACTTGCAATATGTATAAAGTGAGAGTGTTAGTTGCTCAGTCATGTCCGACTCTTCATGACCCCATGGTCTGTAGCCCACCAGGCTCCTCTGTCCACAGATATCTCCAGGCAAGAAGACTGGAGTGAATTGTCATTTCCTTCTCCAGGGGATCTTCCCAGCCCAGGGATCAAACCTGGGTCTCCTGTATTGCAGGCAGATTCTTTAGCATCTGAACTATCAGGGAAGCAGTATGTATAAGCCTATATACTATTCTAAGTTCTCTCACCTTGATTATTTTATTTGACTTCTTTTAAAAACTCTGAAAAGTTGACTAAGGAAATAGGACTATCATCATCCTACAACTGACGGAAACAGAGAAGCTAAGTAACTTAGGTCACAAAATAAGAATGTGTGCTTAGTCGCTCAGTTGTGTTGACTCTTTGTGACCATGTGGACTGTATCCCAACAGGCTCCTCTGTCCATGCGGATTCTCCAGGCAAGAAGACTGGAGTGAGTTGCCATGCCCTCCTCCAGTGGATCTTCCCAATTCAGGGATCAAACTCAAGTCTCCCGCATTGCAGGCAGATTCTTTGCCATCTGAGTCACCAGGGAAGTCCGCGTAATACACTTTCAATATGAATATTTAGCTACATTTTTATTAAGGCAAACCCACATAACATCAACCTAGAACATTACAAGTAATTAATCAGTTTCCATGTATACCTAAATGAAGTTGTCATAGATGTATTATCCATTATAAAAATTGTATCTGCTATGATTTAAATCATTTAAAAATTATGTGAATGACAAAGAAGGAGAAGAAAACAGAAAAATTAAGTCTAATAAGGAAGATGGTAAGATGATGGATCATTTCTGTAATAGCTAGGGAACTATAAACTATAGTTTGGTAAGAAAGCTAAAATTTTAAATTACATATTCCCTAACTCACAACTTTCAGTAATTTAGACTGGTTGTATTTTGCTTTTAAACATACCAATCTCAAATATGAATCTCAATAACAAAAGATGATAAACTCATAGTTCAAATCTTTTAATGAAAAGCAGATGGGCAGAAAATTGTGGAGGGGAGATTTATTCATAGATTTCTGACACTGATTTGCTAAACAATTTAAGTAGCTATGAGGTTCATAAAATACACATGAAAATTCATAAGTCTTTTTCACTGAAAATTCCACTATAAAATGATGTCAAAATTGACACTTTATATTAAGTGTCATTTTCAGCCCACAGCATACATTCTCCAACAGATTGTATGTTTGTCAGTTTAAGACACAATCCAAGTAAAATCAACAAGTAACCATTCAGAAAAGCATAGAAGCACTTCTAAAGACATTTTCCCCCTTACCTTAGCAAAGAGAGAATTACAGAAATCATTCACAAAACTAACAAGAATCAACCCATTCAGTGGTTAAACTGTGGGAACATTTAGGTTTTAAAAGAGTCTATTCATAGGAAAAAGTCAAAGGATAAAAACTGCATATAAATTTATTATAGCACTTTTTAATGTACAAAGTAGAACCAGAAAGTATTTATATCCATGTGATTCACAGACAATCCTATATGCTGTCATTCAACTGCCAAAATGAAAGAAACCATAACTATTAAAATGTCAAAATTTCAGCAACTACCATGCAAGATCATACAGCATTTTTCTCCCTCTAGAAAGCAATAGAAAAAAATGACTTAAAAATTCAGATTTCAACCAACGCAATGAGAAAAGGAAAGAAGGGTACACTTGGAGCAAAACTCATTTTCTACCTTATTTTAATGCTTTAAACAGTATTAGTTGTCTTCCCCCACTTATGCTTTTAGTTTAAGGGAGCGATCAACCCTGGACAAACTCAAGCATCTTTTCAAATGATTCTGTATAGAAAAGTATATAAATAAAACAAAGGGGAACAAAGGTTTTGACTCAAGATGTAAAAACTGAACGTTTGGTACCTCAACTTGGGAAAATAAGATGCAAAAAATAGTCTCAAATTATTTATTCCCTTAGAAAACTGGCCAAGTACACTATCTTGGTCACCATTCAAGTGAACATATAATGAAAAAACCAGAGTTTAGGAAACGGTTTAGGAGTTATCCCAGGCCCATCTTAATGACAGAGGAGATTGTTTCAACTTCAGAAGCTCTAATAAAATCATACATAAAGTGGGCCAAAGAGAATAAAAGTATGAAAGCAGAGACAGGCATCAAAAATTCAAAGAAAAAAAATGTACAATCACTTAATAGTTTCTGTCAGTTAAAAACTTGTGACCTAATTTAGTAAAAGTCTCTTCTACTGTTTCTCAATTGAAGAAACAGATCAAGAAATTCTGAGAAAGGATCATTCTGGCAGCTCCCCTTAAACAGAGAAGACACACTCCACTTGAGGAAAGGTTATCCATCAATATTAATTGTAAATAATATATTTATTACATTCATATTATAAATAATGGTACTCAAAGTATGTGTTTTTGCAAGCCTCACTTTGAAAGTCCTTGAAAATATGAGTATATAAATCTGGGAATTCTTTTCTTGAAGATGAGTGTAAGTTCATGTTGCATCTCTCTAGCCATTATTTGAAGCTCAGACAGTGATCAGTCTTCCAAATGGAGACCATGTAGCATGACAGCCAACAGAATTCATCTTTGGAGATCCATAAAGCTGGTCTGAATCTGGTCCATGCTAGCTACTAGCCATGTGACTGGGGAAAACCTTCCCAACGTTGTTTTCTGACAGGCAGGAATATTAATAGTACCAACTTCACAGACTTGATCTGAGAACTAGATGAGGAAATGCACCTAAGGCAATGACCCCAGCACCTGGCACATAGCATGTACTCAGTAAATAACTGCTAAATTAACACTCATGTTTACGTAAGTCCAGTCTCTTAGGAGACTGAACATATCCTTTACGCAAAGAGGATTCCTGAAAAAAGAAAATCAAGACAGTGAACTAGAACCTAACAATGCTGAAGAGAAATGAAAGGCATTTATTTAAAAGAAATGTAAAAAGTACAACAAACTGATATTTAAAAAAACATTATGCAATGTGAGAAATACATACAATGGATATTATTCATCCTAAAAAGAAAGGAAATTCTGATGTGTGCTAACTACAACATGAATGAACCTTGAAAATTTTATGCTAAGTGAAAAAGGCCAGACACAAAAGGATAAATATTAAACAATTATATTTATACATGGTACCGAGCACAGGCAAGTTCACAGAGACAAAAAGCAGAGTACAGATTACCATGGTCTGGGAAGTAGGGGAATAGGGAGTTTAATGTATACGGTTTCTGTTTGAGTTGATGAAAAGTTCTGGAAATGGAGAGCAGTGATCACTGTAAAACACTGGGAATGTACTTAATGCCATTGCATCATACACTTAAAAATGGCTAAACTGAAAAGAAAAATGGCTAATATAATAATTTATATTATGTAAATAATACCACAATAAACAAACTATAAGAGTAAAACCTTTCCACATTATAGGAGAGTTAATAAGTTTCAGCAGACTAGACTAAATTCCCAAACACAAAAGCATGCTTGTCTCTGGAATACCACACAGCACAAGAAATCTTTGCTGTGGCCAGAAGCCCTCATGTAATGTGCTTCCTCGCTCACTGCTCTGCCCCACTGGCCTTTCTGCTACTCCTCTAACATGCAGAACGCAGTCCTGCCTCAAGTCTGTTACACTTGCTGTTCCTTCTACCTGGCAGGATACTCTTTCCCCAGAACATGCAAGGCTCGCTGATTTCACTCACATCTGCTTACATGCTGCTTCCCCGAGAGTCTCTGGCTAAAGAAATCTCCCACTGGCATTTCCTCCCATTTGACCACTCTCCATGAGCTTGCTCTGCTTCGTTTTTCAGAAATGACTTGTTGCATTCATTTCTTTACTTGTTTAGTGTCCATCTCTTCCACTAAAATATAAGCTGCATGAGGACAGGAACCTTGTCCCTCATGGTCACTACAAAGTTTTCCTTTGTAGTAAAAACAGCGCCTAACAGATGGGAGGCATAGAATAAGAGGGCCCAATGCCACAGCTACTGAGCCAACACACCACAACTAGAGAGTCGGTGCACCACAACTAAAGACCCAACGCAGCCAAACAAACATTTTTTTTTAAGTATGGAAAAACACACCAAAATATCAAAAGTGGTTATCTCTATGTGATGAAGATACACTATTATATCCCCTTTTGTTTCTGTATTTTCTAACTTTTATACAATGAAAGATTTGTGTGATTTAAAAAAAAAAAAAAAAAGACTGTTTTACCAGCAAATCAGCTACTAAGAACTCACTCTAGTTACACAGTTAGTGAAAGTGAAAGTTGCTCGGTCGTGTCTCTTTGTGACCCTTTGGAATTCTCCAGGCCAGAATACTGGAGTGGCCCTTCTCCACGGGATCTTCCCAACCCAGGGAGAGAACCCAGGTCTCCCGCATTGCAGGCGGATTCTTTACCAGCTGAGCCACAAGGGAAGCCCTGACATAGCACAAAGACTTGGCTGCAATGAAGTTCATCATAGTTTTACATATAATCAAGAAAAATATGAAACAACCAAAACGTTCAATGATATAAATTATGGACATCTATAAGACAAGACATTCTATAATCACTTAAAATTATGTGATGTGAAAACAATAACATGAGGAACATGTGAGTTAAAGAAACAATGTGTGGCGCCGCCAATGCACACGCCATGGGAGCCGTGACTGACGACGAAGTCATACAGAAGCGTCTCCTAATCGACGGAGATGGTGCTGGAGATGATCGGAGAATTAATCTGCTGGTGAAAAGTTTCATTAAATGGTGCAACTCAGGATCTCAGGAAGAGGGGTATTTCATGTTGCTGCCGTTTCTATACTAATGTCCTGATACAGCCAGTACCAACGTATGTTGAGCACACTGTCCCAATGTGAATTTTCAATGGGCAAAACTTTGCTGGTATATGATATGAATCTCATAGAAATGGAAAATTATGAAAAAATTTACAAAGAGATAGAATGTAGCATTGCTGGAGCCCATGAAAAAATTGCTGAATGCAAAAAGCAAATTCTTCAAGCAAAATGAATACGAAAAAACCGGCAAGAGTATGATGCACTGGCAAAAGTGATCCAGCATCATCCAGACAGGCATGAGACATTAAAAGAACTAGAGGCTCTGGGAAAAGAATTAGAACATCTTTCACATATTAAAGAAAGTGTTGAAGATAAGCTGGAATTGAGAAGGAAACAGTTTCATGTTCTTCTTAGTACCATCCATGAACTTCAGCAAACACTGAAAAATGATGAAAAGCTCTCAGAGGTCGAAGAAGCTCAAGAAGCAAGCATGGAAACTGATCCTAAACCATAGACCAAGTAATCACTCTCCATTCCCAAGAATGTTGAAGTAGCAATGTGATCTCAGTGTGTGTAGAATTTGTTGTGCTCTCAAGATATGTAAAGTTTTGGCAGTGGACTATTTTGCTTTTACATGTTAATGCAGAGTTCATTCAATTTCTTCACACAAAGGAGGATGACTTCATTACATATTTGTTTTTACTGAAATGTCTATTTTATATGTAAAAGGTGGGAAGCAACATCCGAAATAAATGTTACATAAAATGTTTTTAAGCCAAAAAAAAAAAAGAAACAATGTGTGGAATATAGTGCAAGCATTTTTAAATGAGAGAACTTACAAGATATACACCAAAAGTCAACAACAGTTACTTCGGATTAGTATTATTTTTATCTTTTTTTGCCTTCCTTGAGCTTCTCTGTATTTAAAGGTACTAAAAATGAACATGCATTACTTTGGTACTGAGAAAAAATGAGCTTAGTGACTGTTATGACTGTGCCAAAAGCCTTCTTGCCTTATTTGAGCACCATCTAGTGCTCAGTATACATAATACAATTTTCATTACGCAATAAAGGTTTCTAAAAAGTAGCCTCTATAAAAAGGACATTGACAAATATTACTACACTCAGTGTTTGGCCTAATTTTTTAAATAGTTGAACGATTAATTCAAAAGTCATACAATTTTCAATCAGAAAATAAAAGTCATAAGAAAAGTAGTTAAATCTGTGCTGCTGATTTTCAATCCTCAAATATTTTAGAGTAACTCAAGACAGAGCACTTGATCTTTTAAACTAATGGGAGAGAAGAGGAAAGCCAGATACTCCATATGCGTTACGGTTTTTCTCCTCCCTACAAATCTACATGGCAGGTAATATCATTTCCATTTTACAGATGCGTCGTCAATCTCGGTGAGATTAAGGGGCTTGCATAGGCTTCCCAGGTGGCTCAACGGTAAAGAATCGTCTGCCAATGCAGGAGGTGCAAGTGATTTGGGTTTGAAGATGGGTTGGGAAGATCCCTTGGATGAGAAACAGCAACCTACTCTGGTATTCTTGCCTGGAGAATCCCATGGACAGAGGAGTCTGATGGACTACAGTCTGTGGGGTCACACAGAGTCGGACAGGACTGAACACACACGCACACACTCTAAATTCACAAAGCCAATAAGCAGCAGAGCTGAGGTGCAAGACAAAGTCAGTCTGACTCCAAAATCTATGCTCCCCGACCACGTTCTGCTGTTATTATTCTCTACGCTTTGCCCACTTTTTGGCAAAATGACTCTCATTCTTGGTAAGCATACAAGGTATCACTAAACTGCTTAGCACTGCTCTCAAACCTAGAAAGCTAAGCTCATTCAGTGTTAATGCTCTAACCAAGTATCAATTTAAAATTAAAGCTTATGGCAATCCACTCCAGTATTCTTGCCTGGGAAATCCCATGGAAAAAGGAGCCTAGAAGGCTATACAGTCCATGGGGTCATGAAAGAGTGGGACGTGCCTTAGCAACTAGACAAAAAAAGTTTTAGAAAGCATCCTTTTTTTAGCTGAGACGTAGATATCGGTTTTTAAATACCTGTTTCATATCTTTGTTGTTTATACATTACATGAAATACATTTAGGGATTTACTGCAAATCTGTGGATTACAAAGTCAAGAAACAGCGTTTAGACATAGTCCAATTGTGCGTGTCTATTCTTAATCAACGTCTTTTATTACAATGTGTGTTATTACAATGTGTGAAGTTTCAACTGTGAAGTATCAAAGTTACCTCATATTTTAGTCTACCTTTCACATCTTTCAACTTTTCTTCCTTTATTTTCATGTTCTAATATTCTAAATACTACATTTTACCTAGTTAACTTGTTTGTCTCTACCACTAGTGTGCATAAACCACAAAATGGTGCCTGGTGTGTTAGTAAACACTTGCTGACTTTCCAATCTACCACTCACTCTACCCCAAAGAAAACGCCTTAAAATAATGCTTTCACCAAATCCACTTAACAAGAACCCACAAGGAATCACACAATTCTAATCCTCAGCTTTCTAGCAAGTGTACCAAAAATGGGTGACACGTGGACAGGTTTTGATCTTTCCATTCAGTCCTCTATGGTCCAAGGACCCTCCGAGCTGCCAGGCCACCACATGTGACCAGCCTTATCAGTTTTCAAAACACAAGAAATGTGTGTGGAAGCACTATCAGTGCTCCATAAATTCTCTTCCTGACCTGTTAACACTTGTTTCTCACGCCCTGCCAACATGAACTGGAAGAATTAATGGAAGTCATTTTACCATCCTTTACTCACAGGATAGAAATCACTTCTACCACACACATAGGCTACTGCTGTATTATATGTAATAGGAAAACACTGGAAGCAACCCAATGGTAAAAGTAAATGGCTGTATGAATTCTAATACGTTCAGCAATCAATAGAAACTTCAGTTTCTTCCATTTCTTGGCTATTGTAAATATGCTGCAATGGACATAGGGGTTAATGTATCTCATTTTCTTTTTCTTTGGAAAAATACCCAGAAGGGCAATAGCTGGACTGCATGGTAGTTCTATCTTTAATGTTTTGAGGAAACTCCATACTTTTTTCCATAGTGACTTTGTTGTTGTTGTTCAGTTGCTAAGTCGTGTCCGACTCTTGCAACCCCATCAACTGCAGCACGCCAGGCTTCCCTGTCCTTCACCATCTCCCAGAGTTTGCCCAAACTCATGTCCATTGAGTCAGTGATGCTATTCTACCATCTCATCCTCTGTCATCCCCTTCTCCTCCTGCCTTCAATCTTTCCCAGCATCAGGGTCTTTTCCAATGAGTCAGCTCTTTGTCTCAGGTGGCCAAAGTATTGGCGCTTCAGCTTCAACATCAGTCCTTCCAATGAAAATTCAGGGTTGATTTCCTTTAGGATGGACTGGTCTGATCACCTTGCAGGCCAAGGGACTCTCAATAGTCTTCTCCAGCACCACAGTTCAACTTTACCAATCTACATTCCTGCCAACAGTGCACAAGGGCTTCCTTTTCTCCAGGTCCTCACCAGCACGTATTTGTTGTCTTTTTGACCGACTCAGTGGACATGAGTTTCAGTAAGCTCTGGGAGTCAGTGATGGACAGGGAGGCCTGGTGTGCTGCAGTCCAGGGGGTCGCAGAGAGTCGGACACAACTGAGCGACTGAACTGATGATGGCCATTCTGACAGATGTGAGGTAGTATCTCACTGTGGTTTTAATTTGCATTTCCCTGATGATCAGTGGTACTGAATATCTTTTCATTTGTCTAATGGCTATGTGTATGCCTTCTTCAGAAAAAATGTGTATTCAGGTTCTCTACCCATTGTTTTTTATCTGGTTGCTTGGTTTTCTTTTACTGTTAAGATGTAGGAGTTCTCTATTCATTTTGGATATTAATCCCTCATCAGATAGATCATTTGCAAGTATCTCCACCCATTCAGTAGACTGTCTTTTCATTTTCTCAATTGTATCCATTGCTCTATAAAAGCTTTTTGGTTTGGTGGAGTCCCACTAGTCTATTTGTGCTTTTGTTTCCCTTGCCTGAAGAGACATATACAAAAAATACTGCTAACAGCAATGTCAAAGAGAATATAGTACCCATGTTTTCTTCTAGGAGTTTTATGGTTTCAGGCCTTATGTCAAGTATTTAATCCATTTTATTTTTGTATATGGTGTTAAAGAACACTCTAATTTCATTCTTTTACATGCAGCTGTCCAGTCTTACCAACACCACTTCCTGAAGAGATTTTCTCTACTATATATTCTTGCCTCCTCTGTTGTAGACTAACTGAACGTAAGTGCAAGGGTTTATTTCTAGGTTTTCAATTCTGTTCCACTGATCTGTGTCTGTTTTTGTGCCAGTACCATGCTATTTTGATCACTGTAGTTTTGTAGTATAGTTTGAAATCAGAGCACGTGGTATCTCCAGTTTTGTTGTTCTTTCTCAAGATATTTTTGGCTCTTTAGGGTCTTGTGTGTTTCCATACAAAATGCCATTGGTATTTGGATAAGGATTGCACTACATCTACAGAATACCTTTTAACAATATTAATTCTTCCAATCTATGAGCAGGGTATACCTTTCCATTGTTTGTGTTGTCTTCAATTTCTTCCATCAGTATCTTATACTTTTCTGAGTATACATCTTTTACCTCCTTGTATATATTTATTCCCAAATATTTTTGATGCAATTTTAAAAAGGATTATTCTCTTAATTTCTATTTGACAGTTCATTGTTAGTGTATAGAAACAAAACAGATTTCTGTATACTAATTTTCTAACCTGCAACTTTACTGAACTCATTTATCAGTTCTTAGTTTTTTGCTGGTATCTTTAGAATCTTCTATACACAGTATCATGTCATCTGCAAGGAGCAACAGTTTTACTTCTTCCTTTCCAAGTTGTACTCCTTTCTTTTTCTTGTATGACTGCTCTGCCTAGGACTTCCAATACTCTGTTGAACAAATAGTGGACAACAGGGGACAGCTTTGTCTTGTTCCTGATCTTAGCGCAAATGCTTTCAACTTTTCACCACAGAGTATGATGTTACATGTGGGCTTGTCATATAATGAGGTATGTTCCCTTTATATTTATACTTGGTTGATGGTTTCTTTTTTTTTTAATCATAAATAGATGTTGAATTTTGTCAGTTTTTCTGCATTTACTGAGATGATCATATGCTTTGGTCTTCAATATGTTAATATGGTATATCATACTGATTTGTGGATACTGAATCATCCTTGCGTCCCTGGGATGAATCCCAACTGATCACGGTGTATGATCCTTTTAATATATTACTGAACTTAGTTTGTTAATATTTTGTTGATAATTTTTTCATCAGTGGTATTAGCCTGTAATTTTGTTTTCTGTGTGTGGTCTTTATCTGCTTTTGGTATCTGGGTCACACTGGTCTCATAGAATGAGTTCAAAAGTGTTCCTTCCTCAGCAGTTTTTTGGAATAGCTTGAGAGGAGTAGGTGTTATTTCTTTCTTAAATGTTTGGGAGAATTAACCTGAGAAGCCATCTGGTCCTGGACTTTTGTTTTTTGGGAGCTTTTTGATTACTGATTCAATTTCATTACTGGTAACCAGTCTGCTCATATTCCTTATTCCTAATTTGGTCTTGGTAGATTGCATATCCTAGGAATTAATCCATTTTTTCTTGAAATTGTATCAAGCAATATGAGACTAGAGATTAGTTACAAGAAAAAAAAAACTAACAGAAAACCTCAAAGGTGTCGATGGTAAACAATGTGCTACTAAGTAACTACCAGGTAACTGAAAAAATCAAAGAGAAAAAAGCAAAACAAAACCTGGAGACAAATGAAAAAAGAAAGACAATGATCCAAAATCTATGGGATGCAACAAAAGCAGTTCTAAGAGGGAAGTTTATAGAGATAAAAGCCTATCCCAAGAAACAACAAAAATCTCAAACAATCTAACCTTATGCCTAAATGAACTATAAAAAGAAGCAAAACCCAAAGTTAGTAAAAAGGAAAGAAACAATAAAGATCAGGGCAGAAATAAATGAAACAAAGACTAAGACAGCAGAAAGGATCAATGAAACTAAGAGCTGATTCTTTGAAAACATAAACAAAACTGATAAACCTTTAGCCAGACTCACCAAGAAAAAGGACTCATATTAGAAATGAAAAGGTAATTACAACTGACAGCACAGAAATACAAAGGATTAGAAGAGATTACTATGAACAATTATATGCCAATAAAATGGACAGGGCTGGAGAGTTTAGTAGAATATTGTTTACCCTCCATACATTTGGAATTTTCTGTAGTTTTCGTTCTTCTTGTAACTGATTGGTAGTCTCATATTGCTTGATACAATTTCAATCTTCTTGAAATTACTAAGACTTATTCTGTGCCTAGCATGTGATCTATCCTGGAGAACGTTCCATGTGCACTTGAGTGTGTATTCTCATGCTTTTAGATGGAATATTTATATGTATGGATGTACGTGTGTATGTATATATATCAATCATCTGATCTAATGTGTCATTTGGACCAGGGTTTCCTTACAAATTTTCTGTCCGGATGATCTGTCCACTGATGTAAGTGGGATGTTAAAAGTCTCCCAATATTACTGTGTTACTGTTAATTTTTCCCTTTATGTTTGCTAACTGCTTTATGTATTTAGGTGTTCTTATACTGGGTACATACACACACACACACACACACTTAAAACTGTTGTACCTTCTTGTTGTATTGATCCTTTGATCATTATGTAATGTCTCTCATTATAGTCTTTGTTTTAAAGTCTATTTTGTCTGATATAAATATTGTTACCCCTGCTTTGTCTCCATTTGCATGGGAAAACTCTTCCATCCTCTCAGTCTGTGTCTTTAGATTTGAAATGAGTCTCTTGCAGGCAGCACACAGTGGGGTCTCGCTTTTGTACCCATTCTGCCACTCTATGTCTTTTGATTGGAGCATGTGGTCTATTTTTTTTTTCATGTGGTCTATTTATAAAGTAATTGTTGAGAGGTATGTACTTATTGCCATTTTGTTAATCAGTTTCTGATAGCTTTTGTAGTTTTTGTCCTCTAACTGTGGTGTTATGTTTGGATTCCTTTCTCTTTGGGTGTGTGTATCTATTATAGATTTTTGGTCTATGGCTACCATGAGGTTTATATGTAACTATATACATATATAGCTTATTGTATGGGCATCATATTTTACAACTCTCTGTTTCATGTATCTCTTAACTACTGTTGCAGACAAAGATGATTTTACTACCTCTGTCTTTAGCTCTACATTGTTTTTTATTTCGTTGCTATATTTTCCCTAGTGGTTCAGACAGTAAAGAACCTGCCTGCAGTGTAGGAGACCTGAGTTCAATTCCTGGGTCAGGAAGATTTCCTGGAGAAGGGAATGGCTACCCACTCCAGTATTCTTGCTTGGAAAATTCCATGAACTAAGGAGTCTGGCAAGCTATAGTTCATGGGGTCACCAAGAGTCAGACACGATTAAGCAATGAACACTTTCTCTTTTCACTTTAGTCTGAAATCAGTCATACAAATAATTTTAAAACATTTTATTAAGAAAAATAAACAGTATATTACATAAAATTTACTCTAGATTTACTCTTGATTTTACTTCACACCTTTGCCTCACAAGGAATTTTAATAAGGTGAAAAGTTGAGAACTATTGAAGAATCTGAACATTTTTCAACCATGCCTGGAAACTGTAACAAAATCTTGCTACCCTGGAGCCAAAAACAGTTTACAGTAAGGAAGATTAGATTAGTCCTAAAGGACTTAGTGCTTCTAAAAAAAAACTGGCAGACATCAATTTTTGGCTGCACTTGAGGAAAGCACATATGGGATCCAAGGAATTCAAGAGTGAGCAATCTCAGAAATGTTTGGATTCAGAGTCTTCCCTATAGATATTCATCTTAGACTTGAAAAATTCATAAAGTAAGTAATACCATCCCTGACTATCAATGAGGTGGCACCATCCACCTCAAGGCCTGCTCAATGTCAACATTCTACAGGTCATATACCAAATACAAGCACTGAGGAGCTGGGGATGGGGGAGAGGAAAAAGAACTTCAAATAAAGTGACAAAAGTATATGCACCACCAAAAACAAAGCTTTTCTGGGTATTTTGACTAGCTATCCCTCTTCCACTATAATGTACAGTTTACTTACTTTATAGCTTTTTACTCTAAGATTCCTTTATAAAAAAGGATGAATCAAGAAAAAAATGACATGAAGAATAAATGAGAACAGCAAACACCTTTGAGAAAAATCAATAATTAGCAAAACAAACTATAAAGCCATAGTAATTCAAACTGCAAGGCACCAGCACAAGTCAAGAAATAGACAATAATGGCTAACAATTTATTCCCACCACTATTGCTTAGAAGTTCATCCTTTTCCCAATGTTCTGAAGTGCCAGCTTTGCATAAATCAAGTACACACAAACAATCTTCTTCCTCCTTTCCTTCTACAGAGCACTTTAGCTATTATTTTTTTCTTTCCCATTCAAATTTTATCTATCTCTAAATAAGAAAGAATCCTCATCGTCTAGAACTACTTTGGTGCCTCCACATTCTGGGAGAGGAAATTTATCTCCAACTTGCATGCTAACTGGCTGAATCTCTCTACCCTTTCCTTTAGAGCCCAATCCAACAGCTACTATCATTGCTTGCAATACTTTTCCTTGTGGTTTTTCCTGGAAGCATAATGTCTCCTATGGTTACAGTTTCAGCTGCACTTCTTTCAGCTAACAGTCAGTCAAAGAGGGGACAAAACTTCCTAAATGCCTGTCCAGCTGTTGCAGTTCGTACTCTGCTGTCACACTAACCCCACAAGGAAAGACCCTGTCGGATGCTCCAGACATGTGAACTCAGTTAAGTCTTCTTTAATGTCTGTTGGCAGAGCACAAATGGACTGAAGTATAGTTTACACAAATGAAAAAAAAAAATTTACTCTGAATAATAAATAATATTCTCTTCATATGCTCTTTTTTCTCTAAGTCTTATTACAACATAAGCAGAGATACTCAATGATAATTCCTTCAAGATTAAGGAAATGATTTCAAAATGTACTGATACTATACCTTATCTCCAGTTTTACACCTCTCATCAATCCACAACCATCTTTAATTTTCCAACAATCTCAGAAGCAGTAATATGTAGCCACTTCCCATAATATACAACTAACTCACATTATCACAAAACTGTAAACTAAGTCAACCTTATAAAGTCCAATCCAACTATATCTCAAATTCAGAAATCAAAATATATTGCCAAAATATATAAACAATTTGCAAAAAGCAAATACCAATAATCCTTAATCCTCAAACATATGAAAATAAACATAATCTTGATTGTTAAAGGATAACACATATACATACATTTTACACATATACATATATTTAATTCATAGTCAAAAGACAGACAGATAGCTCTTCCAACTCTAAGGTCGGGGAGAGGAGAAATACAGACTTAGTTGTCACTATTGTACCATTTTCATTACTGAAAATAAGGAGAAGAAAAGAATTGTTTACCCTTATTAATAATATAGTAAAAACTATGTTTTACTATAACTTAATTTATGAAAGCACTCCTTAACAGGAGAATTCCAGTTAATAAATGCACAAGAAACGACCAAATTAGAAATAATACCATTTTGTAATCTCTTATGAAACAGAGGTGATGGGAACCAAAATCATCAATGAATGCTAAAACATAATCAAATATCAGTCTCAGCATGATAACTGATTAAGACCGCACATTTTCTATATCCTAATGGAATGCAATATGAGGCACCTAGCATCACTTATGAATTACTTTTACCAAAAATGTTTAATCCAAATTTTATCATCCTTAAATCTGATGTTCAATTTATAGAAAATTCAAATTAAAAAAACACAAAATATAAGAAGCAGTCAGGTAGATCTAGAAGGTAGAACAGTCTACAGAAAAACTGACCCAGTTTCTTAAAAGAAAAAAAAAAATGAATGGCATAGGCATAGGGGGAAAAAAATAGTGACAGGAACTGGGAAATATATACCTCTATTCAAGATTAAAGACATTCAAGAAATGTAACTACCAAATGCAATGTATACACCTTATTTATTTCCTAATTGTAACAAACAAACTACAAAACAACTAGGGAAATTTTAAGAAGGACTGGGTAAGTGAAACTATTGTTATTTTGTGTGATATTATTGTTAATTTTGTGATTAAGATGTGGTAATGGTATTATGATTATAAATAAAAGGTCTGTATTTTACTTTACTTTAGAATACTTTAAAATATACACAAAGTAAATATGGAAATAATCCAAATGGCCGTTAACTGATAGCCAGACACAACTGAGCTACAGAGCACACATCGATACTCTGCAGTCGAATAAGGCAGGTACATATTAACTGTGGGGAAAAACACAAGGACAGCAAGCAAAAAGAAAAAAGCAAGGTATGCGTGGTATGCTACTATTTGTCTTTAAACAGTCTTGTAAAACTACATGAAATATATGGTTTTACTACTTCTGGAAGGATTCAAAAGAAACTGCTACCAGGAATAATCTCTGGAGAAAGGAAGTGGCTGAGTGGGGGAAAGGACAGAGAAAAACTTTTTTCCTCCTTTTCGTAACTTTTGGGTTTTCTACCAGTACATGTACAACAAATGGAGAGAGAGAACATTAAAACAAAAATTTTTTCAAAAATCAGTATACCACACAAGTTTATGTGGCCCTCAATACAAATTTTCAATTTCAAAGTTACCTCTTACCTGCTTGTTGGTGCAGGGAAAGAAAATGACAGAAGCTGATTCCAGAACGGATCATTCTCAGAGACAGATTCTGTGCCTGATAACTTTTTCAAGTACTCATTTTTAGGAAGATCACCAATTCTGCTACTGTTTGATCCCATCTTTTAATCTGGTGGATAACTTGTCCTTAAACCTTCATTTCCACAAAACAACCTATAAAGAATAAAAAGGAATTTCAAACATGCTCAAAATAATTGTCATACTTTTCCTACTCATGACCTAAACATAAGAAACTATAAATCTACTTTAAAAAAAAAAATCATACCTCCCTTTATTTTTTAATACAATACACTAATGAAAATGAATAACTAGATCTGTAATTGTCAACATGCACACATCTCAATATTTGTTTAAAGAAAGATATTGAATAATGACATGATGTAATTTCATTTATATGACTTTAAAATGTACAAACAATATTATGGATATATTCATAGCTACTACAAGTATTAAAATATACATGGGAAAAATACAAAGCAAAATCAGAAGAATACTTTCATATAGTTATCACGTGAGGAAAGGGGAGCCTTCAGTCACATAAATACTTTCTAGAAAAGGGAAAGGAATAGAAATAGAAAAATGTTTAGATCTGCTGAAAATGGAGAAGAGATACAAAGGTTTTGTTTCATTACCCTCTATTCTTGTCTTATACATTAATTCTTAAAAAGAAAAAAACTGGTTTCTTAATCTCGCAGCAGCAATACTGGAAGCTAGATGATAAGGAAGCAATGACTTTAATTTAAGAAAAAAAATTTTAACTAGAATTCTATACCTAGTCAAAAGTTCCCAGTTAGTATGAAGGTGGAACAGCATTTTTAGATTTGCCAACATTCAAAACTCCCCATGCACCCATTTGAAGTTACTGGAAAATTTTGGTATGAGGGAATAAACCAAGAAAAATAGAAGACACGAATTGAGGAAACAGCATTCAACACAAGAGAGGTGAAGAGAAATCACAGGTAAAGAGCTGTGCAACAGCTGGAACAAGGGTCAGCATGGCCCATTGACCTCCTAGGGAAAACACAGAACTGATATAGATCACCTGATATGTCCGACCTTATTCAGTAGAGTTTTAAAATACCAGAGAATATGGAAGCAAAGAGGGAAGGAATGACAGTTACTCAGAACTCAAAGTAAATGATTTAATTACATATTCTGGGGGGAAAAAAAACATTATTCAAGAAAAGTTTGTGTAGTCACAGTGTATAACTCATTTCAGGTTATGCATATTTATGTAATCACTATAATATAAAGACTAAACCAAAAATTGTGAGGTAATAACTATACTAGGGAAATGCTAGAAAAAGAAATTAGAGTGGTGGCTTAAGAATGTGAAATTGAGACTTTCCTGGTGGTCTAGTGGCTAAGTCTCTGAACATCCAATTCAGGGAGTATGGGTTCCATCCCTGGTCAGGGAGCTACTCCCACATGCCACAACTAAGACCCAGCACAGGCAAATAAATAAAAGTAATATTAAAAAAAATTATTTTAAGAATGTGAAATCTCTGATTTCCATTAAGTAAGTGGGAGGTCAATTTTAGAAAATATTTAAAATTACTGAAATCAGAAAATAACAGTAAAAGCATATTAGTTACAAATAAGGAGGTAAATAACAAGAAGCAACAGCTTAGAGATTTGAGAGTAGTCACCTCTGGGGAAAAGGACTCAAGTGGGGAGGGTAGTAATACAGTGTTTTCATCATAAGTCCATCATATTATTTGATTTTTAACCTATGTCTATATATTACTTTGATATTTTTTAATTAAATATTTTTTCACCTCCTTGACTATTCCATTTCCAACTCAAATTTAAATTTTTAACATTTATGGAAAACACAAAAAACATCATAACTAAATTAATAGTGATAAAAATGTGAACTATTATTTTACGATGCCTACACCTAACAACCTTAAGGAAATCTATTTGTAGGATACAGTTTAATGTTAAAATATAAATTACTAAAGCTGATAGCTCCCAAAATCTAAATTTCAAATTTCCATCACTATGTATGTTTACTGGCAGGTCACACAGGTTTGGTCAAAAAAGAGAATTAAATCCAAACACACAGTGACAAACACATAAATCAAAACAAAAAAACTTAGAAATGGACTCACCAAACTGCAACCAGTTGGGAGTTTTTCAACAATGCAAAATCAATTCAATGAAAGGACAAGTTTTTTCAAAAAATGATGCTAGACACTGGGTATCAACAGGTCACACTCTGACCTAAACTTTTCATGTTATACAAAAGTTAACTCAGTCTAATCAATCGCCAGCCCAGGATTGATTCTCAGGGCTGGTGCATCGAGATTTCCTGGGGGGGAGGGAGGAGGGAGAGGGGAGGGAGGGGTTTCTGGATGGGGAGCATATGTAAACCCATAGTGATATCATGACATTGTATGGCAAAAACAATAAAAGGGAGAAAAAAATAAATAAAATAAAATCTCAAAAAAAAAAAGTTAACTCAAAATGAATTGTAGATCTAAACGTAAACTTAAAAAGTATAAAACTTTTAGATAAGAATACAGGAGAAAACTATGACTTGGGGTCAGGAAATACTTAAGACATCACACAAAAGCACAACCCATAAAAGAAAACATCAACTGAGCTCTATCAACATTAAAAACTTTCGGTCTATGAAAATCCTATTAGGGGATAAGATACATAAGAAAGAATCCACCTTCCAATGCAGAGGACATGGGTTCCATCCTTGGTTGGGGAACAAAGATCCCACATGCCAGGGAGCAACTAAGCTTGTGCACCCCAACTACCAAGCCCTAGTGCCTTAGCGCTCACGCTCTGCAGCTGGAGAAGCCCCTGTGGCACGACTGGGGAAAGCCTGCGCCCCATGACAAAGACCAACAACAACAAAAAATAAAATGCTGCATATAAAACTACTTGAGAAAAAAAATAAAGACCAAAATATTTTGTTCTCTAATAGACAAATACTTCATTTTTCTTTTGGTACATTAACAACAATCAATTAAAAATTTACTTTGGGAGTTTAATTAGGTCCATAAATGATAAATTTTTCAAAAGAGCAAAACTCCATCCATCCACCTCATAAGGCAACAATAAGAATATCATAGAGTCTATTAATAAAAATTTTAAGTTAGACTTGATTTCTTATTTGTATTTTTTTTTAATACTATAGTAATGTACATGGTACAAAGTATACAGAGTTCAATGGATATACAGTAAAAAGTCTCTCTCCCATCCCTTCTAACCACCTAGTTTCTCAACTCAGAGAAAATATTACTAGTTTCTTGGGTGTCATTCCACAGATTTTCTTGTATATAAACACATTTTTTCCTTTTTACATAAACCGTAACACACTACATATGCCTCTATGCTCTTCCTAGTTAACATATATTAGAAATCATTACATATCTATATATAAAGCACTTCATTTATTTTTTACAACTCTAACATTTTGGTTTTTAATTCCATAACTCCCACAATGATGGATATTTACATAATTTATGGACTTTTGTAAACTACAACTCACTCACCAGTTAGCATCTGGTATACAAGATATTTCATGCACACATCAGTATATAGGTACAATAAATCCACAGAAACAGATTTGCTGGGTCAAAGATGACATGTATTTCTAATTTGGGGAGACACTGCTGAAGGGCAGCAGAATATGCTACCTCAAAATATGCCACTTTGATGCTTTATTTTGAGCTGCAGGGACTTGAAAACAGTAAATGCAGGGTGAGGCCTTTTCTGAACCCTCCTTATCTGCCTGAAGCCAGACTCTCCAAAAGGAACTCCATTATCATAAATTGATCGGTTTCATCAAGGAAGATTGATTCTTATCACAGGGGAGCCTGGAAGCTGACACAACACTGAGATAAACTTTGTCACAAACTATCACATCTCTCATCTGTGCTTCTGAGGCCCATTTATCCTTCCTAAAAATCACTTACTCTCCCATAAGACGCCTAAGTTTCCCTTTACCTTCCCCTATTAAGACGGTATTTAAACCTGAATTCTGAGTCACCTCAGGAGCTACTCACTTTTCCCTCAGTATCTCCCATGAGGTATGCATGTTAACAAACTTCGCTTTTCTCCCCTGTTGACCTTTTACCACAGGGCCTCAGTGAAGAACTCAGAATGGGAGAGGGGACCTCATCTTCCCTCTCTTACACTGCCTTGCTGCCTTCCTTAGAGGTTGCCGACCTCTACCCGCTTCGGCAATGCCTACTCCACACCACAGTCACCAATCTTCAATCACACTTTTCAATATTCACCAACTGATAAGTGAAAATAGTTTTCAATACGACTTCAATTTGCATTTCTTTTCTTGTGCTGTGAATGAGGCCGTTTACCTGCTTATATCCTTTGACTATTTTCTACTAATTTATATGAAATAAATTTTATTTTCTAAGCTGCTAGGACAGGTCAACGTATGAAAACAACTGCTCCTCCCAGGACCAATATGAAACCTCTGAGACAATATGAATGAAGCCTGTAAGCTGTAAGAGGAGACTGAACAGAATGTTAACAAGGAAAACCAAGACAGCCAACTGAACACAAAATGCAGTGCCTCCTCCTCCTCTTTTCTTTACCCCGTCCTAGAAATAACACGCGCGTGCACACACACGCTTTGTCAATGACTACACAACCATGCTCAAAAGGCACAGAAAACCAGAAGCTGTGAGGAGTCCTATAAAATACAGGACAGCTGGAGATGGACTGAAAAGGCAAGAGAGCCTTCAATCAAGAGCACCAAGAGTATGAATAGCAACCCTAGTCCAGAGGCAGAGAGCCAGAAAAGGGCCAGAGCCCAGGGCGACAGGCCTGCCTAGGACAGCCTGCCCGGTTACCCCTACCCGCACTCCCCTAGGCAACAACAAAGTACTGTCTGCCGAGAACACAGAGTGAAGGCAGCACCCGAGGCAGTTGCAACACCAAGGAACAAGCTCAGCCAAGCAGACAACTAGCCATGAGGTACTCTTGCCAGCAAGTTCCACCTGTTTCCCACCCTCACAGAAAGCAAAGAACTGAGGCCCAATGGCATCTCTTCTGCATCTGACTCATGCCAATGATTCCAAACATACACACACACACAATCACCTGTACTCAGTGTGTGTGGAACCCCCAAGATTCTTACTGATGAAAACCAGAATAAACCGGAACTTCAAAAACCCAATCACCTCAACTCCTACTGCTCTTCACTCTCACTGTGCATCGGAGGACCTCTCTGGCTTTCAGCTCTTCTTTTTCTCAGTATGTCAGTAACTGAGCCTCTCTCCCAGGTTCACCAACGGCTTCCACGATTCTACTTTCAGATCTCTCCTATCCCAATCTCTGATTGGAATGCCTAGAACACTGGAGTTCTTTTTTAAATTTAAGGATTTGTTGTTGTTTTTATTTAGTTGCTAAGTCATGTCCAACTCTGGCGATCCCAAGGACTATATGTAACGTGCCAGGCTCCCCTGCCTATGGGACTGCCCAGGCAAGAATACTGGAGTGGGTTGTCATTTCTTTTTCCAAGGGCTCTTCCAGATCCAAGACTCGAATCTGCATCTCCTGCATTGGCAAGCAGATTCTTTACTACTGAGCAACCAAAGAAGCCCAAACTTAAGGATAATATAACTTATGTTTTTATTTATATAAAGGCTTCCCCAGTGGCTCAGCAATAAAGAATCCGCCGGCAATACAGGAGACGCAGGTTCAATCCCTGAGGTGGTAAGTTCCCCTGGAGGAGGGCACAGCAACCCACTTGGGTATTCTTCCCTGGAGAATCCCATGGACAGAGGAGCCTGGTGGGCTACAATCTACACGGTCACAGAGTCAGAAGTGACTGAAGCAACTGAGCATGCATGCATATTTATATATATATATATCTCCAGTAATTTTGTAGATAACAGCACTCCTTACAGAAATCTATACTAGAAATAAGCAGCATGCTGACACTTTCAGTAGACTTACCTTTAATGCAACGCAGTCAGTTCTGTGCTTAGTTGCTCAGCCATGTCCAACTCTTTGCAACCCCATGGACTGTAGCCTCCAGGCTCCTGTGTCCCCAGGGATTCTCCAGGCAAGAACACTGGAGGGGGTTGCCATGCCCTCCTCCAGGGGATTCTTCCCAATCCAGGGATCGAACCCAGGTCTCCTGCATTGCAGGCAGGTTCTTTACCAGCTGAGCCACCAGGGAAGCCAATGCAATCAGTAACTCAAAATTAACACGTGTAAAACTGATGCCACTCTTGCTCAAAACCAGTCTCCTCTTCCCAGTACTCTAGCCTAAAGTGCCTATTTTGGAAAAACTACCTTTAAATGTCATTGTTCTGCAGTATACATGATGTATCTCCCAAGGCATATTATTCCTAAGAAGCATGAATCAGGCTTTACATCTAGATATCCCTAGGTAACCTAAAGCACATGTTAAAGAGACAGGACTCAGAAAACCACAAACTTCCTGAAATAACCAAGGTCTCACAGCTAATAAATATATTAGAAGATCTTCAGTATAAATAAGGAATAAAATATGCTAATTAAAACAGCAAAGTATCACTTTTACCCATTAGATTAGTAAAGGTTAAAAAACAAAACCTTAATTGCAGTGTGAGAGCAGTAAGGAAACAGGCATCCCCACCATTAATGCGTAAGTATTTGGCACCATCTGTCAAATTTTTAAGTATGCCAGAATTTTGGTTTTGGTAAACTCATACAAGTTGACAAGTTCTATACATCCAGAAATTAATCCTTTGGAATAGCAAGCTCTCAATAAAACCAGAATGACCACCACCTGGAGATTAACTGCAATACAGAATAAGCATATAATGGGGTACCACGTAGCCACTGTAAAGAACGAGGCAGCCCTGATGCGTTACTGTCTAGAGGGACCCCAAACAGGGAGATCTCAGTAAATGCAAACACAAAGACACAGAAATTCTTATACAGACTAGGTAATTTCTGGAAGAAAACATAAGCAATGGTCTGAGACTGGTTACCTCTGAAGAACAGGACTGAAAATTTGGAGGAAAGGGAGTTTTCACATTATGTCTTTCTACACGGCTTGATTTTTTTTTAAAACTAGAAACATGTAAAGTTTAAAAAAAAAAATGGATTGTTCTCCTTCTCTGCTGTCCTTCAGGAAGGATCTTTATGTGCTTCTGGTTTATGCTTTAAACTCTACTGAGTGACACCAGAACTTGACTTCTCAGTCAAAACCCAAGCACAAATCTCTACTTATTGAACATTTCAATTTGATGTCTTGCTATCATTAAAAATCTTAAAGTAGAATTTAACATTTGTCCCCTAAAACAAGCAACCCCTCCAAAAGTCACTATTCCTTGTCAATGTTATCAGCATTCTTGGCTCAAGTTATCTCACTCACATACCCAAGTGTATATTCCACACATGCTTATTACACACTTACTATAAATGTAGGTGGTATGATGGCTGCTGAAAATGAAAAAAGAAGTAAAACCAGGTCCCTGCCATTAATGGACTCAAATCCTGGCGGGAGAGACAAATCTGTCAATAAATTATCATAACACATTTGGTAAGTATGACAATGGAGTTATTACAAGAAGCTACATAAACACACAGGAGCCCAGAGGCAGAGGAGCCACACGAGCAGCCACACCAGGAGCAGACTGACTCTCACGAGTGCTTTACCCGCGCCGGTTCATCTAGTCCCCAGCAAACCGGAAAGGCAGGCACGGTGTTCTCCCTTTACGGGTGAGGACACTAGGCACAGACAGGTTAGGCAGTTTACCAAACTCAAGAGGTCCCAGACACAGCAAGTAGCAAAGGGAGGACCTGAACCTAAGCGATGTGAGTCCAGGGCCCCTGGTCTTCACCACTTTACTAGGGTGACTCTCCAACAACATCACCAAGTTCTGCTGCTTCTGCTACAATACCCACAGTTCGCCTTATCATCTTCTAAACAAATCTCTTGATCTTCCTGCTGCGTCCATTAGGGACCAGGCTCCTTCAACCTTACATGATTCAGTGCACGAGTATTGTGATTTCTTTGCTTCCAATCTCTCCACTTTGATTCACTCGGCACACTTCACTACTACATAAATCCTTAAAACACAAGAAATTCAGCCCAGCACTGAAATTAAGACTGAAGGTTCAAGTGTTTGATAGACCCTGCTAAGCCTGTATAGTCGGTCTGAATCTCCATTTTCCCATTGATCAAACCCCACTGCATCACAAGAAAACAACAGTACTTACAACCCCTAAGATTTTCTGAGGATGAAGTAATAAGATGCATGCAAAGCCCTCAGTAAAGGACCTGGCTCAGGGTAGGCCCAGCCAAGGAAAAATATTAAACCTACTTTTAATATTAGTGAAGTTACCACTTCCACCATTTCACTCACCAGCTCAAAAAACATTCAATGATTCTTCATTACCTAAAAAGCCCAGTACTGACATTCAAGACCCTCCATAGTCTGAAAGCTCACATTCTAATTTTATTTCCAACCATCCTCCAAACCAGTACTTCTCAAACTTAAAGGTACGTAAAAAACACCAGTGGAGCATGAGACTAAAAATGCAAATGTTAATGCCTCAAACATTCAGAATGTCAGGGTAGAGCCCAGGCATCTACATTTTCTATAAAGTATCCACAGTGATTTTGATACAAGCAGTGTGTGAACCTCAATTTGCAAATAAGAACCAAAACAAAGGAAGGCGGGCCTGTTCTCAAACACTGGGGGTGCTCATCCACTCCTCTGCTCCCGCCCTCCACACCTGCGTTTCCCCAGCACACCTGTCCCCCAGCACCTGAAACTCTAGTCACTAAAACATAACACGAGCACACTCTTTTCTAGTCCAAGGGTGCTCATTAGTTCACCACTCATTTGGAATTTAACTAACCTTGGTAGTTAATTTAACTACCAAGTTAAACTAACTACCATAGTTAACTTTGGAGAAGGAAATGACAGTCCACTCCAGTATTCCTGCCTAGAGAATTCATGGCCAGAGGAGCCTGACATGCTAGTCCATGGGGTCGCAGAGTCTGACAGGACTGAGCAACTACACTTTCACTTTTTATAGTTAATTTAACTACACTTGGTCTGCTGTCTCACTCTTATACCGTTTGTCAGTATTTTCTGATCAGCTATGTCCTCTAGTCAGCTTTACTATCATGAGTGAAAACAATACTCTGAACAAGAAATGATATGCTCAGTATTTTGTATTTAATTTGTGAAATATCTGATATATGTGCATACATGCATGCTAAGTTGCTTCAGTTGTGTCCAACTCTTTGCAACCCTATGAAGTGCAGCCCACCAGGCTCTTCTGCCCATGGGATTCTCCAGGCAAATACTGGAGGTGGTTGCCACGCCCTCCTCCAGGGGATCTTTCAGCCCCAGAGATCAAACTCGCAAGGCGTGTCTTCTGCACTGGCAGGTGAGTTCTTCACATAAAAAGTAAATCTCCTCTTCTATGCATACTGATTCAATTCAGTCCTAACACCCTCAAAATATGCAAATAACATGCTAGTGCACTTTGTCCCAACTTAGGCTGAGACTCCATAAATCATAAATACATATTCCAGAATGTATATGTGTATGTACACACACACACACATTTGCACACAACAGACTTTAAGGCAAAACCTCGTCCCTGAAACAAGAGTCCAGAGAAATAGTGGGCAGCAATCACTGGCCAAAGGACATGTGAAACACCACAAATGTCATTAGTCCAAATAATGGAACATTCTCTTCAAGGTTACTATGTTCCAAGTGCTATACTAAGTAAGTACAATTGGGTATTCCACTTCAGTGAAATCGAGTAATTAAATAAAAAGATATAAGCCTACAAGTGTAGGATCAGAGGAAGTGTCAAAGATGGAAAGGTGACAGAGAGGCAGTGACTGAGCTGGCAGAGCTGAGGATGCCCCCAGCATACCTGCCTGCCAAAGGAGATGCTGACAAGAAGCAAGCCAATCCACCCCACGGAACCCTGGGAAGGCAAGATAACCGAGAAGAGCACCATGAAAAGACTGGTTGAGGCACAGGGCTCAAGTCTGCGAGTCTGCCCCCGCCCCAGCAGGAAACCATGTGTGTGCGCTCTGCAGAAATCTGACTGGAGAGAGTAACGAGGCAGAGGATAAAACGGGGGAGTGCCCTTCAGGTCGGCTTGCTGCACAGTTACACAGCATGTTTCCCAGCCTCCCAGGCAGAAAACTGGAGGGTTCTTCCTAAGAGAAATGGAAGGAGGAACCAGGCGAAAAGATAGAGACATATGAGATTTCCCCCATTTAAAAAGCTGGCTTGCCGCCTACAACCCACCACTCACCACAATCTGCTCACACAAAGGCGCTTCCAATCAACGTTGGGAGTCTCGATCTTAATTAAGAATGGGCCACCAAAAATGATTAGACTTGTGAAAGGAAAGCCTCCAATCTGAAAATAAATAAATAACAATAAACCAAAGAAATTAATCAGAAAACAGGTGACTCTAAGGAAAAAATTTAAAAATACTATCTTCAGAGAGAAAAATAATAATGAGTGCAAAGATTTACATAGCATTTACTATATCCCCAGGTCCTATTCAAAGTGCTTGACACACACTGAGTTGTTTAACTCACACCACAACCTTTGAGGCAAGTACTATTGTTCTCGTTGCCTAGATCATGGGTCAGCAAATTATGACCCAAGCGCTAAATCCAGCCTGCTTCATGAAGCATGATTTTTATATTTTTAAGCAGTCAAGAGAAAAACAGTATTTTGTGACATGTGGAAATCATATGAAATTGAAACTTCTGTGTCGACAAATAAAGTTCGATGAGAACACAGCCACGGTCATTTGTTTACAATTGTCTAAACCTGCTTTCACGACACAACGGCAGGGTTGAGTAGTGAGGACAAGGACTGTATTTGGTACTTTATACTGCTACTCAGTGCACAGCAAATCTCGGTGACACGTGTGACAATGACAGCATATCAGGTGTCAGGCATACTGCCATATTTCAACATTTTAAATTACCAGTGGGTAGCTCTCATATCAAAACAAGAACAAAGCAGACTCTGAGGTCATGTTTTTTCTTTTTTTGTAATTTCTGTTTTACCATCTAGTGTTTCTTTTGGATACGCATGCATTATTTCCCCCCTTTTTTGGCACAGCAGGTGTGATTTGTGGTTTCCTGCCCAGGGATCGAACCCATGCCCTCTGCAGTGGGAGCACAGATTCTTAACCACTGGACCATCCGGGTAGTCCCATGACGTCCCACTTTTAAGTCAGAGAAGAGCGTAGATTTTTTTTTAATCTAATTAGATGCTGAAGGGTCTTCCCTGGTGGTCCAATGGCTAAGACTCCTTGCTCCCAATGCAGGGGGCCTGGGTTCAATCCCTGGGCAGAGAACTAGGGTCCTACACGCCACAATTAAAGAGCCTGCATGTAGCAACCAAGACTCAATGCAGCCAAATAGGTAAGTAAATAAAATGAATATTTAATTAGATGCTGAAATATTACATTTACCATGTAAAAGCATCATAGCTGTGTCAGAACACAAGATGAGAAGACATTACCAACATGACCTGCCCCACCACACAGCACTCACTTCCAATTCATCAGAACAACAATCAGGAAACTTTGAAAATGTAAAACCATTTCACCACAAGCAAAATGTCTTTTCAAAAATAAAAACATGAAAATGAGGCTACAACTGAGTAAGATTCCAAATGGTTCATCTGTTAACCAAGCAAGGTAAGTCATTCACCAATGATGAATTAAACCGTGTTTGATTACAGCAGACAAAGAAATGTGTCCAGAGAAAATAAAACATCCTTAAGACTTGTCTTTCAGTGAGACTAACTGCTCAAAGAACAATCTGTATGGAACAATTATGGCCATGAATGGTTTCCAAAATAATTGAAAAGATAGTAATTCATAACAACCTGAAGTGAAATCTGCTAAGATGAATAACGACAGATGGTGGCAAACATGTGGAGTAGTAAAAAAGCTCACCTGGACAAGTTTACAAACCTGGTGAAAATGCAAGGTGTTTACAAAATTTTGTTTTACTTTGGAAAATAAACACCTTTTTACAAAACATGTATTTATGCTAACATTTAGACTTAGTATTTCTATTTTTAAGTAAATTAAATATTTTTTTAAAATGCAAAGTGTTCAAAGCCCATTCATTAGCAGAATATTCTGTATAAAATATTTGAATCTATCTTGTTACTGAACCAGGAGTGTGAATAGCTAATTTTGTCCACTCTCTCGAACTTAACTATCAATTCCATAAAGTTTTTCTAGAAATAAAAGATGAATATCCTGATACGTTCTACCACGCAATAATACGATGGCTTAGCAATGGTACAGTTTTATCTAAATTTTTCAAGCTCAGGGTTGAGACTGAAATTGTTCTGAACAAGGAGAACCCCCTTCAACCACTGTTATTAAACATTGAATGGCTTTGGAAATTAGTTTTTGCTGCAGATTTAATAACATTTCTCAATAAATTCAATCTAAAATCAGAAGGCCAACAGCACTAATCTGTAAAATTAACAGATATTGTGTCAATCATAAGTAACAGCAAGCTGTTTTATACACTTCTGATGCTGTCAGAAATCAAAATAAGACTTGAGATCTCCAATCCCACACAAGTATGCAATAGGTAAATTTTTTAAAGTCAAACTATAGTTCCAACAGCCTTTTTCAGACCGCAATGCAGGTACGAAAGTACTTTCCACATTTCAAAAACTATTTTACTGTACAACAAAGAGCTTCCACATAATCTCAACTGGAAGTGGTTAGTCCGTAGTGGAATGATTTGCTAAAGTGTAAATATCAGGAATGAATCTAACATAATTCTATAGATGCCTTCTAAGTGATTAACATGCTCTATTAAAACCACCCAGGGAATTTCCTGGCTGTCCAGTGGTTATGACTTGGACTTCACTGCCATGGACCCAAGTTCGATCCCTGGCTGGGGAACTAAGGTCCCACCAGCAATGCAGTATGGCCAAAAAATTATATATATGCTCATAAACTGATGTCAATATTTGGCAATATTTGTTGTTTAGTCTCTAAGTCATGTCTGACTCTTTGTGACCCCATGGACTATAGCTTGCCAGGTTCCTCTGTCCATGGCATTTCCCAGGCAAGAATACTGGAGTGGGTTGCCACTTTCTTTTCCAGGGGATCTTCCTGACCCAGGGATTGAACCCGTGGCATCCACATCTCCTGTACTGGCAGATGGATTCTTTACCCCTGAGACAGCAGGGAAGCCACTGGCAATACTCACCTGCTGCCTGAGAAATGCCATGGACAGAGGAGCCTGGCAGGCTACAATCTATGGGGGTCACAAATGAGTCGAACACAACTTAGTTACTACACAACAATAACAAAAAGATATATTCAAAGACGAAATACAGACAATCTCATTACAAATCAGCATTAGATATGAACATCTGTGATAAATTCTGATGATAGCAAATAGTAACTTAAAACTCCAACTAAGTAATATGGTATCCCTGCTTCCCCAAAAGAAATTTCATTCTTCTCATTAACAAACCTCTCTTAGCAAAAATAGTTCTCAACCATTATTAGCACTGTATTTTTAACTTCATCAATAAACACTTGTAGAAATTTTTCCTCCCTTATTATGTGAGTATCTACATAATGTTCTTCATTTTGCCTCTGGGTCCACAAAGCCTAATTTTTACGATCTGGCCCTTTAGAAAAAAATGTCTGCCAATTCTGGGCCTAGAAGAATAAACTGAGGCAAAGAAAAGTTAAGTGACATTCCCAAGACCAAGACGACAGAGTTAGAAAGTGACAGATCAGGTTTCAGACCATGGCAGTCTAGGTGCAGAAACCATGTTCTTTACCACTATGCCACACTGTTCCCATAAACCAAGAACAAGATGTCAAGGAAATAAACAACAAGAAAAGAAACTTGACATTAAGAATTGATCTAAAAACTCAACAGATAGAAGACAAGGTCAAGGAAACACCCATAATCAAGAACAAGAAGACAAGGGACTTTCCTGGTGGTCGAGCAGTGGAGAAACTGCCTTTCAACACAGGGGACACAAGTTCAATCCCTGGTCCGGAAACTAAGATCCCACAGACCACAAGGAAACTAAGCCTGCGTGCTGCAACCACTGAGCCCACGCACGGCCACTAGAGAGAAGCCTGCACACCGCAACAAAGAGCCCCAGGCTGCAACAGAAGGTCCCAACAACGAAGAGTCCATCGTGCCACAACCAGGACTGGACACAGCCAAACATAAAGAAAGATGAATATTTCTTTAAAAAAGAACAAGAAGACAAATAGAAAACAGGACACAAAAAATAATAAGAGCCGTTTAGAAGGTCTTAATAGATTATAGCAGGAGTTCCAAACCCAAAGTATGAACAAAACAGAGGAGCCTTCATTCTTGACACTGTCAAGTTGGGAACTGCAAAGGTTTGGGGTTGTACTTTACCTGCGCACTAACAAAGACAATGAAGCCTCTGGACAGGGATGAAAAACAACTCACTGCTCATGGCAACAGCAGTAGCTAGAGTAACATCTTGCGTAAGTTTCCTGGGTTCCAATCCCCACAGGTCCTTCCACATATTTGGTAAAAATCAGTAATGTGCTCATAGAAACATAAAGTAAATAGAGTTGGGGGCGGGAAAACAAGGCAAACTCAGTTCAGCAGTAACACATTTATGCAGTCATAATAGTGTAAATGCTAAACACCAATTCTTAAGCTTCCACACTAAAAGGGCTGGGAGAAGGATAGGAGGAGGAAAAGGACCTTTTCTACTGTAACAGGAGTCAAGAGATATTACCTAAAATTGATAAATCACAATATAGTCTTTCAGACATATTACTTACAAACATAGTTAAAAGTAGTCGTCTCCAGGAACCACACTAAAAAGGATAGTAGGTAAGACATGGGACTGCTGATCTTTTATAATATTATAAATTATTATAAATTATTTTATATAAAATACAAATAATATAGAAATTACCTTTCCTAACAATCCGCAAGTGTTAAGTATTAACCATTAACTGAAGTCAATTAACTCTCCTAAATTGGAGAGAATGTGCTTTAATATTTCACAATCACTGATTCATATTAACAACTCAACATGCCAATACCAAAGAAGAGTTGCAGGGCTGAAGAAACAAACTAGCAATACCTGAGCTCCATCATACTGGTTATAGAAGTGTGACTCTGTCAGTATTTTGTGAGTGCCCACCATGTGGCCAGCCTAATACGAAGGGCCAAGGTTAAAACTGGAAAATACGGATTTTATTTACAGCTGAGTATGAGACACAGATAAACCAACAAAAAATTATAACATGACAACTATCTAAGACTCAGTGAAAGCTTCCCAGAGATCATGCCATAAAAAGCTAAGACCTGAAGGGCTGACCTGGTTGGGTGTAGGGGTTCAAAGTAAAGAGAAAAGCCTGTGAGTAGGCCTAGGATTAGGCAAAACAGGCAGGGTCCATTCCAGGAACTGAAAGCAGCTCAACATGGCTGGAATAGGGAGGGAAGCAAAAAAGGCCAGAAAGCAAGCTGATGCCCAAAGGGGAGCCTTTACTAAAGGGCATCTCTCCCACTGTGCCCACTGTAACCATAACCCTGCATCTCTCTCTCTGTCTTCTAAACTAGCGAACTCCTCCCCAGTACACTGATGATTTCGAAATATCTATATCCAGTCCATAACCGTTTTGTGGGTGTCAGATCATTTATCTGACAAGCCATAAATTACCGTCTGAACACAGAAATCAAGGGCCATACCCTAGAGATGACACGGTGAGAAGCTGGAAAAGGGGATGACTCACTAATGACAGTGGGCTTCCCAGGCAGCTCAGTGGTAAAGAATCTGCCTGTCAACATAGAAGATATGGGTTCAGTCCCTGGGTTGGGAGGAGAAAATGGCAACCCATTCCAGTATTCTTGCTGAGAAAATCCCATGGACAGAGGAGCCTGGTGGGCTACAGTCCGTAGGGTCACAAACAGTCAGACATGACTGAGCACAGCACCCTAATGACAGCAGAGCCACTATATCAGCCCTAAATTGTCTACCTCTGGGCTTCTTTTACATAAGAAACAAAGTAATATGTTTAAGGTAGTATTTGCATGTATAGCCAAATCAAATCTTGACTGACACAGGAGGCTCTGAAAATATTCTAAGGTAAAGGGTTCCAAGAGATATTTTGAAGGAATAATGGTCAAGATTCAGTGATTAACTCAATCTAAAAAAGAAATTTATTATCAGTCATATTACATACCAAAAAATGTTTGTTTTTTTCCTAATGACCTTATTGGAGAGTTACAGTCACTTTGGGGGCCTGGATTTTTCAACTGAGATATAATTCACATATAACATTATATTAGGTGTACAACACAAATACTGCATTGCAAAATCATCACCACAATCAGCCTAGTTAACATCTACCACCATACACAGTTAATTTTTTTTTCTTATAATGAGAAATCCAAGATCTATTCTTAGCAACTTTCAAACATGTAATACAGTATTATTGACTACAGTCACCACACTGCACATTACATTCCTGGATGATTTATTTTATAACTGGACATCTGCATCTTTTGACCACGTTCACCCATTTCACCCATCCCCAGCCCTTGCCTGGTATCTGCATTTTTAAAAGAACGCTAAAAACTAGAGAAGACATCAAAAACTATTGACCAAACTTTCCTAAAAGAATGAAAACAAAAAGTCTGTAGCAAATAAGAGCTATGTAAACTTGTGCTCAGCCCTACTAAACTACTTCATCTAGGAACAGACCAACACGAGGTTCACTTAAAACTTGCAGGCAGCTTTTAAGAAGTTCAGAGCATTAAGCTCAACTAAGAATCTTACTAGGGAAAATAAGCTTAAAGATAGGCACAGATATTTAACGATTCCCATTATACTTATTAATAAGTAATGATTACTTATTATTATATTTTCATTATATTTAGTTTAGCGGTAAGCTAAAACACACCACCATCAAAGAGACAGGACCTTCTTGCTCACAGGCAGTTAAGACCCTGAGAGCTAAGCCGGAAACTGGAACCCCCTCAAGAAACAGGATGCCAAAGTACAGGACTTCCTAAAATCTTCTCCACCGAGAAGTTTCAGCATCTTCTCCACATCCTGGGAAAGGAAGAGCAGCAAAGGCCATCTTGCTCCTCTGCTTTTCAGGCCCACAACCATGCAGCTGAGTCACATAAGGAAAATCCTGGAAGGGAATTCGAGCCCAACTCTCACAGCAGTTCATTCTTCCTGAAAATTTTCTCTCCCTCTGTCTTCCTATTGAACTAGAGGTGTCTCCATCACCCACCAGGACAGACAGCACCTGGTCTCTCACGCCGGGCAGGGAACCATCACTGCCCCAGAGTGTCCTATGACTTGAGCATTACATGTACACTCTGATTACAAGTATATAGTACTTAAAAGACATGATTGTGAAAAACACCAAAATGAAATACAGAAAGACTACACATTACACCTTTTTAAAGGTCTCACTCTACAAATGTCACAGACATTTCCCACATTACCCGTTTACAGTCACTAAAGGGAAAATGAAACAGTCCTCTCTAGCACTAACTCCATTATCTATGAAGTGAAATATGACACACTGCATTTGTAACAGGAAACAAAATCACTTAACAAAGTATCCCCGAACATACTGTGATAGGCAGAGTAACAATTCCCGAAGATGTCCACATCCTAATCTATGGAACCTGTGATTCTGGTGTTTTACATAGCAAAAGGGACTTTGCAGGAATCATCAAGTTAAGGACCTTCACTTGGGGGAAATTATCCTGAATCACCCAGGTGTACCTGATCTAATCACATAGATACTTAAAAATCGCAGCTGTGGTCAGAGAACTGCGTAACAGAAAGAGGTAACAGTGCTGGTTTTGAAGATGAAGAGGGTCACAAGCCAAGGAATGTGGTTGGAGGAAGCAAGGAATAGATTCTCCCCTAGAAACTTTCCAAAAGGAACATAGGCTTGACCACCTAACTTTAGCCCAGTGAGACCCATTTTGGACTTGTAAAACACAGAAGTTTAAAAGAATAAGTTTGGGGACTTCCCCGGTGGTCCAGTGGCTGGGACTCTTGTACTCCCAATGCAGGGTGCCAGGGTCCCATCCCTGGAGAGGGAACTAGTTTGAACGCCACAACTAAAGACCACACACGGTGCAATGAAGATGGAAGATCCTGCATGCCACAACTGAGACCCGGTGCTGCCAAATAATTAAAAAAATAAAGAATAAGTTTGTACTGTTTTAAGCCACTAAATTTGTGATTTGTTACAGTAATTATAGAAAGTTAACATACACACATTAAACAACTTCTAACAATACGTGACATCATCTAGAGGAGAGAAGCATAATCAAACTGCCGAAATACTTAAAGCTTATCAGAGATAATAGTTATTTGTGCATTATGTACAAAACTCACAAAACTCCATCCATTAAAAAGCCTGCCCAAGTGACAATTCTTAAAACTTTCTATAGAAGGATGAACCATATCAACAAAGAAAACAGAAGCGTCAGGAGAGCAGGATTGACTGGAAAAATCCGGAAACAATACTGTATTTTTCAAAAGTCAAACATCAAAATGTTTGCACTGCTTATTCAGCATCAGAAGGATGCCACATTTAAAAAAATAAGTCCTTCTAGATAGAGAACAGATTATTTGGGGGGTATGCTAATCATATTGTGGGTATATTAAAAAGGGTGACTCAATCTTCTAGAGATATATACTCAAATATTTACAAAATGGAGTGGGACTAGGAATTGACAGAGCCATAAATGAAATTAAATTAGCCTGAGTTATTGTTAGAGCTGGGTAATGAGTACATGGGGGTATACTGTATTAGCCCAAACTGAACTTTTCCAAATTAAAAAGTACAAAGTCCCTGACCTATTTATCATCATAATATGGATTTCTTAAGATATTTAATAGTTGAGTAGTTTAACCTCCTTCCTGTAACATTTGTTGTTGTTGTATAGTCACGAAGTAGTGTCCGACTCTTTTACGACCTCACGGACTGTAGCCCACCAGACTCCTCTGTCGATGGGATTCTCTAGGCAATAATACTTGAGTGGTCACCATTTTCTTCTCCAGGGAATCGAACCGGAGTTTCACCTGCATTTCTTGCTTGGCAGGTGGATTCCTTACCACTGAGCCATCTGAGAAGCCCTCTAATAACATCTGTCCCACCTCAATTTTCTGCCACTTAATCCACGTTCATCAATTACTATTTTATTCCCACTCATTTAGCCTTATTTACTAATAAGTTTCAGGAAATCACCTATCAGCTAAAGAGTTCTATTTGCTCAGTCTTCTGAGTTGAAATCTACATTATTTGTAAATTTCAAGCTCAGCAGCAACCATTCACCTATTCCCATAGATCCTCTTTCCTCCCACCTCCAGTTCCTCCTCTCTTGAGCCCTCAATTGATCCGCCCAAAGCCAGGGTCCCTCTGAAAGGGTGCTCTAAACACACACACACACACACACACACACACACACTTTCTTCCGAGGTCCCTCTTCCACCGCCTACACACATGCTTTCATCTCTTTCAGCATAACTTCTCTCTACACATCGCTCCCTCCACCCTTCCCTCTTCTAAGGATTCCACTCAACCTCCCCCTTAGCAAGTCTATCCTGCACACCCTTCTGCGGGCCCTATTACAATCAACCCATTGCTTCTCTGTATTTCAGTACTTCCATCCTATCAGCTCTGTTAACCCAGTAGTGTTCACAAACCCTCGACGAGCTAACTTCCCACCCTCTCACCTTTCAGTTAAAACGCAATCGCTAGTTGCCAGGAAGTGGGGGAGTGGAGAATAAGGAGTGACTCCTAACGGGCACAGGTTTCTTTTTTGGGTGACAAAAACGTTCTGAAATTAAGATAGCTGCACAACCATGTGACTATGTTTTTACACTGAGTTAAAAAAAAAAAAAAAAAAAAAACCACTGAGCTATACTCTGATAGCACTTTGAAAGGGTGACTTTTATGGTATGTAAATTACATCCTAATAAAAATTTGCCCCCACCAAAACATCAGTATCACTGCTCAGCTGCCCATCACACGCCCGCGGGCACCTCAACCCCACCGCCCTCCACACCGACTCGCCCCCCGGCAGCCCGCACGGACCGAAGCCGGCCCCCACCCCCTGGCTCGGGTAACACACCCCTCACTTCGGGGCGGTGCGGGGGCGGCTCCGGCGGCCCGGCCCAGCCCCGGCCCGGCCCCGACCGGGGGAGGGGAGGCTGAGCCCGAAGCCGCTCCGACGAGGCGCCGGCGGCCCGCCCGGCTCCCAGGGCCGCGCGGCCGGGGGCGGCGCCGCAGCCCACCTGCCTCGGCCGGCGGGGAGGTCCGCATTCAGCTCCCGGACAGACGGCCGAGGAACAGCGGGGCCACGGCGAGCCTCGGTCACCGCCGCAGCCGCGGGGGCGCACGCCGCCTCGAGCCTCCGCGTTCCCCACGTCTCCACAGCTCCGGCTCCTCGGCTCGGCGCGGGCCCGGGCACCGTCAGGCGGAGGCCCGGGGGCGGGGCCTGAGGAGAGAAGCCGGCGGAGAACGGCCCGGCGGGCGCCGGCCGGCGGTCACGTGGCGCGCGGCGCGCGGGCTTCTGGGGCGTGTAGTCCTGAGCGGGGGCGTTGGGCGGCTCCCGCCCGCCGCGCCTCCGGGTAACTGCCAAGCCACGTGGCAGAGCGGAGGCGCCGCCGGGCTTGCCCCCTTGCTGGCGCCCTGGCTCACCCCGCAGCGCTGGTGCTGGGAAAGGGCCCTGTGCATGCCAGCCCAGCAGTCACCTCAGAATCAAGCAGCTCCTTGGAGGACTCCGAAGAATTTGGAAACTAGGGAACTCGTGTTCGATGGAGCTCGGGCAGCAGGGACAGCCTGCCATCCTGTCAGAACAGGTCGGACACAGCAGTGTCGATAGGGTACAGCGCCAAAAGCGTGGGATTTGTAGGCAGATGAGTGAGGTTACCAGACTGACGTCACTGAGCCTTTAGTTCACCTCTCCAGCCAGTTTTCTCATGTAAAATATGTATACAAGACCATGATTATACTTCCCATAGAGAACGCTTGTCGATGTCATCATGATAGTAATTAACAACTCAGATTATGGATTGTTATCTGTGAGCTGTCCAATACTTAATTTATTCAAATAACGCTGTGAGATAGGTATCAGTGTTATTTCCTTAATATAAATAGTATATACCAATATACTGCAGTTTAATAGAGGTCTTACATATACTTTTCCAGCTTTTATTGCCAACAGGTTCCCTGAATTTGCAGAATTATTACAAGAAAATATGCTAAAATACAAGGTACCTGGGAGCCTAGTTAAAAAGAAGTGGACATGGCTCTGCAATCATTGTAAATAATGCCATGGCTACCATATTCATGATACATGGAGTAGAAACAGTATGCATAGTATTATTCCATATAAATTCAATTTATTTTTTAAAATCGGGTAATAAATTATATTTGTAATACTTACGTATATACTCCCAAGGGAGGAGGCTAAAAGAATATTAAAAGTTATGCTTTTCAGGGAATAAGATCATGCATGATTAAAAATAGTTTTTTCATGTGTGTTTTCTAATTTTTCTGCAATATACATATGAATTACATTATAATTAAATTTATGAAGCAAAAAGAGAGTCAAGCACCAAAATAAACCTCAAAGTACTTTGGAATTTTTGCCTCTACATAAAGTACACAGTCTGTTCTACCCCAAAATGACCTAGCAACAATTGTGAGCATCTCTTCAGAACTGACTTATAAACCAAGAAGCCACTTATTCTACTTGGAGGCAGTCCTGTTTGTGAAATTTAATATTCTCTCCCTTTTGTGTTTTTTGGATAGCTTAAAATAAAAATTTCACTAGAAACCAGTGTTCCTAGGCACTTGTCATAATGTTGCTAAGCGAACATGATAAATCAGAGAATGATAATAGGAACGGTTTTCACAATATATAATGCATGAGTTGGAGTAGCAGTCTTTTGAAAACTACTTATTGTGTATGTAATGTGCAAAGTATCATCCTTGGTCACCAGCTTTCAATACTGCCTGCACAAATGGCACAATAACTTTGACTGACTTGACTATTTCAGTGTCTAGTTAGTGCAGAAGCACTAACAAGAAAGCCATAAAAACCCTCACACTAAATGCAAGGGATATCTTGGATTGGATCCTAGAACCAGAAACAATAGTGGGAAAACTGATGAAATCCAGATAAAATCTGGACTTTAATTAAGGATAACCAATGTTAATTTCTTAGTTTTGACAAATGTGTGATGTTTAAGTAAGATATTAACATTTAAGGGAACTGGGCAGAGAATATTCGGAAACTATCTGTACCTTGCAGTTCTTCTCTAAAATTAAAATTATTCCATGTGGCAGCTTGAATAATGGCCACATAGGAGATGTCCACATCCTAATCCCCAAAACCTATGAAGATATTAGGTTACATGGCAAAGGGGAATTAAGGTTACAGATAACATTAAAGTTGCTAATCAGATGTCCTTAAAGTGGGGAGATTATCCCTTATTATCAGAGTGGGCCCAATGTGATCACAAAAGTAGAAAGTGGGAGGGAGACAGAAAAAGTGAGTCATAAATATGGCTCTGGTAGATCAAGTGATTCAACATGAGGATCAGGCATTGCTGGCTTTGAAAATGAAAAGAGACAGGATGTGGGAGTGACCTCCAGAATCTGGAAAAGGCAAGGAAACATTATCCCAAGCCTTCAGAGGAGAACGTAGTCTTGCCGATACCTTGATTTTAGCTCAGTGAGACTGAGTCAGACTTTTCACCTACAGAGCTGTAAGGTAATAAATTTTTGTTGTTTTAAGCCACTAGATGTGTGATAATTTTTTTGTAGCAGTAGTAGAAAACAAATACACTCAAAAGTTTTAACGTATAAATAAAAGAAAACTTCCAGGAATTTGCTGGTGGTCCAGTGGTTTAAGACCCAGGCTTTCACTGCCATGAAGCTGGGTTTGATCCCTGGTCAGGGAACCAAGATTCCCACAAGCCGTGAAGTGAGTCCAAAAAACACAATAAATAAAAATATTTAAAAGAAAACTCTCAAATGGCTACCTATCTTGCCAACACACTCCCAGTCTGGGACTGTACAAAGACCCATGCTACTTAGAAAGTAACTATAAAACAGAAAACGCACAGGGCTTCCCTGGCGGCTCAGGGGTAAAGAATCTGCGTGCCAATGCAGGAGACACAGGTTCAGTCCCTGATCCAGGAAGATGCTACATGCTGGGGAGCAACTAAGACCATGTGTCACAGCTATTGAGCCTGTGCTCTAGAGCTCAGGAGTCAGCTACTGAGCCACTTTCTGCAACTACTGAAGCCCTCAAGCCCTAGAGCCTGTGCTCAGCAATGAGAGAAGCCACCACAATGAGACGCCTAAGCACCACAATTAGAGACTAGCCCTTAGTTTCCTGATAAGGGACTGAACCAAGGACCGGCAGGGTAAATACAGAGTCCTAACCACCGGATCACCAGGGAGGTCCTCATAAACATCTTACTAATAAAATTTATACCTGCAAAATTTAAATTTCTTTAAGCGTTAAAACGAATAGAACTGAACCAAATCAACTACAAAAGATTATTCCAGGACTGCTAAATGCCACTGCAGTCCTTCAGTAATAAATGGTTTCTTAACATGATCAAATGGCTATGGAATTACGGAACTTTTACTAGGTTTACCCAAAGAATGAAATATACTGCAAATCTCAAAATGAGGTTATTCTGTAATCTTGATTTTCTCAGAGGTTCAAAATATGATGCCCTCCCTCCATCTCCATTAATCAGACCATGTCCCTCATCCGCTAAAAGACTGCCCACAGCTTCTCACCTCATTCAGAACCCAAACCACTGGGGCTTCCCTGAAGGCTCAGCGGTGAAGAATCTGCCTGCCAATGCAGGAGGAGACACAGTTCCATCTGTGATTCCTGCATGCTATGGGGCAAGCCCATGCTCCACAGCTATGGAGCCTATGCTCTAGAGCCTGGAAACTGCAGCTACTGAAGCCTTCACACCCTTGAGCAACAGGAGCCACATAGCAATGTGAGAAGCCACCGCAGTGAGAAGCCTGCACACTGCAACTAAAGAGTAGCCTCAGCTCTCCAAAAACAGAGAAAAGCCCTCATAGTGACAAAGACCGAGCTCAGCCAAAAACTAAGTAAATAAATATTTTTCTAAAAGCCACTAGTATTTAAATGGCTCACAGAAGGCCTCAATCCCAGCCCCATCCCACCCCTCTAATCTCACCTCCACTTGCCTCTGTCAGACCTAATTGGAAGCGCCTCCTTGCTGGTACTCCTAGGACACTTGCAGCTCAGGACCTAAGGTATCTCCTGTTCCCTCTGCTTGGACCACTCTTTCCCCCTTTTTAAGTAATGAATATTTTATTGCATGCCATATAAATTCCAGACATGACTCTAGGCACTGGGATGTTATCAACTGCATTATTTCTTGCCTTCAAGAAGCTTATATTTTGGTGAAGTCAAGTGGAAGTTGCTGAGTCATATCCAACTCTTTGCAACCCCATGGACTATACAGTCCATGGAATTCCCCAGGCCAGAATTCTGGAATGGTTAGCTATTCCCTTCTCCAGGGGATCTTCCCAGGTCTCCCACATTGCAGGTGGATTCTTTACCAGATGAGCCACAAGGGAAGCCCTTGTTTCTGGTGAGAGAAGACAATTAAATACGTAAAACAAATTATAATTAATTTAGACCAGTGTGAAGACTTTCTCCCGTATCTCCTCCAAGACTCATCAAATTTGATATTGTCTACCCTGCATAAAATAGCATTGCCTCCCAACCCTCCCCTCCTGTCCCCTACTCCAGAGCTATCCATCCTTTCCCCTCCTTCGTCTTTCTACACCACTTTTATTCACCCCTTGACACATTGTAGGGTTATCTGTTTATTTGCCTCCTTGCTACTGGAATGTAAATTTTCTAAAGAAGGGACTTTCTGTTAATTGGCATTGTCCAAGGCTCCCATAGGCACTTAGTAAACATTTTGAGGGGCTTCCTTGGTGGCTCATTTGATAAAGAATCTGCCTGCAACGCAGGAGACCCAGGTTCAATCCCTGGGTGGGGAAGATCCCCTCTACAGAAGGAAATGGCAACCCACTCCAGTATTCTTACCTGGAAAATCCCATGGGCAGAGGAGTCTGGTGGGCTACAATCCATGGGTCGCAAAGAGTCGGACAGTCTTTGCAATTAAGCCGCCGCCACCACCACCAAACTATTTTTAAATTAATTAACAAGCCATTTCACCAGGTGTTATGGATTGAATTATATTCCCCCTGTCAAAAAAAATTCATATGGTAAAGTTCTAACTCCCAGTACCTTAAAATGTGACCTTATTTGAAGACAGTCTTTACAGAGGCAATCAAATGAAAATGAAGCCACTAGAGGGTCTCCCCTGGTGGTCTAGTGGCTAAGACTGAACACTCCCAATGCAGGGGACCTGGATTTGATCCCTGGTCAGGGAAATAGATCCCAGACACTGCAACTAAGCATCTACATGCCTCAACTAAAAAGATACTGTGTGTCTCAACAAAGATCCAGTGCAGCTAAATGAATACTTTTTTAGAAAAATGAAGTCTCTAGAAGGGATCCTAACTCAATATGACAGGTACCCTTATAAAAGGAGAAAATCTGGAAACAGAAACACAAGAAGGATGCTATGTGACAATAAAGGCAGATATCAGGGTTGTGTATCTACAAGCCAAAGATCATGAAAGTTTGCCAGTAAAGCCCAGAAGCTAGAGGAGAGGTATGTATCGGACCCTCTCTGGCAGCCCTCAGAGGAAATCAATGTTGCAGACACCTTGATCTCTGACTTTCAGCCTCCTGAACTGTGAGACAATAAATTTCTCTTGCTTAAGACATCCAGTTTGTGCTACTTTATTATCACAGTTTCAGCGACTAACATACCAGGTAATCCATCACTTCCTTATTGTCTGTGTGTGCAAAACTGTGTACTTGACTAAAAAATGTCACCGAAATACTAAAAGTTCAATGACAGGGGACTGACTGAATGCATTATGACACATCCATACAACAGAACACTGTGCCTTTAAAAAGAAGGATGTGGAAAGTCTTTTACAGCAGGTTGTTAAATGCAATTAAGCTTGACACACAATAAGTAAAACAATTCAATGTATTTAAAAGTCTGAGGAGTAGAACTGGACTACAAATGTATTTTTCAATTTGTATGCATTTGTACAGCTTCCCTGGTGGCACTATTGGTGCCAATGCTAGGAGATGTAAGAGACATGGGTTCGATCCCTGGGTTGGGAAGATCCCCTGGAGGAAGGCACGGAAATTCACTCCAGTATTCTTGCCTGGAGAATCCCATGGACAAAGGAGCCTGGCAGGCTACAATCCTTGGAGTTGCACAGTCAGACACGACTGAAGCAACTTAGCATACACACGTACAGTTTACATATATGCATATATTCAATATATGCAAAAATAATATATGTACATATATTCAAACATGTACATATGTATACATATGTAATATATCAAAATATATACGTAATTGGACCTAATTTTCATAATCTTGTAAGTGAAGTATTATTGTCTCCATTTTACCACTGAGAAAATATAATAAAAAAAGAGTTTGGGCTTGTTTATTTTAAGTTACTGAATGTTATACAACTAGATTACTCAGAATTCCAAGAACTCACCTTCTAATTAAACAACATATAATTGCAAAATTCAAGGAGAATGGATTTTTATGGCTGTTTATGGTGATCTAATTGTGAACTTGAAATTTTATGGTGAAAGAGGTGATGGTGGAAGGAGAGATTGTAGCTTAGAATTGAACTTTATGACTCTGGGACCAAAGAGTCTCTGGATGTCCCTGGAATTCAGGAAATCCCAGTTGGAGAACTAGACACTGTGGTCAGAAACTGACCAGCAAAATCCACTGGCTGGCAAAAATATAAAGATAGCCAATAGACTTGGTTGGAAAACTATAATTCAAAATTCTTTCAATTAACTACAACAGTGAAGAAACAAAGAGCTGGATGAAATTTAAAAGAACTCTAAATGTCCGCATTTGGTTTCAAAACACTGCTGCCCAACACAGGAAAAGGAAACATTAACCGCTCTTAAATACCAAAACTCCCTTATAATAGGACAAAGTCAAATGAAAGCTACCCTGAAATATTTTCTCAAATCAGATTGGTGAACATTCAAAAAATTTGATAGCATGCTATTGGCTATCAAAAGATGTGGGGATTAGGCCCCATACATTGCTGGAGGCTGTGTATGTCAGCACAGTCAACAGTGTGACAATGTTTTCAAAATTATGAAACATGTACCCTTTGACACTGCAACATACATTTCTAGAAATCTATTTTACAAATATGAGTGTACACTCAAGGGAATTTCTTGGCTGTCCAGTGGTTAGGTCTCTGTGCATCTGCTACAGGATGCATGGGTTTGATCCCTGGTCTGGGAACTATGATCCCGCATATCCTATGGTGGGGCCAAAAAAAAAGATTGTACGTAAATAAAATAATTTACATGCAAAATATTTACTATAGTGCGTTTTTTTAGATAATTTAAAAACATTTTTTATTGCAGTTAACAAACAAAATTTACTATCTTAACCATTTTTAAAATGTACATTCCTGTAGTATTAAGTATATTTACATTGTTGTTTAACTGTCCCCACCACCTATCTCCAAAACTTTTTCATCTTCCCCAACTGAAATTCAGCACCCATTAAACCCATTTCCCCACTGCTCCTAACCCACCAATGGTAACCATATTCTACTTTCTATCACTCTGACTTTGACTATTTTAGATACTTCATATGGAATCATACAGCATTTGTCTTTTGGGGACTAGCTTATTTCAGTTAACATAATGTCCAAAAGGTTCATCCATGTTGCAGCACAAATCAGGATCTCCCTTTTTTATAAGGCTGTATAGTAGTATTATATTGGTTTCCTTCTATTTCTAGATTGTTGAGTGTTTTATCATATAAAGATGTTGAATTTTGTCAAATGCTTTCTCTGCATCAATTGAGATGATGATGTAGAGTTTCTTCCCCTTTATTCTATTAATGTGGTATATTACATTGAGCAATTTTTCTGTCTTGAACCATCCTTTTTTAAAAATTTATTTTTAATTGGAGGATAATTGCTTTACAGCGTTGTGTTGGTTTCTGCCCTATGACAACATGATGAAGCATTCTTGTATTCCAGGAATAAAGCCCACTTGCTTGTGGTGTAGAATCCTTTCAATATGCTGTTGAATTTAATTTTCTAGTACTTTGTTGAGAATTTCTGAATCTATATAAACCAGAGATATTGATCTGTATGATTCTCTCTCTCTTTTTTTTTAATGGCTCTGACATTAGGGCAAGGCAAAACTCATAGAATGAGTTAGGAAGTGTTACTCCCTCTTCAATTTTGGGGGGAAAGTTTGAGAATGAATGGTGTTAATTTTTCTTTAGATGTGTATGGTAGAATTCACTTGTGAAGCAAGTCTAGGGCTTTTCTTTGTTAGGAGATTTCTGATTACTGAGTCAATCTCTTTACTAGTCATAGATCTATCAGGATATCTATTTCTTCATGATTCAGTATTGGTAGGTTTTGTGTTTCTAGGAATTTGTCTATTTCATCTAGATTATCCATTTTAATCTAGATTATTATTAATTATAGCAATTATAAGAGTTGCTCATAGTACTCTTATAATCTTTCTTAATTTCTGTTGCATAGATTGTAATGCTCCACTTTCACTTATGATTTTAGTAATGACTCTTCTCTTTTTCTTACACAATCTAGATAAAAATTTGTCAAGTTTGTTGATCTTTTTGAAAAACCAGTTTGGTTTCATTGATTTTCTCTGTCACTTTTCTATTCCCTATTTCATTTATCTCTGCCTTTAATCTTTACTATTTCCCTCCCTCTGCTAGTTTTGGGTTTAGTTTGCTCTTTTTTTCCTAGTTCCTTGACTTAAAATGTTGATTTGAGATCTTTCTTCTATTTAAATGTAAACATGTATAACTATAAATTTCTCACTTAGCACTGCTTTCACTGAGTCCCATAAGTTTTGTTACATGTGTGTTTTTATTTTCATTGTCTCAAGAGTTTTTTGAAGGGGAGGGCACATCATGCAGCTTGGGAATCTTGGTTCCTCGACCAGGAGTTGAACTCACCCCCTTGGCAGTGAAAGCTCAGAGTCCTAAACACTGGACCACCAGGGAATTCCCTCAAGATATTTTCTAATTTCCCTTGTGAATTCTTCTTTTATCCACTAGTTGTTTATGAGTGTGTTTTTTAGGGACTTCCTTGGCAGTCCAGTAGTTAAGACTCTGCCCTTCCAATGCAAGGGGCACGGGTTCAATCCCTGGTTGGTGAACTAAGATCCCATATGCCACTTGGCACAGCAAAAAAAAAAAAGTGTGGATTTTAATTTCCAAAGATTTGTGAATTTTCCAGTTGTCCTTCTGTTATTGATTTCTAACTTCCTCTCATTGTGGTCAGAGAGGATGCTCTACATATTATTTTTTAAATCTATTGAGACAATTTATGGCTTAACATATGCTTCTTGTGATATGACAATGACCCATGTGCACTTGAGAAGAATGTGTACCCTGTCGTTTTTGAGTAAAGTTTTCTACATGTGTCTGTTAGAACCAGTTGGCTCACTGCGTTGGTCAAGTTCTCTATTTACTTACTTACCTTCTCTCTAGTGGTTCTATCCATCAGTGAGAGAGCTGTATTGAAGTCTCCAACTATTATTATAAACTATCTCTTTTCTCCTTTCAACTTTGCCCATTTTTGCTTCTTATATTTTGATAATCTGTTAAGTGCGATTATAGTTTTTTTGGTAATGTTAAAAGAGATAAAGCAATCTAATAGCCACTGATCTTCAAGATACACTTACTCTTTTTAAGTTAGTTCAGTTCAGTCACTCAGTCGTGTCTGACTCTTTGCAACCCCATGGACTGCAGCAGGGCAGGCTTCCCTGTCCTTCACCATCTCTTGGAGCTTGCTCAAACTCATGTCCGTTGAGTTGGTGATGACATCCAACCATCGCATCCTCTGTGGTCTTCTTCTCCTGCCTTCAATCTTTTCCAGCATCAGGGTCTTTTCTAATGAGATGGCTCTTCACATCAGGTGGCCAAAATATATAGGAGCTTCAGCATCAGTCCTTCCAATGAATATTCAGGATTGATTTTAAGATGGACTGGTTGGATCTCCTTGCAGTCCAAGGGACTCTCAAGAGTCTTCTCCAACACCACAGTTCAAAAGTATGAATTCTTTAGCACTGGGCCTTCTTGATAGTCCAGTCTCACATCAGTACATGACTACTGGAAAAACCATAGCTTTGACTATACGGACCTCTGTAGGCAAAGTAATGTCTCTGTTTTTTAATACACTGTCTAGGTTTTTCATGGTTTTTCTTCCAAGGAGCAGGTATCTTTTAATTCCATGGCTGCAATCACTATCTATAGTGATTTTGGAGCCCAAGAAAATAAAAGTCTGTCACTGTTTCCATTTCTCCCATCTATTTGCCATGAAGTGATGGGACCAAATGCCATGATCTTAGATTTTTGAATGTTGAGTTTTAAGCCAGTTTTTTTCACTCCTCTTTCATATTAATCAAGAGGCTCTTTAGTTCCTCTTCGCTTTCTGCAACTAGGGTGGTATCATCTGCATATCTGAAGTTATTGATATTTCTCCTGGTAATCCTCATTTCAGCTTGTGCTTCATCCAGCCCAGCATTTCACATGATGTACTCTGCATAGAAGTTAAATAAGCAGGGTGACTATTCAGCCTTGACGTACTCCTTTCCCAATTTTGAGCCAGTCTGTTGTTCCATGTCCAGTTGCATAACTGTTGCTTCTTGACGTGCATACAGTTTTCTCAGGAGACAGGTAAGGTGGTCTGGTATTCCCATCTCTTGAAAAATTTTCCAGTTTGTTGTGATCCATCCAACGGGTATTGGCAATTTAATCTCTGGTTCCTCTGCCTTTTCTAAACCCATCTTGTATATCTGGAAGTTCTCAGTTCATGTATTGCTGAAGCCTAGCCTGAAGGATTTTGAGCATTACCTTGCTAGTACATGAAATGAGCATAACTGTACAGTAGTTTGAATTCTTTGGTATTGCCCTTCTTTGGGATTAGAATGAAAACTGACCTTTTCCAGTCCTGTGGGCACTGCCGAGTTTTCCAAATTTGCAGGCATATTGAGTGCAGCACTCTAACAGCGTCATCTTTTAGGATTTGAAATAGCTCAGCTGCAATTCCATCACCTCCAGTAGCTTCTTAGACAGTTGCCCTAGGTTCCTGGCCCCCGATGTACACCTCTCTTCTCCCAAATGCCAATCAAATACTAACCTAAATGTTGCTGCAAAAGAATTTTGCAGATGTAATTAATATCCAGAATTAGTTGACTTTAAATTAGGGACATTACTTGGACCTGACATAATCACATGAGCCCTTTAAAAGCATTTTCTCTGGTGGTCCCAGTTTAGAAGTCAAAGATGTGCTCTGCCTTCCTTGGAAGAAAGCAAACATCCATACTGTGAGCTGACTATAGGGGCCACTTGCCCAGGAACTACCAATAGCCTCTAGGAGCTAACAGTAGTTCCAGGCTGACTAGAGCACTGGGAACCTCAGTGCTACAGACATAGGAAAATGAATTCTGCTGGCAACCAGTGAACTCGGAAGCCCAGGTAAGAACTGCAACATCTTGGCTTTAGCCTGGTGACACCCTAAGTAGACAATCCAGCCATGTCATACCCATATGGCTGACCTACAGAAAACATGAGATAAGCCACTAAGTTTGTGATACTTTGTTATGCAACAATAGAAAATGAATACACCAAGGAAGTGTGAAACATCACCCACTGAATTAGAAGTCAGGAGCAGGACCTCTAGGACTGTGAACGTGCTATGCATAGATCTCGGGGCATCATTTACAATTTTCTGTGTGAACGGAACCCTCTGAAAATGGGCAGTGCACACAGTACCAGTGTACACAGTCCTGCAGAAGACTTACCCTGTTCCAACATCTGCGTGTTTTTTTTTTTTTTAGGTCATTTAACCATTTTAGTTGAAATGAGAGGATGGGGTTAGGTGTATCTGAAGGTCCATACCAGCTCAACATTTGGAGTATTTAAGTATACTTTGAAACAGCTCCACCATACACTGCCCTTCTCAGTCATACCTTCTCCATCTAACCTCTCCCTTCACTTAAATACATCTACCAGTAGTCTTTCTTTCTTAAGGAACTGTTGCTTTATTAACAAATATGACTTTGAGAACAGAACTAGCTGGTTTATGTTGGGAGGAAACCACAAGAGAACTTCCCTTCCCCTTTTGATTATAAGTGAACCCGGGACATTTAGCTTCAGATAGATCAAGAGGCTTAGGATCTGTAGGTAGTTCTTTTCAATCCCAACAATCTGTTGAACAGATCAACACATCAGAGGGGGTCATTTTGAGTAAGTGCTGACTCACTTGTTTCCTTTGAATGAAGCTCAATATGAAAAAGACATGGCAAAACCCAAGTCTCTCAGGAGAGCCTCAAAGGACTGTCTGAGAAAATGTGTCTGTCCAAGAGACAGGAAATGTAGTTAAAGTTAACTAGCACAAAATCAGTTATTGCAAACTTGGTTAAGATAAAAAGTCATGCTAAAGGTGAACAAAATCAAACCTTGAACACAAGTCAACGTTAATTAGTTCTGTTCTCCACTTCTGCCCCATTATTCCCACTAAGGTCTGAAAAGGTATCAGCCACCATGACTGCTCTGCAGGGGGTCAATATTTCAAGACAATTTAAGGTATGGCTTTGGAATCCTAGACTCTACACTTAACATATATATAATATAGACTGACATATTAGGGCTGATATGGGGTGGAGCAAGAGAATGCTTATGTGGTTATAGAACAGGGACCTCCAAATCCAGTCCAAGGGTAGATGATTTTTCACCAACCATAGAAAAACATGGCCAAAATTGTGACTTTCTCATGAAAACACAAAGATATCCTTTATAAATGTATTCATGTTAATGAGCTATTGTTATTCTTTATTCCCATGTTCCTTTTCACTCTTTCGCTGTCAAAGCCTTTTATGAAATAATGGTGATAATAAATCACATCCTTTTAATATATACCCACTTAGCAAAATAAAAAAGTCGGCAACTGTGTATCACTCTCTTCGACTTTTTAAGAAACTTCTGGCAGCACTGGTTCTTCATTTCAGCGCTCAGGCTCTGGCACTTGGCCTTAGTTGCTCTGTGCCAAGTGGGATCTTAGTTCCCTGACCAGGGATCAAACCTGCATCTCCTGCATTGCATGGAGGATTCTTAACCATTGGACTACCAGGGAAATCCGCTCCTCAACTGTTTAAAAAGCATTTGTTTTTAGTAGTATGTTAAAATACAAGATTGGGAACCACTAGTCTCTCTGACAGGAGACAAGTAGAAACGGCCTTAGAAGATCAGAATTCTCAGGAAGGTATGTTTAAATGAACTGTGATGATCTAGGGGATCACTTTTCAAGATTACCTGTATTAACTTCATGAAATTCAGTACTGAATTAGAAAAACTGGTACTCTTAAACCAACAGAGAAAGATGTGGGATCCAGGGAAAGAGATGCAAAACAGGAGTGGTGAAGAGAAGTCCTAATGACTGCCCCTGCGCCCTGCACCCAGGCAGCAACCAGTCAATGGAGGAAGTGTAGGGTGAGAAACGGGAGAGGAGTAACTGCAGGAAAGCTACGCTCTTCGAAGGGAGACTCGACCGCACTACACTCACAACCCACACAGTGAGCCGTAGTCACTGGCTCATCCTGTCAGTGTCCCAGGAAGGAGGCGATGGTACCTTTGAGACAGAGCAGTGACCCAGAGCCAGTGGTAACAGACACCATCACCCCTAGGTCCAAAGAAGCAAGGAGAGAGAGAGGTTAGTGGAAACTGGAAGGAGTCATGTGGAGTTGGTCACCACGAGGTTCAGTGACTTCCGGCTGAAGAACACATCTGACCCGAAGACACCTTGAAGGAAGGAGCCAAGGGAAAACAATGCCCTGACCTCACACCTTCCTTCACTCTCTCCCATTTACTGCTGCAGATACCACTGGCCAAACCAACAGATCCCAGAGGTCACAAAAGCCAGCTGATGTAGTCCATACAGCTTTCTTGAGTGGGAAGGTAGGGTTAGGGAAGCAAAGATTTAGAGGAACAAATGGAAGACACCTAGAGCACACATGATATACGTACTGATCAATAGGTAAAATTTTGCAAATTTTGATTCAAAATTTACAAAAATAGCATTTGGAGGATGTGTGGGAGAAGAGGGAATATAGTGTAAAATAGCTATATCTCAATCATGGTATAAGTCAGTAATGTTTACAGCTGATAGCTCCAAAAACTGTATACATGTATCACTTAGAAATACGAAATAAATTATGAGATAAAAGCAACAGCTAAATGAGTAAATCCTTTGGGGACTATGAGAATAAGGATATTATAAAGTTTGCAATATTATTTGGTTTTTAAAAAATGGCATGTTTAATAAAAACTAATTTTAACAAAGTTGCTAGACGGCTATAGGAAAAGCTAATAGTGGTTACCATCTTTGAAGCCAGAATAGAGGAATGAAGAGTAGAGAAAGAACATTCATTTTTCATTTACCCTGTCCTTGCATTGTTCTACTATGAGCATCTGCTATTTTCACAATATAGTTTTTAATACCTTAAAAAGCAATCCAAATTAATCAACTGGATTTGGCTGCTAATAGGAATTTATCTAATCCCTCAGGTGCGCAGGGGTAGAAAAGCTGAAACACACTCATTCCTATCAAAGGAAGTGCAAGGTGGATCAATGACTTGACCAGACATAACAGAGCCTCAGTTAAGACCCAGGACTTCATTGGGGACCCAAGGGTGGAGAGCCTTCTCACTTCTCCCTACTTCAGTGAGAATAAACATTAAAGATATGTCTCGTCATCTTTGAATATTTGTAAATCCCAACAGTAGAGTAAAGAAGCCCAGGGATGGAAGACCATGTGGACAGGCCCAGACCAGCAAGCAACTTACCAGTCATATCACTGTTGCTAAAAACCACTAACTTATTACTGTGGAACAAAATAACTGACACAACCTAAACTTTTTTTTTAAAAAAGAAGGAAGTGTCACTGCCCCATAACTATCCTGATGCCATCACACTATTCCAATCCTCCTTTCTGATGTGGTTAAAAAAATCTTGCTTTTTTTAAAAGAAAAAAAGAACAACAAGCTAAACTGAATATCTAATACATCTGTAGGAACAGAAGGAACAAAACAAGTATTAGAATTTTATATTACACATTAGACATTTATGTAAAGGATGTTCCATTTTTCAGAGAGGTTTCCCCTATTTCCCTGTCTTTTATATCTTCCTCAGAGCAATAAATAGTAATTACTATTTTCACAGATAAGCTACTCCTTTGAATTGGACAGTAATTACATCTTTATTTCAAGTCATTATCATCTCCAAAAACTATCTTTCATTTCACTGCACAGTCTCACTGCAATGTTTCACAGTAAAATTACACTCCTCAAACTTGAAGAGCCTGAATAAAAGCTAGAGCCCCCAAGGATTTCTAGGTACTGACTTAGTAGCAGTGTTTACTGGCACAAACTTTATATATTTATTTGTATTTTTAAAACTGCAATAAAAGAAATGAAAGCTACTTTAATGAAAAAGGAACTCAGGAATGAGGTCGTTAAATATAACTAGCTACATTTTAAATACAAATACCAGGTATCCCCTGATTAGTGTCAGGTAAATGTCTAAACTATTAATATCTAACCCAAATTCTGGTCTTGGAAAAAGATCAGAGACAATTACAAAGAAGGTGCTTCATAGTATCAGGTCCATTTTTAAAACAATGAGATCCTTTGGGACAATCAGTTTAGTCTTTCTTTTCATCACAGATTTCTGCTGGTCCTCTTGTTGGTAATCCATTTATGTCTGCACCCTAAAAATGAAAAAACATTTTAGATATCATTACAACAAAAAGACATTATAAGAGATATTCTCTTTTAAAACACAAACTTCAGAATGAAAAAACTACTGGAAACGTGCAGGATGGCTAAATTCGTGCAGGTGACTGAATTTAATAATCACCAACACTAAAGAAAACACAGTTGTCTAAATATTCACTTAGAAAAATACCTACATTTTATTACAAAAAGAAAACCTCTATGAATCAACTCATTACATCTCTTATCAAAGGTATCAGAGAAACTGGCTTATTCAGAATCATCTTTTGTCATCTATTAGCTTTTTACCATTATTCTTACCAGACAGGAAATACTGTTTCTGTCTTGCAAGTAGCCAATGCATAAATCAGAGGACTTACTTAAAACCTTAATTTAAAGCAAGTGTTAATTATAAATAAAAAATTCCAAACCCCTATTTTACAAAAGAGAAATTTAGACTTTAGTATTTTTTTTCTTCTGAACTTTTTATTTTGTATTGGAGTATAGCTAATTAACATGTTGTGATAGTTTCAGATGAACTGTGAAGGGACTCAGTTATACATATACATGTATCCATTCTCCCCCAAAACCCCGTTGAATCCAGGCTACCACACAACATTGAGCAGAGTTCCATGTGCTATACAGTAGGTCTTTGTTGTTTATCCATTTTAAAAATAGCAGTGCGTATATGACCATCGCAAACTAACTATCCCTTCTCTCTGGCAACTCCCTAACTATCCCTTTTCTGTCTCTCTCTGGCAACCATGAGTTCATTTTGTAAGTCTGTCTCTTTCCATTTTGTAAGTAAGTTCATTTGTATCATTTATTTTTAGATTCCACATATAAGGGATATCATACGGTATTTCTCCTTCTCTGGAAATTTTAACATATTAATGAAGCTTCTGGTTCAAAGAACTTGACTTTCCAAAAGTCACTATTTTGCCCTGACTACTTGCCCCCAACCATTCAAGGCATTTTAATGTTCTTACCTTATAGTCTACTTTGCCTTTGTTTTTATCATTGGATTCTCGTATGGCTTTCCGAGGCCACATACGGCTAACAAAGGGGGAGATCAGAGGGTATATATATGGCTCCAGGAATTTTTTGTAGACCCAGAGTAGAACTGGAATGACAATGCAGGGAATACACACCATTGTCCTGGATGTGAATTCCTGAACAATTGACAAACAGCAGAAAAAACAAATTAGATCATCATAGTTAATGACTGAAGGAATTTACCTAGATTAAACTATATGAAAAGACTATTTCTACACTGAAGGAAAAACTTAAATCACACTACAGGTACTATAGTAAAGCAAGAGTCTATTCATAAAAATAGAACTGTGGTGTTGGAGAAGACTCTTGAGAGTCCCTTGGACTGCAAGGAGATCCAACCAGTCCATGCTAAAGGAGATCAGTCCTGGGTGTTCATTGGAAGGACTGATGGTGAAGCTGAAACTCCAACACTTTGGCCACCTCATGCGAAGAACTGACTCATTGAAAAGACCCTGATGCTGGGAAGGATTGGGAGCAGGAGGAGAAGGGGAAGACAGAGGATGAGATGGCTGGATGGCATCACTGACTTGATGGACATGGGTTTGGGTGAACTCTGGGAGTTGGTGATGGACAGGGAGGCCTGGCATGCTGCAGTTCATGGGGTCGAAAAGAGTCGGACACGACTGAGTAACTGAACTGAACTGAATTCATAAAAATGCTGCTATCTACAAGGAAAGACTTGAAGATAAGAATGAGGATAAGCCTGCCTCCAAAACTCTCCAATCACTGTTTCACAGCCATAAATTTGGTGATAAAGGAAAGATAGGGCTTCCCAGGTGGCTCAGTGATTAGGAATCCGCCCGTCAATGCAGGAGACATGGTTCAGTCCCTGGGTGGGGAAGATCCCCTGGAAAAGGAGATGGCAACTCACTCTAGTATCCTTGCCTGGGAAATCCCATGGACAGAGGAGCCTGGAGGGCTACAGTCTATGGGGTCATCCAACACTTCTTAGCACTGAGGATGAGGTAATTAAGCCCTTTACACACATCAACTCACTTAATCTTCAAAACACCTAGTGAGGTTGGGTACTCTGGCATTTCCATTTACATATAAAGAAAAGGAGTCACCAAAACATTAAGGAGTTTGGTCAATGAGTAAACACTGTTGAACTAGGCAAGTTAAAATGATTCACAATGCAAGAAAGGAATGATGTACATAATCCAATCTGAAATAAAAATGTAAATGTACATCAGGGAATGACCACTATTTTAAAGAGGATTCATAACCGGATTGTTTAAAACAGTCCTCTAGTCTTGGGTGGCGCAAGTGGTGGCAAAGAACCCGCCTGCAAAGGCGGGAGACGGAAGAGACGCAGGTTGGATCCCTTGAGTAGGCAGATCCCCTGGAACAGGGCATAGCAACCCACTACAGTATTTCTGCCTGGAGAATCCCATGGATAGTGGAGCCTGGCAGGCTATGGTCTACAGGGTCACAAAGAGTCAGACACAACACACACACACACACACACACACACACACACACACACACACACACACGCTAGCCAAATTATTAGGAATCTACCAAAAATATTTTGTTACAAAATTTTAAAGAACATATCCTCTGATCAAAATAAACCAAAGAAGTAAGAGTTTTTTTCAGCATTTTACAGGAATCATTATTTTTAGCTACTAGACTTTTAGAATCTCATCTGGAGAGCTTCAGATTGGTTCAGGTCTTACAAGTACGCAGCATAATAATCAAGCAAGAACCGGGGCAGCTGCCTGTATGTGAGACCTGCTTTCACTATTTTCTAGACAGTGTTCCTGAGCACGTTATTTGATCAGACACTAGCTTAATTCTTCCATGTGAAAAAAGAAGATATATATTAGTTCAGTTCAGTTCAGTCGCTCAGTGTCCAACTCTGCGACCCCATGAACCGCAGCACGCCAGGCCTCCCTGTCCATCATCAACTCCCGGAGTCCACCCAAACCCATGTCCATTGAGTTGGTGATGCCATCCAGCCATCTCATCCTCTGTCTTCCCCTTCTCCTCCTGCCCTCAGTCTTTCCCAGTATCAGGGTCTTTTCAAATGAGTCAGCTCTTCGCATCAGGTGGCCAAAGGACTGGAGTTTCTGCTTCACCATCAGTCCTTCCAATGAACACCCAGGACTGATCTCCTTTAGGACAGACTTAGTCATTCGACTTAGTCCAATACAATGGAACAGGAAAAAGCTGAAGCTCTGTGGAGGGGGAACGTCAGCTATTGGAAGGAATCAGTCCTCCAGAAATCAGTCTGGAGACAAAAGAGAGCGGGACAGCCGTGTCAAAGGTAAGGACTGAGAGACGGGAGAGAGGAAGAGCGAACGGGGGTGACGATACTAAACAGTGATACCGACAGTTCAGGCCAGAGAGCGGACCCGGAGGTAAGAAGAGGCAGCAGCGGGTGGACGCGCGCGCAGGGCAGGCGAAGGGCGAGGCGGGCGGGAGGCAGGGCGCGGGGCGGGGGCCGGTGTACCGCGAGGGCAGGAGAACCGCGCCGCGCCCCGAGGCCGCCGCCCACGCCCCCGATGCCCCCGGCCGCTACCCGGCCCGGCTCACCCGCGACGACCAGGTCTCAGGGGCAGCAACCACGCTTCCGGAAAGAGGGGCGCCGGGCGCCGCGGCCGAGCCAGTGGTACCGCAGGCGGGGCCGACAAAGGCGCGCCTGCGTCCGCCTGACGCCGCGCCGGACGTAGCGGGGCGCCGCCGACTTCCGGCGCGGCCGCCGCCGTCACCCGAGCCGGCAGGCGAGGCGGGAGCGCTCGCTTTCCCGGCGCCCCGTCGCCGGGCAAGACCCACGACGCTGACGCTGGAGGATGGCGCGTTTGCGAGCGGCCCGTCACCTGTATGAAAGCGCGCTTCAGTGACGGCTGAGCTCCTCATCCCGTTTAGTGGCCAAGTCTCCGACTTTTTGCGACCCAATGGATCGTAGCCGACCAAGGTTCTTCCGTGGGATTTCCCGGCCAAGAATTTCGGAGTGGGTTGCCACTCCCTTTCCCATTTTAAGATCCACTACGAGGGAAAATTTAACTTTCAAGTCGGTTTCGAGATTTATCTTACTAAAAATGGCTATACCACGTCACGGCCCCTGGGACGGCTATCATCAGCTAGTCTTTGCTCCTGGGCTTCCCTGGTGGCTCAGCTGGTAAACAATCTGCCTGCAATACGGGAGACCTGGGTTTGATCCCTGGGTTGGGAAGATCCCCTGGAGACGGGAACGGCTACCCACCCCAGTATTCCGGCCTGGAGAATTCCAGGGGCTGTGTGATCTATGGGGTTGCAGAGTCAGACACCACTTCAACGACTTGCACTGATACTTCACTGCGGTAGCTCAAACAGTAAAGAACCTGCCTGCGATGTGGACCAGGATTCGATCCCTGGGTTGCAAAGTTCCTCTGGAGAAGGGAATGGCAACCCACTCATGTTCTTGCCTGGAGAATTCCATGGACAAAGCAGCCTGGCAGGCTACAGTCCGTGGACTCGCAGTCTGACTTGCCTAAACAACTCACTGATTGCAGATGACACAGTAAATGCTACTGTTTTAGTTAGGAGTCCTGCAGGTCTCCAATGTTCACTAAATTCAATCCCTGGGTAGGGAAGATTCCCTGGAGGAAACCTACTCCAGTATTCTTGCTGGGATAATCCAATGGACAGAGGAGCCTGGCACGCTAGTCCATGAGCTTGTAAAGAGGACAGGAATGAATGTAACCCCTCATTACACAACAAAAACCCTGAAAAAGAAAATGCTGAGTCAAAGCCAGCCACATTGCGATTTAGATGAAAAGTCCAGAACAGGCCAATCAACATAAGTATAAGCTCAGGGCTGGAATGGGTTAGGTGACAGTCAACCACTGCTAAAGTTTCTCTTTGGGATACCGAAAAGCCTCTAAAGCCCGATATGGATGCATAACTTAATACAGTAAATGCTACTTCATCAGCAGACTTAGGCTGTTTTAAGTTCAATAAAGTAGATGGAAAAGAGTCATAAATTTCCCTATGATCTCAATTCCATTTTATACAAAGTACCAAAAGATGCAAAACAGCCTGTTAATGAAAACTCACTGGGTCCATTTTGTGGTAACACTTGAAATACATTTACTAATTAAGACAGCAACACTTTTACTTTTATTTGCATTTATTTTTTGCAGCATTTATTCCCGGGCCATGAGTTTCTGTTTCTTCAGTTTCTTCTGGGATATCTGGGGAAAAGAAAAAAATAAAAGCACTACTAAAAGAATGATTCTAGGAGAAACACACATCTTCAACAGGAAGAAGTTTCATCTCAAAAGTAATCGGAAATTTCATCATAAAGACAATGAGTCCTTAGGCATAGAGAAGTGGCATGGAGAGAAAGGCAGTCAAGAAGAAATCAGAGCAGTAAGAAGAGAATGAAGACTACAGGCTGGGAGCCCGGCTGGAAAAACCAAGTGGCAAAAAAGGACTGAGGATAATGTATGAGACAACATAAGACAGATCCATTAGGATTTGAGTCACTCCCAGCTTCCAGGTTAAGGAACTAAATATAATCATTCACTGAAAGTAAGTTTCTTGGAGAAATGGGTTGCAAGGAGGAGGTGCCCCATTGCAGATAAATTATATCTTAAGATGGCCATCTAGGTGTGGACATCAGCATAGAATCAGTTTTCACACACTTAACAATACGAAACTCCTACTCGCTTTTAAGAAAACTAATGAGGTTAAGAAAGCTGTGGTACATATACACAATGGAATATTACTCAGCTATTAAAAAGAATGCATTTGAATCAGTTCCAATGAGGTGGATGAAACTGGAGCCTATTATACAGAGTGAAGCAAGTCAGAAAGAAAAACACCAATACAGTATATTAACACATGTATATGGAATTTCAAAGATGGTAATGATGACAGCAAGAGACACAGATGTAAAGAACAGACTTTTAGACTCTGGGAGAAGGAGAGAGTGTGATGATTTGAGAGAACAGCACTGAAACATGTTTATTATCATATGTGAAGTAGATCGCCAGTGCAGGTTCAATGCATGAGACAGGGTGCTCAGGGCTGGTGCACTGGGATGACACTGGTGGATGAGATAGGGAGGGAGGGTCAGGACGGGGAACACATGTACACTCATGGCTGATTCATGTCAATGTATGGCAAAACCCACACAACACAGTAAAGTAATTAGCCTCCAATTAAAATAATGAAAAAATAAAAGTAATCTTCCAAGGTTAAAAAAAAGAACTTATGAGACTTATGAAAGCCAAAATAAAATGATTCTAAGAGGTTGGTGGTTGCTCAGAATAGCTTCCTTTCATGGTTATTCCAAAGGTGTCCTAAGTTAGTCATCACAGCAACCACATTATAATACACCAAGTGAAACAGAGCAGAGACTAAGTAATTTACCTTTTTCTTCTGTGCAACCTCCTCTTCTGGTTTAGGAACAATCTGTTCTTTTTCAGTAAGTATCATCTCAATGTGGCAGGGAGAGCTCATGTAGGGGTTAATCCGACCGTGAGCTCTGTAAGTCCTGCGCCGCATCTTGGGGGCTTTGTTCACTTGAATGTGCTCAATGACCAGAGAATCTACATCTAAGCCCTGGGAAAAGGAAACAAAATCATGTTACATTAAAAAACATTTTTAAATCAGGTAACACCTTTATCTTAACACCACAATCTGTATCATTCAAGTCCTTATGACTTTAACTAGCATATTTTTTAAAAAAATTTCATTCTAAGCATATTTTTTAAAAATATTTCATTCTAAGTTCCCTCCCTTAAATCTAAGTAATTACCAAAATTTAGTGCTGGTAATTGCACCTATTTTATAAGAGGTATTCATTAGGGAGTGGAGTTACAAGATCTCAAAGGATCTATGTCTAAGCTTGACTTTGACCGCAAGGCTTAGCAGCTAGCAGCTAGAAGGGCTACCTACATTAATTCCAGTTCTAACCCAGTTTTCCAAATGCAAAAAGGTAAAGGATAACTGCTCAAATGGATAAATCTGTTTAGTTGTCACAGGTTTTCTTCAGTTGGACACTGCTGTTTTGACGGCTGAAATTTAACATCTCTCAATTATGAATGTAGGCAAGAAACCACGTATCATATGGTTCCTTTGTAACTGTATTTATTTGTATTTAAATATACCCTGTGAAGGGGTTCATAAACCTCAGTATTAAAAAAGACTTCCGGTGGCTCAGATGGTAAAGAATCTGTCTGCAACGCAGGAAATCTGGTTCAGTCCCACTCCAGTATTCTTGCATGGAGAATTCCATGGACAGATGATCCTAGCAGGCTACAGTCTACGGGGTCGCAGTTGGACACTACTGAGCACTAACAGTTACGGCACAAGATTACAAACCCTTAGTAAAATACTCAAGGAAAAAAACCCGTTTCTCTTACATATAGTGGGATTGTGTCTCTCTGTGTGTGGGTAATTTTAGAGTCTTAGGCTTGAAATAACTGCAGACCATGCTCCTGAAATGCTTTACAAACAAAGATTTTTTCCTATTGGAAATTGAAAGTAGAGATTTAAAAGAATCCTTTTAAATGGGAACTTTTGCTACTTTCAACAAGTCAAAGAAAAAGCAAGTCAACCAAGGAAATAGATCCAAACAATAACTGTAACCGAGTTAACCATCCAAGTTACATGTATAAAGATGCTTATAGTGTGGGTACCTTAAGTTCAGCATTACTCTCCGCATTTTTGAGCATATGTAGTAAAAATTCAGCACTCTTTTTGGGCCACCGACCCTGCGTCCAGCCCCACTGTTTGGCCTAAAAAACGAAACCAGAGAGTTTATTAGTAATTTCCCTCAATTTAAATCAATGTTACAAGATGAATTTACTTCAACCAACATCAAGGTTGTCCAGAACATGTGTTATTTTTTCATGGTTAATCCAAAGATATCCCAAAGATTCTCATCACAGCAACCATAAGGAGCCTCAGTAAAGGAAGGCGTTGGCCACTTTTACTTCATCTCCCCCCTTCCCTAACAAATTCTCTTTTTAAATGGCAACTATGAATTCTTACCTGTGCACACCTCCCAACTCCACCGTTGTAACGACGGAATGGCACACATTGCTTCTTCAAAGTGACATCCTTCAGATACTTGGTGGCTTTTCGGATATGCATACCCTTTATGGCCTGGGCAGTTTCACGAGTGTTCTAAACATAAATAACGTAAGCTGTGAGTTAACAATCCTTTAAAAAAAATCAGATTTAAACAAATTCCAGTATTTTCAACGTGTCAACCTTTATCAAGAGCCAAATCCTTTCCATTCTTGAAAACAACACAAAATCTGTTATGAGTCAGGGAGGCTTGGTTTGAAGGTGGAGAAATGTGAATCCTAAACATGCTTATTCACTGTTAATATATTCTCCATTATCTTGTAAACTATAATTTCCCATATCTTGATCTGTGCACTACGTTCTCAAGCAGTTCTCTGGTAATTTTACCCAATTCCACAAATCCTAAATCAAAGTGTTCATTAAAAGGTGGCTGCTCAGAAACGATTTATTTTCATGGTGAATCCAAAGGTGTCCTAAGAAACACATCATTGCAGCTACCTTTTTAGAATGGTTAAAAAATACTCAAGGAACAACTCTTTCAGAGCATAATTACGATTCACATACCTTAAAGTGAACGCGAAGATTTGAACCTCTTGATTTGCATGCTAAAAAATACCGAAAAAAAAAAAAATTTTTTTTTTGGTTAATCTTGGTATCCGGGTGCCTCATACTCCAAATTAAGAAATGTTGCTTGCTCACTTACATTTTGTGGGGTTTTCTGGGTCGAGTGAATAGCGCACCATTTTTAGGGGTCACCTGGAAGCAATAATAACTGTCAACATATATGTACAGTAACTCACAGTTTAATATTTTACGTACTTAACTCTGTCCATAGCTGCTCAGAGAGTAGTTGTTTTCATGATTAATCCAAAGGTGTCCTAAGGAATGCCATCATTGCAGCTATCCTCCTCTCTATCCAGCTTCATCTCATCTACAACCACGAGTTGCGTACAGCAGCGCTGACACCAAGACTAGTGACACGGACGCCCTTCCCCTAATCCTCTGGAAGAAAACAGCCTGTTTCCATCCAAATCTGGATGCAAGTATCCGTGCCGAGGAGCCCAGCGCCCTGCTCGGCATCAGATCCTTTAGGTCAAAGTTAACTCGACCCAAGAACACCCCTCTACATGCTCCCTCTACAGAAACCTCCTTTACTCACACATCTTCACAAGAAAGCCAAGCTTCCCACACACTATTAGGGTATCAGCCGCGTTAAGCGCGGCTCAACTCGCGTTCAGCCACTGAGTAAACCTCGACTGGACCTTATTCCCACAACTTACTCTATTCTGCCCCACACGCGCTGCGTTCGCGGCCCCCACTCACCGCGAGACACTGGCCCTCAGGAGTCGGCACCGACCACAGCCGCTCTCTAACCTCGTCACCCCCATTCTCGCCCATCGCGCCGCTCTGCGGCCTGCAGAGGCCCGACAGCAGAGGGGCGCCGAGCCGGGGCCTCCCACACGTCCTCCCGCACAGGACAGCTCCACCAGGGAGGAATCAGTAGCTCCAAGAGTCCTCCTTCGGAGGGTCTCGAAATTGGCGCCGAGAATGCCAGGATGGCAGCGATTACCGCAGGATTCATCCCTAGAGTAACATCCCGAAGAGACACTCACCTCAGGCCGCTTACCGGAAAAGGAAGAGCGGTGGTCCATGGGAGAATTCATGAGAACTCGACATCTCGCGAGAGTCCCAGCCTAAGGAAACGAGATTTGTAGAGGTGGGAGAAGGCGGAAGAGAAAGGGAGTGTGGAATATGTCTGAGAAGATCTGAAAACGAATTAGAGGCTTAGGGACCGTGTCAAAATTCTCCTTTTTTGTATACAGAAATAAAGTTATGGGTTTTAAATATCTGTCTGTTAAAAACAGGTTTGTACAGAAACAGATTCACAGACTTAGAGAACGAACGAACTTATAGTTCCGGGGGGAAGTGTAGGTGGGGAGGGATGGTTAGGGAGTTTGGGATTGACATGTACACACTGCTCTGTTTAAAATGTATAACCAGCAAGGACCTACTGTATAGCACAGGGAACTCTGTTCAGTATTATGTAACAACCTAAATGGGAAAGAAATGTGAAAAAAATACATATATAGAAATATAACTGAATCATTTCGCTGTACACCTGAAATTAACATAACATACTTAATCAAGGATACTCCAATATAAAAACAAAGAAAAACAAGTTTGTAGTTCTAGGACAATACTACATATTATTTAGGTATAGATGAGCCATTTATTCATCAAGATTAATTAGATTTGATTATGTGATTATATGAAAACGATTTGTAAAGGGACAATTCACTGTTGTTGTTGTTATTTAGTCACTAAATCATATCTAACTTTTTGTGACACCATGGAATGTGGCCCACCAGGCTCCAGGCAAGAATAATGGGAGTGGGTTGCCATCCCTTTCTCCAGCAGATCTTCTCAACCCAGTGATTAAATTCTCATCACCTGTGTTGGCAGACAGTTCTTTACCACTGACCACCAGGGAAGCCCAAAAGGAAAAGTTAGGGAGCTCCAAAGGATGGGATGTAATTATGTTAATCATAAATTCTCAGTCTGAGAATATCGCACAATCAATTGTAAAGCAGAGCATGTAAAGGATGTACTAACTGAAGGGTCTGGTTCAAGATTGTGATCTGGCCTCCCCACTGCAACTTGTAGATCTTCATATGGCAAAAGACAACTGTTCCTTGAAAAGAAAAATGCCAAGGTGCATTTTCTCTCCCCGGTCATCTTACTGGTTATTCACTTAGAGTCACTGGTGGTGTTAGCACTTAGCTTTGGGTCTTCCTTTTATAGCCTCAGTGATTTTTCTGTAAAATTTAAGTGAACTCTTTAAATTGTATTTGACATACATATTCTCCTCCAATCTGTTTAGTTAAACACTGCTGTTTGAACTTCTTTCTGAAATTTAACATGTTTCTCCACTATGTAGGCAACAAACCACACAGCAATCATATTGGTTCCTTTGTAACAGTATTTTATTATTTGTATTTAAAAAATACAGGAGTTCCCTAGTGGCTCAGAAGGTGAAGAATCCGCCTGCAATGTGGGAGATCTGGGTTCCATCTCTGGGTTGGGAAGATCCCCTGGAGGAGGACATGGCAACCCACTCCAGTGTTCTTGCCTGGAGAATCCCCATGGACAGAGGAGCCTGGTGCGCTACAGTCCATGGGGTCACAAAGAGTCGGACATGACTGAGCAACTAAGCACACACACACAAAAATATCCTGTGCAGGGGTTCACAAACCATAGTATAAAAAAGGTCCATGGCACAAGTTTACAAACCCTTGGGAAAATACTCAAGGGAAAAAAGGCTTTCTTTTGCATGTACTGGGAAAAGTACATTTTAATTTTACTATATTTATTGCTAAGAAATCTTAATTATTAAAGCAACTGTGTACTGCAAATAGGGGTCATCCTTAGCAATCAGGAGACTTGTTCATTTAGCCATTCAGTGAATATTCATCGAATACTTATATGCCTGCCACTGTGCTGGATGTTATGCTCTAACAGATACTAGGAGAGTCTCAGCTGCCAAGGAACCCACAGTCTTAGAATGAGGGTAGGGACAGAGACATAGGTAACTAGGAGGTGAACAGCCAGTTAGAATACAGTGTGAAATTGCTAAAGTAGGGTGAACATGTGGAGTAGGAAAGCCTCCCCTGAGTGGACGACATGGCAACTGCACCATGAATGACCAGAAGGAGCTAGCTGGTCATGGCAGTGCAGCAAGAGAGAAACAATTATTATTGCCAGCAAGAAAATTCTGCTATGGGAACTGCAAGGGTTTGGATTCCTTTGGGTTGTGGGTGGGGAGAAGTAAGAGCGAGTGGTAAACCTGATCTGGAGGGAGCCTATTTATCTGTCAAGGAGTTTTAAATTTACCTTAATGTCAATGGGCTTCCCTTGTGGCTCAGCTGGTACAGAATCTGCCTGCAGTGTAGGAGACCTGGGTTTAATCTTTGAGTTGGGAAGATCCCCTGGAGAAGGGAAAGGCTACTCACTCCAGTATTCTGGCCCGGAGAATTCCATGGACTGTATAGTCCATGGGGTTGCAAAGAGTCAGACATGACTGAGCAACTTTAATCTTCAAGGTCAATGAGGGACTTCTGAAAGTGTTTAAACCCTTGGGGATGGGCATGGGCAAGGTGACTTGATCAGATTCACTTTTGAAAATATCACTCCATAGGAAGACATTTGGGATGCTTCAGGGGCAAGCCCAGAGGCTGGCAAAAGAAGAGAGTGGCTCGAACTGATGAGGTTCAGTTTAATTTTTTTGGCAAAGAGAATGGAGAGTGGTAGATGAACTTAAGAAATTTTGGTGAAAGTCACATGATTTTGTGGTTGTAAGCTATAAAAGTTGATATCTTCATTAGCCTGCCTAGCTATGCTGCCAGCCTATAGCTGAGCCTGTAACACAGTCTTCTGCTTCTCTCAATACAGGCGTACCTCTGAGATATTGTAGGTTTAGTTTCAGAGAGCACTGTGATAAAGCAAGTCACATGGATTTTTTTGGTTTCCCAGTGCATTTAAAAGTTGCATCTTCCATGGTGGTACAATGGACAAGAATCTGCGTGCCAATGCGGGGGACACAGTTTCAATCCCTGGTCTGGGAAGATTCCACAGGGCACAGAGCAGCTGAGCCCAGGCGCCACAACTACTGAAGCCTGTACACTCTATGGCCAGCAAGCCCCCTGTATTCCAACTACTGAAGCCCACAAACCTAGAGCTGGTGCTCCACAATAAGAGAAGCCACTGCAATAAGTACACTGAAACTAGAAAAAGGCTGTGTGCAGCAATGAAGACCCAGCACGGCCAAAAATAAATAAAGCAGTGCGTACATGTCAAAAAAAAAAGAACTAAAAAAAGTTACGTCATTGAAAATTCCCTGGCAACCCAGTGGTTAGGACTCCTAGCTTCCACTGCTAGGGGCCTGGGTTTCATCCCTGGTCAGAGAACTATTATCCCACAAGCTGAGTGGCTTAGCTAAAACAGAAAAACAAAAAGTTACTTCTACATGATATTGTATTCTATTAAATGCAATAAATAACATTGCAAAGATTCTGTAGATAGAGGTCAGCAAAGAGTCGGACACGGCTTAGGGACTAACACTTTCACTTTCAAGAAAGCTATGGAAATCCTAGACAGTATACTTAAAAGCAGAGACATCACTTTGTCAACAAAGGTCTGTTTTGGTTTTTCCAGTAGTCATGTACGGATGTGAGAGTGGACCATAAAGGAGGCTGAATGGTGAAGAATTGATGCTTTCAAACTGTGGTGCTGAAGAAGACTCTTGAGAGTCCCTTAGACTGCAAGGAGATCCAACCAGTCCATCCTGAAGGAAATCAGTCCTGAGTGTTCATTGGAAGGACTGATGCTGAAGCTGAAACTCCAGTACTTTGGCCACCTGATGCAAAGAGCTGACTCATTAGAAAAGACCCTGATGCTTGGAAAGATTGAGGGCAGGAGGAGAAGGGGACGACAGAAGATAAGATAGTTGGATGGCATTGTCAACTCAATGAGCATGAGTTTGAGCAAGCTCCAGGAGATGGAGAAGGACAGGGAAGCCTGGCGTGCTGCAGTCCGTGGGGTTGCAAAGAATTCGACATGACTAAGCGACTGAACAACAACGACACCTCAGCTTACTATGGCTAGCCTGGCTTCTCTGTCCTGCCTCTGGACCAGCCATCTCTCCTTTTTTTGGAGGGGGTCTTGCCAGGTCTTATTTGTGGCATGAAGAATCTTTCAGTGCAGCATTTGGGGGTCTGGTTCCCTGACCAGGGATCAAACCCAGGCCTCCTGCATTGGAAGCGTGGAGTCTTAGCCACTGGACTGCCAAGGAAGTTCTGAGGACTGTCTGTCTCTTGACTGGCTGACAAGCTTCCTTCCAGCTGTTACAGTGTGCCCTGGTGCCTGGTCCACAGTCTCCCTTCTCAGCCCGCTGCTGCTGCATTCATCAAGGTGAATGTAGCGAAAGCAATGTCGAGGAGGACTCTTCTTGCTCTGACACTAGGTGCGTTGCTAAGGCCAGAAACCTCAGATTAGATTCTGGAAAATTCTGAAAAAGGCCAGAAAAGCTGTAGCAGATGAGGTAATACAAGTTTGGTAAGGTGAAGAAGGTGGGAATGAAACTGAGTGGAGGCCTGGGGGACTCCCAGGCTCGGAGGCCTTTCTGTCCCCCATTTCTAATGGGAAAGACTCCAGCCTCCTTCCCTGAGTTCCAAAGGGTGGATCCAACTGTTGCTATTAAAGACGCAGCAGCTAAGGGACCACCTGAGGCAAGATTAAAGAGATCAGAGAAGTTCATCAAGATTAAGCGATTAATCTACCTGAGATTAAGGGAATGCAAGCCCCATTCACACCCTAATCTTTTCAGAAAGTGAAAGTGAAGTCGCTCAGTCTTTGAGACTCTTTGCAACCCCACGGACTGTAGCCTACCAGGTTTCTCCATCCATGAGATTCTCCAGGCAAGAATACTGGCGTGGGTTGCTATCTCCTTTTCCAGGAGACCTTCCCGACCCAGGGATTGAACCCGGGTCTCCCGCATTGTAGGCAGACTCTTTACCATCTGAGCCACCAGGGAAGACCCCATCTTTGAGCCACTGTAACAAAACATTTCATCAAATCCTCGGGAATTGAGACACCTAGTTCCTCTAAGCAGGAGCCCAGTGTGTTCCTGTTTGCCTGGCAAAGAAATAAAGCTGTCCTTTTCTGTTGTTTTCCTGCTCTTTTGCGACCTTGTGGACTGAAGCCTGCCAGGCTCTTCTGTCTATGAGATTTCCCAGGCAAGAGTACTGGAGTGGGTTTCCTTCTCCAAGTGATCTTCCTGACCCAGGGATTGAACCCTCATCTCCCGCATCGGCAGGCAGATTTTTTTACCATACCATGGAGCCACCCTGATTTGATTTGGCTCTGGTGTCCAGAGAGGCCCCAATTGGGTAATAGGAATGGAACAGCAAATGGCTCTGGACTCCTCAGACTCGACTGAAACACGGCTCTCCTGGGACGTTCTTCCAGTGAATTCTCTTTGATGGCAACCACGGGGGCTTCAGTTGCTGTGTAGATCTCCAGGGAGCAGCAGGCAACAACAAACCCTCAGCCTCTCGAAGTCAGAGCCGTTCTCCTCGCTGACCTGACAAACACAGAAGTCAAGTGGGCCCTGCAGGAGTGTGATAGTTTGTCCAAACAACTGTGTTCAGTTGAGGCTATCAGTCTCTTAGGCGAAGATTCGTCTGCCTGGCTGTCCAATCAGCTGGCCAATATAAATTAGTCCGATCATCTTCTCAGAAAAGAATGCCTTTGGGGATTTTCAGACGAGTGTCTATTCAATATTCTGTCTTGTAGAATTACCATCCACCTCCCCTGCCCCTTCGTAGTATAATATTCTTCAGACAGTTAGTTCCGGGAGGAGGGGGGGCTCCGGGAGAGCCAGGGGAAGAAAGTCTTAATCCCTTAGCAGGATTTTCTTGGCTCTTCCCCGCCTGAGCCTTCCATACAATGCTATTTGATCTTCCCTCAGAAACTAGCCTCCTCTGCCAGGAAAGGGGAATTCTTTACATGACAATAAAGAAAATGTAATCCTTTACACCAAGGGTGGAGTCCTTTTTCTTTTGCCTCTTAGGAGGGGGCGCTTTTGCCAGCTACTCACTGCCTCCAGTCAGTCTTTCCCCAACCTCCCAAAGCTAGAACTAGCGGGGGGCGGAGGGTCATTTGATGGATAGAGGGGCATTGTGTGCGTGTGCACACAGGCACTCACGTGTGTCCACGCTCTGTTGCGTCTGCAACCCCATGGACTATATATAGCTTGCCAGGCTCCTTTGTCCATAGGATTTTCCAGGCAGGAATACTGGAGCAGGTTACCCTTTCCTTCTCCAGAGGAGCTTCCCCATCCAGGGATTGAACCTGGGTCTCTTGCATCTCCTGCATTGGTAGGCAAGTTCTTTACCAGCTGAGACCCCGGGAAGCACTAGAGGGGGCACTGACATCCAGTAACTAGGATAGAATTCCACTACTCCCCAGTCAGGTGTCTCAATGCAAGTTACTTGGTTTTGCTGAAGTTTCCTTCTTCATTTGTGAGTGGGAGAGAAAAAAAAAAGATAATAAACCCGTTGTAGTACGTTGCTAGGAAAAAGAGAAAGTTAAAAGACATAGTGAATAGCACAAAGTGAGATTTTCACTCCTGCTTTTTTTCTGTTACAGGATGGGGAATCCCTTCCAGGGCCTGAGAGTGGGCTCTTGTCTGACACTCAGAAATGAATTGTCTGAGGAGACACACCTGTTGACAAAGCTTTGTTGGGAAAGAGGGCCCAGGCAGAGAGCAGCGGGGTGAGGGGGCTACCGGGGGAACTGCTCTGCCATGTGGCTCGAGGTCTTCGCTTTTATGGTGATGGGATTAATTTCTGGGTTGTCTCTGGCCAATCATTCTGACCCAGGGTCCTTCCTGGTGGTGCATGCATTGTTCAGTCACAATGGATTTCCTCAAGAAGGATTCTGGGAGGTTGGTAGGCCATATGGACTGGAGTCTCCTCTCTCCTTTTTATCTTTCCCAGCTTCTTACAGTTGGTGGCATTAATAGCTTGTTAGTTTTACATTCCTTTAATTCTTATTAGTTCCTCCTGCTGTAAGATGGAGACCAAACCCAGGTCTTAGCTCAGCTGGTAAAGAATCTGCCGCCAATGCAGGAGGCCCCGGTTCGATTCCTGGGTCAGGAAGATCTGCTGGAGAAGGGATAGGCTATCCACCCCAGAATTCTTAAGCTTCCCTGACAGCTCAGCTGCTAAAGAATCCACTAAACTCATGCAAGTGGTTACTATCTTGCCTGGCCAGGGTGAGTGGTTTCAGTCAGCGGTTCCCCTAACACTTCTCCTTAGAGTTTATTCTTGGACATCACCTAATCTGCTTCTTTCCCCCCAAGCAAGGATTTCCTCTATGACACCCTGCATTGGATACTCTCTGGGTGTTTCCCCCAGACCCATTCTCTGACGTCTGTGCCCCATGAAACTGAGCCCACCGATTATAACCCGAGCCTCCCTGCCAGCTGACTTCTGGTTGAGTGTGGCCCATGGTGAGCTTAGGTAGGAGTTGAAAGGTCAGGCAAACAGGCTGGGCTATTTTTTCCTAGCTTCCTTCCTGCCTTGGCACCAGGTTCTGGGGTGGCTACCTTCTTTTATGACTCCAGCCTCAGCCCGGTAGTCCATCCTCCAAGCTCGGATATCTCTGGACTCCATTTTGATACCTTCTTGTCCAATCCGTCCTAGGTATGGAATGTCTTTCAGTGGTTGCTAGTCTCTGGATGCCTAAATGTCTCTTGTTAGTTGTCTTAACTTTCCCCCCATCACTTGAGTTCCTTAATGCCTCTTCTGGTGACTTCTCTGCGTGGAATTATTTCCTGCTGGCATCCAAACAGGAAAGTATCCAACCTCTGTTTGAATGCTTTCAGGAACCAGAGCTCAATATTTATCCTTTCACTGCTGTTTTTTTGTTTTGTTTTGTTTTTTGGCTGTGCAACATCTTAGTTCCCCGACCAGGCCTCAAACCTAGCCTGGCGGTAAATGCGCCGAGTCCCAACCACCGGACCACCAGGGAATTCCCTCTTCACTCCTGTTTTTAAAATAATGATGTATTAGGGACTTTGCTGGCGGTCCAGTGATTAAGACTCTGAGCTTCCACTGCTGGGGGCACGGGTTCCATCCCTGGTCAGGGAACTAAGATCCTGCACGCTAAGTGGGGCCACAAAAAATAAAAAGAAATAATGATGTCGTTGAGAATGGAACTCATATTTAGGGTACGTCTACTGTATGTTGAGTGCTGTGTACGCTTCGTCTCGCTGATTCCCCACAGCGACCTTGAAAGGGTGACTGAGCTACCCACGTTTCACAGAGGATGGACCCAAGGCTCAGGGGAGCTGGTCACTTGCCCTGGCTCTTACAGCTGATTGGCATCCGGACACCTACATCTGCTCTTTTTCCAGTACACCTGCCTATCACAGGGGAGAATTCGAGAGGGGAAGCCAGAACTATGGGAAAAGTTGCCTTGGATTTCACAATGTTTCCAAGGGCTAGCCTGGCAATGGCAACCCACTCTAGCACTCTTGCCTGGAGAATTCCATGGACAGAGGAGCCTGGTAGGCTGCAGTCCACGGGGTCGCTAAGAATCAGACACGACTGAGCGACTTCATTTTCACTTTTCACTTTCATGCATTGGAGAAGGCAACAGCAACCCACTCTAGTGTTCTTGCCTGGAGAATCCCAGGGATGGGGGGGGCGGAGCCTGGTGGGCTGCCGTCTATGAGGTCGCACAGAGTCGGACACGACTGAAGCGACTTAGCAGCAGCAGCCTGGAAAGAAACCCTAATGTTGTTCACAAAAGCTTCTCTTGAAGGACAAGGTCCTGATGACACCCTGGGCCACTAGATGGCACCAGTTTAGCATTCAGTTAAAGCTTTTTAACATCTCCGTGGGCAAAGGGTGTGCCTGGAAAATTCTGTTTACCTTGCTGTGTAAATGTAACTTTGATGTCACGAACTATGTATTTCCTCCAAACTAGGCTGACTTTCAAGCTTTTCAAAGGTGAGATTGTGAATGGACCAGGAGGGGAAAGAGACTGAGGATGACACAGTCTCAGCCCCTCAAAGGGTGGCTTGTAGTAGGGAGAAACAGTGCCCCCGCTTTAACACCAAGCCAGGTGAGAATGCCAGTCAAAGGCTGGGAGAGCACAAGAGCTGGAGGGGTTGGATGAGGGCTTCTAGCCTAACCTCACTACACAGGTGAGGAGACAGTCCTCTGTTGCTTTCTGTGCAAGTGACCCCCAACTTACCCAACTGCTCTAATAAAAAATACTGGCCTAGCATCTTTTGCTTTGTGACGCTCCCAGCTTTAAAAGGCAACTAGATAAAGGATGCGACTTTTGCTCCCCTTTCTTTGTTTCTGAAGGGACTTCTTTCCTTTGATGCATTTGAAATTCACTAGACAATTTTTTCAAGTCTTGACTTCTTTAAACAACAACAATGGCAACAACAGGGAATACATTCAGGTGGTTCAAAAGTCAAAATATTAAAATACTAAATATAAAAATATTAACATATTAAAATGATATTTTATCCTTTCCCCCATCTCTCTCATCCTCCTACCCCTCAATCCATGAGTACCCATCATTTTTGTTACTTCTTGGGTATTCTGCTTGAATTTCATAAGGCAAATACAATCAAGTGCAACTATGGAAAGGTTTTTATTCCTTTGTTTGGGTGATAGGATTCGCTGCTGTTGGCCCCTGGCTGTCAATTGCCCGGCCATTCCCACTTACCTTCAGCGGTGATTTCTACAGTGGCCACACTTTTAAGGGGGATAAAAAGAAATTTGAGACATAGTTTTGGAAAGTACCGGTGACTGTGCCTAGATGGTGCTCCAGTTCTGGGAACCGTGGAAGCTGATGTCCCTGCAGCAAGTCCAGCGCCCCTGGGTCCAGATGCTCTCTTATTCCTGGAGGAAGAATTCTTTTTTTTTCTCCCCTCCATCATTCATTTCTCCTTTATATTTTTCTTTTCCATCATGGTTTATTTCAGAATATGGAATGTAGTTCCCTGTGTCATACAGTGGGACCCTGTTGTTAACCCATCCTGTATATGATAGTTTGTATCTGCTAATCCCCAATACCCTCGCCCACTCCCCACTTGGCAACCACAAGGCTGTTCTCATATCTGCGAGTTTGTTTCTGGTTCGTGGAAGAAGGCTGTGTCTTCTACTCCAGGAGCCCTCCAGGAGACCCTACCCCTGTCACCTCGCTTCAGGGACCCTCCATCTCCTTCACTCCTTTCCAGGGCCCCCACTCTCAGCATTCCTGGGGCTCCCACTCTGCCTCTCCCTCCCTCCTCCAACTCCTCTTTCTCTTTCCTCAACTCCTTTCTACTGTACCTTTCTTCCCCTCTTTTCCCAGCAAAGTTCTCCAAAGACTAACTACTGAGCTTTCTTCCCCACTTACTTCAGTTCATTAAAATTGAATGAGCACCTACAGTGTATGAGTAATGGACTCAATGAGGAAGACTCAAAGATACAAAGGATGTGGTCCCTACCTCCAAGGCTCTTCCAGGGCTTTTCTGGTGGTTTGATGGATAAGAAACCACCCACCAATGCAGATGACACGGGCTTGATCCCTGGTCTGAGAAGATCCCACATCAGTTCAGTTCAGTCGCTCAGTCATGTCCAACTCTTTGCAACCCCATGGACTGCAGCAAGCCAGGCTTCTCTGTCCATCACCAACTCCCGGAGCTTGCTCAAACTCATGTCCATTGAGTCAGTGATGCCATCCAACCATCTCATCCTCTGTCATCCCCTTCTCCTCCTGCCTTCAATCTTTCCCAGCATCAGGGTCTTTTCTAATGAGTCAGTTCTTCGCATCATGTGGCCAAAGTATTGGAGTTTCAGCTTCAGCATCAGTTCTTCCAATGAATATTCAGGACTGATTTCTTTTAGGATTGACTGGTCCTTGCAGTCCAAGGGACACTCGAGAACCTTCTCCGACACCATGGTTCAGAGGTGGGGTCTGGGAAGATCCCACATGCTGTGAAGCAACTAAACCCATGCACCACAATGATGAAGCCTGTGCTCTAGCGTCCTGAGCCCATGTTCTGGAACAAGAAAAGCCACCACAGTGAGAAGCCCAACCACTGCAACTAGCAAATAGCCCAGGTAGCAGTGAAGACCCAGCACAGCCGAAAATAAAAATAAATGTATAAAAATTATTAAAAAATAAGGTTCTTTGGCTCAGACCTAATCGAGTGAAACACTGGGATACATGCAGTAATACTGCCAGCAGTCTAAGTAGGCTGAGCACAGAGCGGGAGCCATGATTTCTGGAGATGATGACGTCACCGTTACTGAGCCCTCCGGGTGCTGGAGCTTGGAATGGTAGAGTCCTGGTGCTGATTCCTTAAACAAGGTCCGTGGGGTGAGCTGGCTCCCCTTCCCTTAGTCCTCTGTCCTCTGCCACCTATTCGATATCATTTCTTTCTGAAACCCTCTAAGTCAGGATGGTTTCCAGACTTAACATTCTCAAGTACTGTTCCCTGCTCCAAACCACGTTTGTCCATCAAGACCAGACCAGGTCTGTTAGAATCTTATGTAACACAATCATGGCAGTGATATCCTGTCACCGTTTCTGTATTCTAGGTCTTCCCTGTAGCTCAGATGGCAAAGAATCTGCCTGTAATGCAGGAGACTCAGGTTCCATCCCTGGGTCAGGAGGATCCTCTGGAGAAGGGAATGGCAACCCACTCCGGTATTCTTGCTTGGAGAACCCCTTGGACAGAGGAGTCTGGCGGGCCACAGTCCGTGGGGTCGCAAAGGGTCGGACACGACTGAGCAACTAACACTGCTGCCGCTGCTTTTCTGTATTCTGTGGGTGGGAAGCTTGTCACAAGTTTGCCCACGCTTGGAGGAGGAGATTACACAAGGGCCTGAGGCCGGGGGTGGGGCTCATAGGACCGTCTCGGAGTCTGTCTGCTCCACCGTCTCTGAGAAGGGATTCCGAGCATGGCCTGTTGGATTTGAAGCTCACAGTCTTTGGGTGCCAGTAAGGCAAGCAGAGGGCGTTTGGCCTGGATCAGAGAGGACTCGGAGGTGGGATTCGTATGGGCAATCTTCTGGAACTTGGGTCACCACATGGATGAGGGCACAGATAGAACTACCATCAGTACTGGGCATTAAGAGGAATAGCTTTAACTTCAAATAAAGGGCTTCTAGCACTTACAGTGACTTAAACAGAATGAGCTGACTGCCTGCTGACGTGGCCTGTTCCCTTCATCATCTTCATCTCAGCACCGACGGCAGGATGAACTCTGTCCAGGATACCGGGGGGGATTCCACCAATGGATGAAGATTTGCTGGCAAGGGTTCATGATCTCAGTCTGTATTTCCTAGAGGTTGCCCAAGGTGGACACTGAAGAGCCCAGCAGCTGGGTGGAGGAAACATCATGGGGGAAGTTAGATTTCACTGTGCTTGTGAATCCATCCAGGGCCCTCAGAAAGCTCCCCTTCTCACACTGACTGTCTGCCTGGGAGTAAAGGTCAAGATATTGGCAGGAGTTGTTTCCACGTGGAAACTTTTTTTTGAATTTGTTATCCTGACTGTGTAGATAAAGAGACCCATTGACCAGGGGAAAGTGGAGGCCATATCTCTTGGGAGCTCACACTCCATTCTTTCCTGCTCACACTGGCTGAGGTTGCAACAGTTCCCAGTTAGGGTGATCCGAGCTGGTCACCTGATGACAGAGCCTTGTCCACTTCAAGCTGCAAAACCAATGAGCTGAAGTAAACACCTCACCCTACTGTTTACTGCCCCTTGTACAAATTCCTCATCTCACTGATAATTCTTTTGTGTGTAACTGAAATGGTGCCAAAGGTTATCAGTTCTGGGCCAACTTGTGTAACTTTGCTTAGATAATAAAGCTCCTTTCATTTATGTATTCATTTTGTTGAAAAGGATTGCTATCACTTCCTCTAAGAGTTTCTGACAGGAAGTTAGGAAGACCCAGGTGGAAGCTTTCAGACCATCTCCTTAATCCTGCTGGAAGGGTTTGGAGGTGTATTCCTAGGGGCATGAGGGCCCATCCGTCAAAGCTGTCCTTTCGAATCCTGAGTCAGCTGATGCATGATTAATCCTTTGCTTGTTCATACTCACTCAGGCAGAAGCGTAATTTGAGGAAAATGGGGAGTGTATGTGTTCACGTGTTTGTGTGTGCGTGTACCCGTGTGATGTGTGTGTGCCTGGTTTGTTCACACTCCTCTTGTGTCTCTGGGCTTCTATATCCATTGATGCTCTCATTCACTTAGACAGGCTTGTCTATTTCTCTCATATAGTCAGCAGAGCACTGGAGAGGCTCCAGCTTCAGTATGTCCAACTCTTTTGCAACTCTATGGACTGTAGCCCTCCAGGCTCCTCTGTCCCTAGGATTCTCCAGGCAAGAATACTGGAGTGGGTTGCCATTTCCTCCTTCAGGGGACCTTCCTGGACCAGGGATGGAACCCGCGTCTCCTGCATCTCCTGCATTGCAGGCGGATTCTTTACCACTGAGCCATCAGGGAAGCCGGATGTGAGGGGGTAGCATTGCCCAAACCTCTCATCTCTTTGGGCATTCATTCCTATTGTGTGGCAGGAATATTTATTAGCTCAAACTGAACCCACTTGGACAGCGGGAAATCCTGCTGGAACCACCTCCCCTGCTAGGTTAGGGATGAAATGATATAATGGAGGTTTGTTGTTGTTGCTCAGTTGCTAAGTCATATCTGATTCTTTGTCACCCCATGGACTGTAGCCCTCTAGGCTCCTCTGTCCATGGGATTTCCCAGGCAAGAATACTGGAGTGGGTTGCCATTTCCTTCTCCAGGGGATCTTCCTAGACCAGGTATGGAACCTGTGTCTCCTGCTTTGGCAGGGGGATTCTTTACCCAGGGAGCCACCAGGGAAGCCCCTAAAATGGAAGTTAGAGCAGGATTATTTCTTGACTTCTGTCTGTCATCGATGCCCAGGCCAGAGCTTTCAGAGCCCTCTAGCCTACAGTGACTGATCTCATTTGTCATTTATTTAGCTCTATGCTGCTTAGCTAATTTATGATCAGTTTATGTGTGTGCCTTATTTAGTCCTCTTGCACATAAGCTCTTTTTCTGCTCCTTTGTATCTTTTCAATGCCTAAAGTGATGCCTTAATCATAACTGGTTTAGTCTTTGTGGATGGACTGCTTAATTAAAGCTGGGATCCATGGAAGGAGACTTATTTCAAAGGGACCACCCAGTGCAAGGACGTCAGTTTGAGGTCATTTTATGCCCCCCTTTCACGGTGAAATGAAGACTGAATGACACAGTCGGAATGAATAATGCAGTGTGTCATGAGTTGGGAAGAGAGAAAAAAAGAATATCTATACATGTCATTTTCAATCATCTTGGATTGCCTGGTCTGATTTGGTCCAACAATAAAAGCTGGGGGGAAACAGTTAAACTTATTTCTTGGTTCTCTGAGACAAAGTAACTGGCTGATTGACTGGCTTTTCCACTCAGCAGAAATGGCTGGCTTCAGAGGCCATGACCAGAAACTCAACTGAGACAAATAGGATCACAGCAGGGAGGAACCAGAAACCTGGCAACATCTTTATTGTTGCTGTGTTGGTGTAACCCTGCTTACAAAGCAGACACGGAAGAGAAAAGACTTGGAGACTGGGAGAAGAAAAAGAAAGTCACATCGTGAGGAAGGGCCGGGAGGAGACAAAGGACCCAACCAGTTAATGCTAAGGGAGTAACTGAAGCGTCCGTGGGAAGCCCAGGGCAGGGCTCACCCCACGTGCTGGCTGACAGAGGGCCGGTTAGGCTGCCTTCTTCCCAGCTCTGCCACCCGAGAGAGAGGTCCGTGGCCACCCGCCACCTGAGGGGGTCTCACACACAGCCCGTTCCCCAGTAGACAATAAAGGTCCCCTCACCTCTGCCTTTCCAGGGGTCTGGTCACAGAGATCCCCTCAAGCCCTCATATCAGGGACCTCCAGAGGAAGGGAACCTACCATACAGGGGCCCCTCAGCATCCTCATGGGGTGGTTTTCCATGTGCCCCATGGACACCGAAATTGGAGGATGCTCTAGTTCCTCATATAGAAAGATGTGGTATTTACATAAAACCTACATACATCCCCCAGTATACTTTGCTGTCTCTAGATTACTTATAATACCCAATACAAAGTAAATACAATAGTGGTAAATTCAATATAAATGTTATATAAATTGTTGCTGACACACGGCAAATTCTAGTTTTTGCTTTTTGGAACTCTTCAGATTTTTTGTTCCCCCCTAATTTCTGTGATCTGTGACTAGTTGAATCCACAGATATGAAGCTTGCAGATAGATATACCCAGTCAGTTCACACATAAAATAAACCACTACATCTGGGAAGGGAAGATGGTTCCATGGCAGAGCTAATTTTGGAAGAAAGTGGCTGCTGCTTTTTTTTTTTAAACTTGTTTATTTATTTATATTTACAAGCAGGAATACAGACACATGATAAACAATTTGAAAGGTCTAGATAAAGGTATCTAGTAAAAAGTGCCAAGTCACTTCAGTTGTGTCCAACTCTTTGTGACCCCATGGACTGTAGCCCACCAGGCTTCTCTGTCCGTGAGATTTTCTAGGCAAAAACAGCAGAGTGAGTTACCATTTCCTCCTCCAGGGGATCTTCCCAACACAGGGATCAAACCAATGTCTCTTATGTCTCCTGCATTGGCAGGCGGGTTCTTTACCATTAGTGCCACCAGTCTAGTTTCCACTCCTAACCTGTTTCTCAAGAATTCTTTCGGAGACAATGTATGAATACAGAAACATATTCCCATAAAGTGTTACATACTGTACACGCTCCAGGTGCTGTACCTTGCTGTTTCTTCTTCACTTAACAAGAACAGGTTTTCTATACTAGCCTGCTCTGACCTACTGCATCCTCTTTAACAGCCAGATAGTATTCCACAGTCATTTACCTGGTCTCCTAGCGAAGCACAAGTAGGCACATGCATCTCCATCTGCTTCTGTTGCAAACCGTGGTGCAAAAAACATCCTTCCACTGGAAGTACCCCTTCCCCTACTAAGCCCCGTGATTTCTCCAGTGGAAGCTTCAGGTGAGCTCAGTAAAGGTTTCCTAACCTATCCCATCCTTCCAGATCACACCCTGCCTTCACCCATCTTTCTAGGTAAAGTCACTGCATCTCCTGCAGGCTCAAGTTCTTCTTCCACTAAGAAGCTAACCTCCGTCTGGTTTCCCCAGACTCTCCCCTGTTGGCCAGTGTCTGCCTGTGTGTCTTTAACTCGCCCCAGGCGGGGTTCTTCAGATTCAGCTAGGCTTGCTCTTTGTTGAAGAGAGCCTGGATATTTTTCTAAGCTTATTTCAGAAGCAGCAGCATTCAGATTCAAATTTCTCCTGGCACTTGGCTGCAGTCAAGTGACAGAGCGGAATAAATTGCAGCCAGACGGCCTGCATGGGGGGTTTTGTTGGCTACAAATCCTGTCACCAGGCAGGCAGACATCCTTATTGCTCTAAAAGCGGTCTCGTGGGAGGCCCTGATAGACAGTGAAGGTCGGGCTACCTCCGGACTCTGCGAAAAAGTTCTGGCTCCCCAGGGGCTGGACAGTGTGAAGTCGGAGCTGGAAAAGGTTGTAGCAACCACGCAGCCTAGTCCTTCTCATAACAGAAGAGGAATCAGAGCTGGCCCTCTGAAAAACCATCTCTGAGCTGCACCTGTCACCCCAGTGGTCCTAAATCTTCTGGGGTCAACAAACTCCTTGGAGAATCTGATGAAACTGATGAAAGCTTGGACCCTTCTTCCTAGGAAAGTGGACATCTGCAGAGGCAGACCATATTTTGGATACAATGTGTGTTTTGGTTGGGATGGTTGGAGGAGAGAGAATTCTGGGTGAGTCAATGAAGATGATGCCTGAGAAACTTTTCCTCTCAATGTGCTGTGCAAAGGCCAGGTGTTATAAGATCTTCTTTCGGAGTGCTCAGACCAAAACATCCCTCCACTGACTTGTCTTTAGCTGGACTAGCTTTAAAATTGGTGCATTTCTGGGGCTTCCTTTGGTGGCCTAGTGGTTAAGAATCCACCTTGCAATGCAGGGGATATTGGTTTGATCCCTGGTCAGGGACCTAAGATCCCACAGACCACAAATAAAAGCTCATGAGCCACAACTTGAGAGTCCATGAATTGCAACAAAAGATCCCCAGTGACACAACAGAGATCCCCAGGGCTGCAACTAAGACCCAATGAAGCCAAATGGATAAATAAACATTTTAAAAGCATCACTGCACTTCTGGATGGGAAGGGCTGAGTATAGCCTCCTTTCCAGAGAGGAAACTGTTTTTCCCCAACTCACTGATCTGAAGTGTGGGCATGCTTAAATCTATCACGGCTACTGGAAAGCTTCACCCCCTTTAGACTGGGTGGGGTGGGTCCAGTGTGACCCGCCACACTGCAGGCTTTGACCTCATCTCTCTTCAGATGGCCCAGCTAGGGTCCGTTTGCCTCCCTGAGAATACAACAGAACTGGGGACCAATGGATGCAAAACAGAAGAGGGCTTATTTTACATTGGCGAGGAAGAACCATGGCGGTATCTCCCCACCAAACCTAAATATATGTAATACTATCTCTTCCCACTTCATCAAAGTGAAACTTGTTCGTTTTAGGAAATTCATGCGCACGTGCTTAGTGGCTCAATCATGTCCGACTCTGCGACCCCATGGACTGTAGCCCACCAGGTTCCTCTATTCATGAGATTTCCCAGGCAAGAATATTGGAGTGGGTTGCCGTTTTCCCCTCCAAGGGATCGTCCCCACCCAAGGATCTAATCTGCATCTCCTGCGTCTCCTACATTGCAGGCAGATTCTTTACCACTGAGCCATCGAGGAAGCATTGGGGGATAACATTGCTCAAAGCACTCAGTCTCTTTGAACATTCATTGAGACATTCATTCAATATTTCCTGCTGCTGTGTGGCAGGAAATATTTATTGATTCAAAATGAACCAACCTGGACAGTGGGAAGGCCTAATACCACCTCCCCTGCTGGGTTACGGATGGACATAATGGAAGTTTGTTGTTGTTGCTCAGTCGCTAAGCAACTGAGTGTCTGACTCTTTGCCACCCCATGGACTGCAACCCTCCAGGCTCCTCTGTCCATGGGATTTTCTGGACAAGAATACTGGAGTGGGTTGCCATTTCCTTCTCCAAGGGATCTTCCTGACCCAGGGATTGAACTCATATCTCCTGTGTCTTCTGCATTGGATTCTTTACCACTGAGCCACCTGAGCAGCCCTCATTTTAAAAATACAGACAAATAAATATGTAAAATAAAAATCACCAAATCATTCAAGCATTCAGAGAATTTAATCGGATTGTTAGTATTTTATTTTATTTTTTTGACTGCTCACCTCAGCTTTCAGGATCTTAGTTCCCCAAACAGGCGCCAAGCCCAGGCCACAGAAGTGAAAGTGCAGATTCCTAACCGTGAACGGCCAGAGAATTCCCAAAAAGTGTCAATATTTTATATTTTGGTGTATATATCTTGCTTTTTCACTTAAATTTATAAATTGAAGATTGCATCATATAATGACATAAAGTGCTTCCTTATTCTTTTATACAGCTGCATATTATTCGTCTAGTCAAGGCTCTGGTTTGTCCAGTAGTCATGTATGGATGTGAGAGTTGGACAGTGAAACAGGCTGAGCACCGAAGAATTGATGCTTTTGAACTGTGGTGTTGGAGAAGACTCTTGAGAGTCCTCTGGACTGCAAGGAGATCCAACAAGTCCATCCTAAAGGAGATCAATCCTAGGTGTGGTATTCATTGGAAGGACTGATGTTGAAGCTGAAACTCCAATACTTTGGCCACCTCATGCGAACAGTTGACTCACTGGAAAAGACCCTGATGCTGGGAAGAATTGGGGGCAGGAGGAGAAGGGAAAACAGAGGATGAGATGGCTGGATGGCATCACTGACTTGATGGACATGGGTTCGGGTGGACTCTGGGAGTTGGTGATGGACAGGGAGGCCTGGCGTGCTGCGGTTCATGGGGTTGCAAAGAGTCACACACGACTGAGCGACTGAACTGATACTGGTATCATTCGACCATAGCCATGATTTACGGTTCTCTGTTGATGGATTTTACAATATGTTGCAATATGTTTACAATATGCTGCTGTTGGAAACATGTTGCAATCATGTTATGCTGTGGGTAATGACTTGGTACAGCAAAATGAAGGATCCATTTCTTGAAGTGGATAGGATAATTCCAAATATTGGCAGTTGTGATTGTCATAGGATGGATTCCCCAGAAAATGGACTCTGAAGCAGGATTTTGTGAGCAGGTGGCTTATTAGGGAAATGCTCCTGGGATCTTACCCATGGGGGCCCAGGGCAGCAGGCGTGGGCAGAGGAAGAGCTGAACTGTGATGCCATAGAGGCGTCACAGTCAGTCCTGCAGAGCTGTGTTGAACTGGGGCAAAAGGAACCTGGCCTTGGTACTCCACAGTGGACGGGACATTATATATACAGGCTTCCCTGAAGGAAGGGAGAGTGACTTTGCGCAGGCAATTCCCTTAAGCCAAGAGTAACTCCCAGGGAGAGACTCAGTTATAAATCCTCACTAGTTGACACTCTCATCATATCTAGGGGGATGCCTGCCTTGGACCTGAAGGGGGCATTTGGCTGATGAACCATGACATCCACTATGGTCTACCCCTGAGGGAGCTGGCTCCTTTTGGTTTACAATGTAAATTCATCTCATTGGGAAACAATGTCTCTAGAATTCTAGTTGGTGTCTTCCTGGCAAGGAGAACTTCATGGAAGAGGTGATTTCTGACTTAGATTTTTAAGGATAAATAAGAATTTGCCGAGTGGACAAGACGAAGGGTTTGGAAAGAGACCTCAGACAGCATTTCCCCAGTGGTTCTTGCTGAGGGTATGGATTAAAAATCACTTAAGGACTTTTTGCAAGCTGGGATCTCAAGTTGCTTTCCCCAGCCCCAAACTGTGTTTTCCAAACTGCTCACTCTGGTGCATTTCAAGAAGGGATAAAACATTCTTATTTATTTATTCATTTATCTATTTGGCTGCCTTAGGTCTTAGTTGACGCATGCAGGATCTAGTTCCCTGACCAGGGCTTGAACCTGGGACCCCTGTATTGGTAGCATGGAACCTTAGATCCTAGACCACCAGGCAAGTCTCCACAAGAGATAAAACATTCTTAACTGAAAGGGAATAACTGGCTTCTCTCAATTTGCAGGAAAAAAATTGATATATACAGTATTCTCAAATTCAAGTTTTTTCCGACAATTTAAAAAACTTTATTTTGGGTTAATTTTTACCTTACATAAAAAGCTGTACCAATAGCCCAGAGCCTTTCATATCCCTTACCCAGCTTCTCCTAATGTTGACATCCTATGTGAACACAGTACAATGATCAAAACTAAGGGCTTGATGCTGGTACAAGACTCATAACCAAACTACAGCCTTTATTTCAACTTTACCATTTTTAAAAGTTTTATTTTGAACTCATTTTAGGCTTACAGAAAAGACATAAATTTTCTTAAAAAAGTTTTTGTGCTTCCTACTACTTGCATGCTTCCAACAGATAAAAGACCACAAATGAGCAACGAAGGAGTAGTAATGGAAAAACTTGGAACTGGCCAATATTGCTTCTAAAGCTAGGTATTCATCTGTATCTGTAATTGTTTTTTCACTTTGATTTATAGCACATAAACCTAATTAAACCAACATTTTAAAGCAACACAGTTATTAAATAAACAGTGTAATGTGAGATCATAGTTTATGTGATAGAATGAAATATTTTAAAATTTAATGCTCTTCAGCAAAACGCATCATGACTTTGAGGTGCTTTCTCATCTGAGCAAGTCTGACCACTATCACACTCTATGCCATTCATCTGTTTTGAGATGCAAGACGAAGTAGAGGTGCTTGTAGATTTTGGAGGGGAGAAATTGAAGCTCTTCGCTTTCCAGACCACACTCTTTCAACTAGTCACTGCTGAAACTCTGGTGCACTTTAGACCTCCGTTACTATTATGTACTGGGATAAATACTGTGTCTTTCATTGGAATCACTCTTCCATCCCTAATATTTAGTTCCTTTCTAGAGTAGTAATGCAGTTTATTTATATTGTTATATTTTAATTATTCATTTTATATGCATGGACATGGTGAAAAATTCAAACTGTATGGAAAAGCATACAATAGAGTTAAAGTCTTCCTTTATGCCTTCCAGTCAATCCACATCACTGGTTCTCCAAGAGGAGGGCCATCTCCCAGGGGATTTAGGAAAACTCTGGCAGTGCTTAGGATTGCTCTGATGGTTAGAAGGTATTACTGGAATTTGGTGGTGTGTATAATTCTACACACAAAAAGCTGTTATATCCAACACTAAATCCTGGTGGGTGTTCATATAAGTAAAAATGCTATTTGCAATAATCTTAGTCTAGACTACAGATGTCCTTAATGGTTGTGTGGGTTGTATATTGTCTAACCTAGCAGATACTATTCACATCATAGAAATTGTAGATTTTAATATTTATTAAAAGCTTTCTTTGATGTGGACCATTTTAAAGGTTTTTATTGAATTTGTTATAATATTGCACCTGTTTAATATTTTGGTTTTTTGGCCTCAAGGCATGTGGGGTCTTAACTCCTGACCAGAGATCGAACTGGCATCCCATGCATTGGAAGCCAAAGTCTTAATTACTGGACCACTAAGAAAGTTCCCGATTTTAATATTTATTATGCCATTTTTCTGGCAGACAGTGATGAACTGTCTTATCCTAACAAAATTAGCATAGTTATTGTTCTTCCCCAAAGTAAAGTATCTTGAGGTAGGAAATCCTTTTTCCAATTTGCACGAAAGTGACATATTAAATTGTTTGTTTGGATAAAATTTTATTAAAAATCTAGAAAACGAGTTCTTGCATATAATGTTTTGTAACACAGATTCAATTATCTTTTTCATTACTGCACTCGAGCTTTCTCTAGTTGTGGAGATCAGGGACTCCTCTTCGTGACGGTGCACAGATTTCTCACTGCGATGGTTTCTCTTGTTGCAGAGCAAGGGTTCTAGGTACACGGGCTTCAGTAGTTGTGGCTTGCAGGCCCTATGGCAGGGCTCAGTAATTGTGCACGGGCTTTAGTTGCTCTTGGCATGCAGAATGCGCCCAGACCAGAGATCGAACCTGTGTCCCCTGCATGGGCAGACAGGTTGGTATCCACTGTACCACCAAGGAAATCCTTAAATTGTCTTTCGAGTGTGTCTGAAGTCTTTCTTTTTGTTTCAAGCTGCAGACAGGTTTTTATTTTATTTTATTTATCTATTTTTGACATTAAAAAGATTGAAGAATAGCTGATTTGTGCTAATTTCTGCTGTTTAGCAAAGTGACTCAGTTGTATACATATATACATCTTTAAAATATTCTCTTTCATTATGGTTTGTCCCAGGAGATTGGATATAGTTCCCTGTGCTATCCAGTAGGACTTCGTTGTTTATCCAGTCTAGATGCAATGGTTTGCATCCAGTAACCCTAAGCTCCTGTTCATCCCTCTCTCTCTCCCCCTCCCTCTTGGTAACCACAAGTCTGGTTCTTTATGTCTGTGAGTCTGTTTCTGTTATGTAGATACGTTTGTTTTGAATTAGTTTGTTTGAAGTCTTTTTTTTTTTAAATTTTGTGTAGTCAAGATTATTATGTTTTTCTTTTATCTATCATGCTTACATGCTACTTAAAGAACCCTTCCCTATGGCATTGAAGAGTAGAGATTTTTGCACAGTAATTATGTAATCACCCTTGTTATTTTTAATTTCTTCAAACACCTGTTGAAGTAAATTTTTTTGTCCACCTTTGATTTATAAGTGGTGAATTATAGATTTCCTTGCATTTATATTTATGGATTTCCTTGAACTGAGCCATATTTACATTGAATGTACCTCAATTGGTCATGATATATTTTCCTTTTAATGCATTGTTGAGTTTTATTTGGCAATATTTACTGAAAATATTTGAACTGAGATTGGTTTCTAGTTTCTCTCTTTCGCATTTCAGTCTTTGTCATATTTGGTATCAGTGTTACTCTGACTTTGTAGAAAATATTTTGAAGCTTTTATTTTTCTGTCTGACTCCGAAAAAGTTTAAAAAGCTTCAGAATTTTTTAATGCATTTGTTCAACAGATATTTGTTAAGTCATGGAACTGGGAATATAGAAATGATGAAGATACGCAAAAGTCCCTTTCATCCTAGTGGAGTGTAACCAAGTAAGTACCTAAATATATATAATGTGTCAGATGGTGGGAAGTGTTATGGAGAAAAATAGCAGGGGAAAAAAGCAAAGGAAGGAGACGTGCTGGGAGGAGTTTTGAATTTTAAAGTGGGTGTCAGGGAAGCCCCAGTGACATGTGAACAAAAGTCTGAAGGAGGCGGGAGGGTGAGCTCTGACAATATCTGGGAATCAGAAGGGGTAAGAGCAAACACAGAAGCTCTGAGGTGGGAATATGCTGGGTGTGTTGAAAGAACAGTCAGAATGCCAGGAAGGGGAGCGGGTGAGCTGGGGGAGTAGTCTGCATTACTGTCCAAGAGGTCAAGAGGAGAACTTGCAGAACCTGAAGCGTTACTATATGAACTATTTTTTTTTTTAAAGCCATGCCACAAGGCATGCAGGATCTTAGTTCTACCAGAGATTGAACCTGCCTTCTCTGCAGTGGAAGTATGGAGTTCCAATCACTGGGCCCCGGGGAAGTCCCTGTAAGAACCAATCTTTACAGTGAATGAATTGAGGCATCATAGGAGTGTATTACAGGCGGTTTATTTCTGGTGACAGAGGATGGTGGTTTGGACCATGGTGGGAGCAATGGTGATGGTAAGTGGTGGTCAGATTCAGGATGATTTTTTTAATTTTTCCTCTATTTTTTCATTTAAATATATATATGTTTAAAAATTTTGCAATGTTGTGTGGGTTTCTGCCATATAATAATGCAAATCAGCCATAATTATACATACATCTCCTCCCTCCCTGGTGGGTGGGACAGTTAAGCATTTGCCTTCGATGCAGGAGACCTGAGTTCAATCCCTGGGTTGGGAAGATCCCCTGGAGAAGGAAATGGCAACCCACTCCAGTACTCTTGCCTGGAAAATTCCATGGACTGAGTATCCTGGTGGGCTAGTCCATGGGGTCTCGATAGAGTCAGGCACGACTGAGTGGCTTGCTTTCTTTCACTTTCTCCTCCCTCCCTAGCTTCCCTCCCCTCCTCCATCCCATCCTTCCTGGTTATCACAAAGAGCCAGACTGCTCCCTGTGCTACACAGCAGCTTCTCATTCTGACCAGTTACAGATGAATCTGGAAGGTGAATTCACGGAAATTTGTTGGCTATTGATTATGGGATAAGGAAAAATGGAGTAAAGCTGACTCTAGTTTTTGACCTGAGTGACTGGAAGGATTAGTTTGCCATTTATTGAGATTTGGAAGACAGAGGCAAGGGTAGATTAGGGGGGAAGATCAGAGATTCAGTTCTGAACATGGTAGTTTTGAGATGCCTTTTAGTCCTATAAGTTGATAAACAAGTTTGAAGTTCGGAGAGGAGGTTCAATCTAGAAGAATATACTGGAGAATCACATATGGATGGCTTTGAAGGTATGAAAGCAGATAAGATTATTAAGGGAGTGATTCTTAGGTATGAAACAGAAGAGGTCCATAGATGAACCCAGGGTTTCTCCAAGTCAGTCAACAAAGGAGACTGAGGAAGAGGGACCAGGAGAGAGGAGGAAAACCAGATGAGTTCAAGGAGGAGGGAATGACTGTGATGGAGTCAGAGGAGAACCAAGAATCCACCTGGTTGTACAGGGCAACCTTGGTGAGAGGTGTTTTGGGGAAGAGGTGGAACTCAAGAGGGAATGGGAAGAGAGGGCTTGGAACCAGGGAATCCAAAGAAATGTTGCCATAAAGGGCAGCAGAGAAATAGGTGAGTCTGGAGAGGGAAGTGGAGTCCCTGGAATATTTTAAGATGGCGAAATTGTAACTTGTGTTTGCATGCTGATGGAAATGATCCAATAGAGAGGAAGGAATTGCTGGAGTGATGTCCTTGTGTAAGTGAGAAGGGGTGGAATCTAGTGTGTGAATATGTGTGTGGAGGTGGGAGCATGTGTGCGCGTGCAGGGAGGGGATTACTTAGAAGCACAGACAGCTCATCTTCGGTAATTGGAAGTTATGTTGAGGTCATGGGTACAGGTGCAAGTAGGTGGGTCTGTGGCAGTGGGGGCTTGTGGATGTACCTTTGAGACTGATTTTATTTTTCTAGTAAATTGGGAAGCCAGGTCATCAGCTGAGAGTAAGGACGGCAGAGATGTTGGGGGTTTGAAGGGAAAGGAGAAGGTATGAGAGCATCTTTTATGAGGAGGAGTAGGGAGAGTCTAGCACATATGGCTAATTGGTAGGCAGAATTTAAAGGCCCCTTGAGATTAGCCATTACTAATTTAATCTAGCAAGCTTGTGAGTATGTGTTAATACGTGTAGGTACAGAAATAGGTGAAAAATGAGATGTGACCAAGGGTTTGATAGTTTAAGGAAATTTGCCTGGGGAATCACATCCATCTGGCATCTTGGGAGTCTATGTGGATAAGCTTGTTGATCTCTTCCAATCTTTTCTTGTGGTTATTGGTCTATTTAGATATCCTGAGGTCAGTTCTTTGTAAACATATTTTGCTAGAAAATGGACCTTTTGGAGTCAGGTTTAAATGTTTTTGTTCTTGTCCCCTCCACCCCCACTAGAGCTTTGGACAGGCCCAGAGCATTTAAAAATGAACTTAGTTTGGTGATCCAGTTCTCCAGTCTGGAAACACTTTAAAAGATTCTCAGTTGAGGCAATGAGCCTCAACTCTTCCTCCCTCTGTTCTGCTGTGCAAAAGTGATGGATGAAGGAAAAAGTAGGGCAAGTGGGACAGCAGGGTTTGCTCAGCTGGCTTACTCTGCCCACGGGTGCCTTCGGTCCTCTGGTCCTTTCACTGGAAGGCGCTGGTCTCCAGGCTGCTCAGAATCCCCAAGCTCTTGGCTGATCCCTTATTGGCCATTTAGCTTTTGTATGCAGGGCTAATTGCTGCAGACATTAAAAAAATATTTAAAAAATATTTTGTAAAGGTTTGCATTTAATGTGTGCATTTATTTTTTTTAATTGACATATATACACTAGCATGTGTGAAATAGATAGCTAGTGGGAAGCTGCTGTACAGCACAGGAGGCTCAATTCTGTGCTCTGGGAAGACCTAGATGGGCGGGGTGGGGGTGGGGAGGGAGAGGGGCTCAAGAGTAAGTACACCCATGGCTGATTCACATCATTGTACGACAGAAACCAACACAACCCTGTAAAACAATTGTATCCCAGAAGGCATGTTTTAACACTGAGAATTAAAACAACGTGGGACTGAACCACCCTCGTTGTTTTGTTTAGGAGGTATGAGTGTCCGACTTGACCATCTTTTCTTGGGCCTCAACCTCTGAGTCAATTGATCACGTAGCCCCTTATCATGCTCTCTTTTCCAAAAGAAACATGTCAGGCCTGACATGATTCTTTGGTAAATTCCTTTAAACTACCCAAGTTCCTAAGTAAACTCAATATTTCACCTGCTCTATGTTTGTATAGGTGCAGGAGAGAAACGTACAATCATATGCATAAACTGCATGTATGAATTTGCATGAAAATTTCTTTATTAAGGAGAATTACTCTGCTTCCTTTTGATCAGTGATCCCTAACATTTTTTGGCGCCACGGACTGGTTTCATGGAAGACAGTTTTCCACAGACCGGGGATGGGGATGGGGATGATTCTAGCACACTCCATTTATTATGCACTTTATTTCTGCTATTGTTGAATCAGTTCCAACTCAGACCATCAGGTACTAGATCCAGGAAGTTGAGGATCTCTGGTTTAGTTGTCTTCTAAGTGGAAGAATTCAAGGGCTTCAAGCTTGTGATTTGTAGAGAAAGGAAACAAAAACAAACCAGAGCTACCTTCAGAACATAGGAGAGCTGAGGTCCTATTGCAGATGAGATTTAAACTGGGGCTAAATTAACTTTCTCTCTGTAGTTACAGCCCCCAATTCAGTGCTTCTCAAACTGTATTCTGGGGAATTCTGATCCTTCACTAAACTATTTATGGGATGAGGGTTCTATGGTTAACCTAGCAAAAGTTGGGTACTTTGTCTCTTTCTTGGAGATTCAACTCACACTTCTTTTATGTAATCATCCAACAAATATTTAATGAGTCTTCTATGCGCCAGTCTTAATGCTAGGCTCTGGGAGAAAGAATAATAACAAAAACAAAACCAGCTGCTGTTTTCATGGGACTTAATACACTACAGGGAGAGGGACGTGAATCAAATAGCCAAACAAATAATGTCTAATTAAAGACTGGGGTAAGTTGTATAAAAGAAAAGAGCATTATTACAGGAAATCTACACCAGGAATCTGAAGAAGGAACCCAAGCAGATATCTGAAGTCTGATAAGAGTTAGCATTAACTAGGCCAAAGGTCAAATATTGATGCTTTAGAACGTTCACTAGAAATAAATTATGTGAGCCACATACGGAATGAAAAATTCTCCAGCAATCATTGAAAAAGTAAAAAGGAAAGGATGAAATTAATTTATTACATTTTACCCAACTCAATGTATCTATAATATTGTCATATCAACATTTACTCAATATAAAAAATTATGGGGAGACTTTCCTGATGGTCCAGTGGTTAAGAATCTGCTTTGCCAATGCAGGGGACGTGGGTTTGATCCCTGGTCTGGGAAGATCCTCTAGGCCATGGAGAAACTACTGAGCCAGAGGGAGGGTCCTTGTGCTGCAACGAGGTTCCTACGTGTCTCAATTAAGATCTGAAGCAGCCAAATAGGAAAAAAATACTCAAAAAAGAGAAAACTTTGAAGAGAAAATTATGGGGACTTCCTTGACAGTCCAGTAGTTAAGACTTCGAGCTGCCACTGCAGGGGGTACATGTTCAATCCCTGACCAAGGAACTGAGATGCTACATGAGTTGCAGTGAGGTAAAAAAAATATATATATATTTTTAAATATATTTTTTTGTTCAAGTCTTCACAATCTGGTATGCATTTTACACTTACATCTCAATTTAGACTTACCATATTTCAAGTGATCAAGAGCCCTTGGGTATTGGATTGGACAGACCAGACCGAGGAGCTAAGACAAGGCCAGGCTCACCAGAAGGCAGGGAGAGGAGAGGAGGGTGGTAAAAGGCACGGTGGTGCCCCTCGCTGGGCCAGTCCATGGCGGGTGTTGTAGGCCATTTGAAGGGTCTTCACCTCAAACCTGAAGCTACTGATGGGTTAAAGTATAGTAAAAGTCCTGAGAAGTCATGTAGTGAAGAAGCCTGTTTTAACTTGTTTAACTCAGTGTTGCCATATTTATTCCACGCGACATGTGTTAACATCACGGGCCCACATAAGGAAATGCTTCTCTAGCTTATTCTTTTTGGAGGAAATGTTGCTTCTGAGAAATACAAGCTTCAGGACTTGGAGACCTCAGGTCTTTGAATTTACCAAGAGTCAGGCTACTTTAACTCCTGCTTGTCACCCAGAGCTAAGAGACAAGCAAGCAGAGGATGTTACCTCCTTGGCACTCTCTTTCCAAACTTTGTGGTCAGCATCACTCAGGGGGATCCAAGTGCCAGCCAAGAGTTGGGGCTTAAAGTCTTTTCATTCTTTAAAGTCATCTTAAGTCCCATCTCAGCCTAACAGTCTTTTCTATTTTCTATTGCATTCTCTGACCTTGGAAAGTGGAGTTTGAGTAAGCTGCACATTTAACAATATTTTCCATTTCTTTTGTTAGTTTCAGATGTATAGCAAAGTGATAAATATATATATATATATGTATATATTTACACACACACACACACACACACACACACACACACACACACATGATTCTCAGGTGGCTTAGTGGTAAAGAATCTGCCTGTCAACAGAGGAGATGCAGGAGACATGGATTTGATCCCTGAGTTGAGAAGATCCCCTGGAGGAGGAAATGGCACCCACTCCAATATTCTTGCTTGGAAAATCCCATGGACATAGGAGGCTGGTCTACAGGTGGTGGTCTCTCATTTTTATTCTGTTACAAATACTTTCTAATTTTCCTTGATATGGCTTCTTAGATACAACCATCCTTTAAAAGTGGACATTTAATTTCTAAATACATGGAGTTTTAAAAATATCTTTGATATTAATTTCTTACTTAAATGCTTTCTTCTCTGCAATCACCCTCTGTGTTCTATTCAGTCTAGCTTTATTGAGATCTTCAATGGCTAAGTCAAAGATTTCGCTTGGTAAATGTCACATTGCACTTGAAAATATGTGGGTTATTTTCAAATATCTTTTGATACTGGTTACTAACACAATTCCACAGTGATAAAAGAACAGACTCTGTATGATTTCAACACTTTTAGACCATGAAATTTTTTGCACCTTACTTTGTTTGTGTTCCTGAATATGTTCCAGTGTCTTTTGGTTTATAATTTATGGGAACTTGAATAAAATTTGTATCCTGCTTTTGTGTGAAAACTGTATAAATCTTTATGTTGAATTGGTTCATAGTGCTTTTCAGGTCTACTGTATCCTTCTACTTTTCTGTCTGTTCATTCTGTTAATTTTTGAGAGTTTGATATTGAAACTCCAACTAAAAATCTTAATTTATCTATTTAAAATAATCGCAATAATATTAAAAACACATTTTTAATAGTAATCAGAATTACTGCAATCAAAATATCAGAATATCTGCAGGGCGAAGGAACCAGACTTGAAAAGTATACTCAGGCAGACTGCATTGCCCAAGTCCCACAACAGGCTGATCTAGGGATGATGCCACCATCCCACCCTCTTCCTCCCCCCCACCCACCCAAAGCAGAGCTGGCTCTTGCTGCCCTGTTGGCAGAGTGGAGTGGCTGTGTGCTTCTAGACTCACTGGCTTTCACCTTAGAGTCTGGCTGAGTTTAAACCAGGAACTCTAGCTGCAAGGGAGGCTGGCCAGGTGTGTGTTTGCTTTTCAGCTTCTGAAGTGGAAAGTGGGCTCCTTTTCTTAAAGGGAGGTTAATTCCTCTAATCTAAGAAGGTGTCTTCAGACAATAGACTGCCTAGAAGAATGCTCATAACCTTTGCTAGAGTAACCTGAGACCCCAACACAGAGTTTCTTCTCAAACTCCCGAGGCAGGATCTTCCTCCACACAGGAGGCTCCCAAGCCCTCCTTGAGGTTCTTCTGGAAAATATTTTGCATATTTTATACATATGTTATGCTTTGCATAAGAGAGTTGATGTCATACTTCACTCTAATGCTGTGATTATAGCTTCATTATGTCCTTTGAAAGTTCTCACATGATGTTTTAATACAGAGACACAGGAGGGCACTCTAACCAACCAGTAATAAAACCTAAATGGTTTTATAGCCTTGGCAGTTAAAAAGATGAGTATTGATCTTGTTGAATCTATTTTTTTTTTCCAGGTAGGATAACCAGCTTTGCAGGAGTACCTAGCTCTCCTAGGGAATCTCACTTGTGACAGAGGTCCCAAGACACACCCTCCACACTGTCCACTTAAAGTTCTAGGGGCTGATTTGAGTAACTCAGAACAGAGAAGGGGATTTTTGACTCACAGGTTGCCTACTGACTCAATCAGGCAAGAGATGGAGACTTGGCTCCCAAAGGTTGCTATTTAGAGGCCAGCTGGCTAAATCAAACTAAGAGCAGAAGAGAAAGATCTGGTTATCAGAGACTTGCTTCAGAGCTACAGCCTATCCCTCTGACTCAGTTTTCCCATCTGTAGAATGGAGATGATACCTGACTTATGTCTGTATAGTTTGCCAGTGGAGAAAGGGAGCGTTAAGGAGAGGGGGGTAAAAATTTCTGGGGGTACCATGTACTCATGACCAGTGAGTTTTACACTGAAAAAATAGAGCCGGCCTGCCTCTTGTTATGGAGAAGGCAATGGCACCCCACTCCAGTACTCTTGCCTGGAAAATCCCAGGAACGGAGGAGCCTGGTAGGCTGCAGTCCATGGGGTAGCGAAGAATCAGACACGACTGAGCGACTTCACTTTCACTTTTCACTTTCATGCATTGGAGAAGGCAATGGCAACCCACTCTAGTGTTCTTGCCTAGAGAATCCCAGGGACGGGGGAGCTGCTGGGCTGCCGTCTATGGGGTCGCACGGAGTCGGCCACTACAGAAGCGACTTAGCAGCAGCAGCAGCAGCCTCTTTTTAATTAATTCTAGCATAGGACGGACGAAGCGCGCTTCGGCGCTGGCAAATGGGGTGACAAAAGGAACGAGGATAGGTCGGAACGGGACCTGCTGCTCCAGACTGGTTTCCCCAGGCAGATCTCCCAGGCGGGGGCGCAGACACCTGCGAGGAAGGGGCGCGGGGCGGCCCCGGCAGTTTCCCTCTCTGCCGGCCGGAGCCGGACTGGTTCCAGGACTCCGCGGGGTTACTTGCTTTTAAAGGTGCAGTCCGGCTGGAAGCAGGCGGACGGCGGTGCGCAGCCGGCAGCGGCGCTTTCTCTCTCCTGCCTCCTCGCCACTCCCGAGGGCTGTGGAGGCGCAGCTGCTCCGGAGTCGCCCAGGCCGCCGGCGGCAGAGGGCCCCGGGCTCAACCCCCGACCCCTGCCCCAGATGCAGGCTCGGGGAGGCGGTCGCCGCCCTAGGTCCCGGGGTGCTGGAGCCGGCACCCGCGGGGACAGCAGGGACGCGCGCAATGAAGGGAAGGAAGGAGAGGAGGGCAGAAGGACGGAGAGGAAGAAGCTGCCTCATTCCCCTCGATAGGGGGTGGCGCGCCTCCGCCTCGACACTTGGCACTGGTTGCAAGTCTGAGATCCCCAAGCCTGGCTCATTGTTTCCTTAGGGGAGTGTCGCCTGGCGTCCCTCTAGCCCTCCAGCCACAGGTATGAGAGCGCCTACCACGCGGCAGGCACCTCACCCAGCGCTGTTTGTTTTAGCCTGTGTGTGTGTTAGTCTCTCAGTCATGTCCAACAGTTTGCGACCCCATGGATGGTAGCCCACCAGGCTCCTCCGTCCATGGGATTCTCCAGGCAAGAATACTCGAGTGGGTTTCCATGCCCTTTTCCAGGGGATCTTTCCCGACCCAGGGATCGAAACCCGGTCTCCCACGTTGCAGGCAGATTCTTTACCAGCTGAGCCACCAGGGAAGCTCAGATGGTATTGTCCTGGATCTTTTAATTTCCGCAACATCCTTAAGCGACAGGAACTGTTACCACCGGTGTGCTGGGGAGGAAGGAAAGGCTTTGGGGGAGTTGCGTGGCTTGCCCCGAGTTCTGTAGCTAGTGGAGAAGCGAGGACTCCGAGAGGGGTCAGAGCGATCCTGACACCCAGGCTACAGCTCCCAGCCTCTTAACTCTGCAGGGTTATTGTCGGATCACATCGTTTGCACCTGTCGCGGGCCTCGCTCGCAGCTGGAAAGGGAGTAAAGAAGGACCACAGGGTGACCGGGTGTCTTTTCTCCATTCGGACCGTTGGCCCGGGGCAAGGAGAGAACATTGCGCGCGCGCGCGAATGGCCTTGCGCCTTGGAGAGGACAGCCTTCCTTCTCCAGGCATCGCGATCGCAGAGGGAGCAGGGCTATGGGGCCACGACTCCCCTGGGGCTGCAGGGGTTGGCGGAGAATCTAGGATTCGGGAGTGGACCCTGGGAAATGGGTGTTGAGAACGCAGCTGCCCCCGGAGCCGGCTGGGGAGGAAACAAGCCTGCGCTTGCGGAGCGTCCACGCGGTGGGTGTGCGGCGCTTTCATTCAAACTTTGGGGAGTCTTTGGTTCTGGCGTCAGCGAAGGTGTGACCAATCAGAGTCCGGGGACGGGAATAAATTATGCAAATCACCATCTGGCGATGGATCAGATGACTCCCAATACTTTCAAAAACTACCTCGCCGGGAGCTCACGGGGTGACAGTGGCGAGCCCTGGCTTCCCGGGCGGGCGGCACGAGAGAGGGCAGATCTGGTTCTGGTTCAAGCCCCTTCACACTCCCCGCCCCACTCCCCCCAACCCCGCGGCCGAGTTTGGCCGAGTTTTCATCTTCCACCTTCTCCACCTTCTGCTGTCGAAGGCCACCGCTCTCTGGTGGAGAGAGGGCTGCCCACTTCGGGTTTTACAGGCTTGGACCGCTGGAAACTTCGGAGGTGTTTTTTGTCTTTTTTTTTTTTTTTTTTTTTAGCGTTTTTAAAAGTCCCATTTTGGAGAAGGGGGTGCGGGGAGGGTATAAGGATGAGAAACACCGTTCTTCAGCTCTGCCTGTGGAGCGCCTATTGTTACTTTGCCACGGGAGACCCCGCACCCCGTGGTCCAGAGGGACGGCTGCAAGGTAACGTGCACTTATTTTATTACCACCCTCACAACTTCTTTTCTGGGCCAGGTGCCCTCTGTCTTGCCCACCCTTCTTCCTCGATCCTGCAGCATCCTTTTTGCTTTCCGCCTGCGCTGTCCATTCGCTCCTCCAAATTAGTCTCGCAGTTCACTTGTTCCTCAGCGCTTCTGACCAGGGCATCCCAGAGCCACCGCAACCCAGGGGTGCGCTCGCCCGCGCTCAGTCTGGCTCCACCCCTTTGCCGTTAATATGCACCCTTATCGACGCTGTCCAGTCAGCAGAGTTGGCTGCCAGCAGCTCTTTAACCTTGCCCTCCTCTTTGAACCTGCGGGTTTTCGAGGCAAGAAGGTTGTTAGAAAGAGCTCTGTCATCTGGCGCTCTTCTCTTTTAATCTCGGCTAGATGCTTTGCAAGTTAAGGTGTCAGGGTAGCTGGCTCTGGTTTGAGTAGTGCTTTCCGGGAGGATTTGGTGGGTAATTTGTGCAGAGAACCCCAGGCTGCCAGCTTCCTCCTCCTCCCAAAGTCTTTCCAGCCTTTGCTTTTCCTTCCAGCTGCCAGGTTTTCTTTTTCATTCTCTTCTATTGGAGGAAGCATACCCTGGAGGAGCGAGGGTAGGGTCACCCCGCAGGAGTACCAGTTCAGTTGGTTAAGCAGAGTAGAGTGGGGAACCCCTGAACCGTATCCTATTAGCTCATCTTCGACTATCCCTTTGAGATTGGGTCAAATGATGTTGGTCCATGTTGCTCGTGGGAGGGGAGGGTTAATTTGAATGAATGAAAAAATTACTTAACACGTTCCCAATTCTAGTATAGTTGAACCAGAGTAGGTTGCATCTCTAGTTCCTCTTCTGTAAAATGCTAACATTCCTTTCAACGTCTATGTTCTGGGATTCTAAGTATTTGGGGGCTATTTCCTTCATTCAAATAAGTCAGGCACCCTTTATTTGCCAGGCACCCTTCTAGGAGTGGGGCTTCCCAGGTGGCACAGTGGTAAAGAATCTCCCTGCCAATGCAGGAGCCATAGGTGACATAGGTTCAATCATGGGTCAGGAAGATCCCCTGAAGGAGGAAATGACGATCCACTCCAATATTCTTGCCTGGAAAACCCCATGGACAGAGGAGCCTAGTGGGCTATAGTCCATGGGGTCCGAAAGAGTCAGACACGACTGAGCAAGTGAGAACACAGGCTTTTAGGAGGATACAGCAGTGAACAAAACAGGTGTAAACCTATACCCCCAGGGATCTTGCATTTCAGTGATGGGAAGATAGCCAGTCAACTATTTAAAATATAGAAAGTGCTCAGCGTTATGGAGCAAAATAAAGGAGAAGAGGAAGGTACAGAGGGCTGGAGGGAGAAGGTGGTGTAGTGTTAGTCTGTGACAAGACGTCCCTCACTGAGGAGCTGACTTCTGAGCAAGGAACTGGAGGAGAGAAGAGGATGAGCTTGGGGACATGTGGATGAAGGACGACTATGAAGTCCCAGGGGCTGAAGTGATGCAGGCTGGAAGTAGTAGAAATGAGCTAGAAAACTGTGGGGTCAGAGAGAGCCAGGTGCTAAAGTGAACCTTTTATGTTCATCTTACGTGGGTTTATCCACAAGTCAGTGCTGGGAAGCCAGCAGACCCTCTGCCTTTTCCCTAGACTTCCCATCTGGTCTCTACGAGTGGCTATCTGGGTGGAAACTGGGAGATTTTGAACGAATTATGTCCATGGTTCAAATTTCTGCCAGTTGGGGCTTTTGTTCATTACTTTAATGACAGAGTTCTGCTCATGTGTGTTTAGTTGCATTTTCTGGAACCTTATCCTTTTTACATCTGGTACATTGTGCTCCCCCTTGGCCTCTTCACCACCAACCCCTCTACCACTCTAGCCTCTCCTTTCATGACTCCGTTTGTTTGTTTTTCTTTATTTTTAACTCTGGGATAATTAAGCTCCTGGTATGGTCATTTGGTCCATTTTCCCTTGATTTCTGGGTGACTGAACAGTTTGATTGTCTAATTTCCTAGCCTGTTATCAGGGGTGGTATCCTGGATGATTAGAACAGGGCTAGATGGAGTTCATTTATGACCTTCTGAAATAGCATGGAGATAACAATGCATGCATCTTAAGTCACTTCAGTTGTGTCCGACTCTTTGTGGCCCCATGGACTATAGCCCCCAGGCTCCTCTGTCCATGGGATTCTCCAGGTAAGATTACTTGAGTGGGTTGCTGTGCCCTCCTCCAAGGGATCTTCCTGATCCCGGGATCGAACCCTTATCTTCTACATTGAATGGTGAGCTCTTTACTATTAGTGCCACCTGGGAAGCCCTGATGATGACAATACCTAGTATTAAAAGGTCCTGGACCATCAGTAACATGGGCTGTGTTTTGAAGTAGGGCCATCTCCTAGATAGTGCTGTGTGTGTGTGCATGGTGGAGTTGAAAGGAGAGGTTTTGCTGCTCTTACAAGTTTCTCTATGGCTTCAATAATGTATTTAACAAGATAAAAAAGTGTCTGGCACCTGTCTGGTACTGCAAGAAGCACTGAGGGTGCGTGAGGTGTTTGGGGTAAGTGCCAGAATTGACATGGGGTCAGTAGGGAAGCCCAGTGTATAAAAGGTCAAAGTTCCTTACCTCGAATTCCAAAATCTTTCAAAACTGAAAAATTTGACTGGTAACTTGTTTGGCAGCAAGACCTGGTCTTACCTAACCTGAATTCTTACACTTTGGCATCCAAAACTGACCTGAACCAACAAGATGGTCTTTAAAATCTTTGTCTTTTTGCCCTTGAGTATGAGTAGTCATGTATTTCCTTACAGAAATATTATTGTTGTGTTTGATGAAGGAGGAATGCCCCAAACCGTACACAAACACACACACACACACACACATATATATATATATACATTTTTTGTGTCTGTATATATATACATCATAATACCTGTTTAAAATCTGAAAATTTCTGAATTCTGAAATGCAAGTCTGTGTGAAAGTGTAGTTGCCCAGTCGTGTCTGAGTCTTTGAGATCCTATGGACTGTAGTCCCCCAGGCTCCTCTGACCATCGGATTCTCCAGGCAAGAATACTGGAGTGGGTTGCCATGCCCTCCTCCAGGGGCTTTTCTCAGCCCAGGGAGGGAACCCTGGTCTCCTGAATTGTGGAGACCCTGTGGGCCACAGTGGGAAGCCCTGCAGTAGTTGATATTAGTGACTAATTAACACTTAAATATTGGTGAGGTGTGCCTTTTATAACATCTTTGCAACTCTTCTGTGAGATGAGAAGGAAACATTCAGCAGATGTAAAAGCTGAAACCCAGAGGGGTTAAGTAATTTGCTCAAGAGTGAAGGAGAACTGGACCCCAGAACTCTCACCACCTAGGCCTGCTGGTTATCTACACGTTCTGTTCTTTCTCCCCAGATGAGTTCGGCAAAGCCAGGGTTGTCGTACCGACGGCTGCCAAACCCCCTGTGAGATTTAACCTCCGCACCTCAGAGGATCCAGAGCATGAAGGATGCGATCTCTCCCTTGGCCACAACCAGCCCTTGGAGGACTGTGGCTTCAACGTGACAGCCAAGACCTTTTTCATCATTCACGGATGGACGGTGAGCCGGGGGAGGTAGCTCTCCGGCTCTACACAGGATTTGGTTTCCTTTGTTTTGGTCAATTAAAAAGCATACTGGTGCTTCCAGATTCCGCTCTTTCTCCCCCTCTCTTCTTGTGGACTGCTTGTATTTCAGACAGCTGTGAAGAATGTAACGGGCACTTCGCTGAGGGGGCAATATGGACTCCAGCAGGGTGGTATTTAGCCCTGGCACGCAGCGGGCTTTCAGAAAGTGGCTCTCCTGAGGGCAGTAGCCCAGCTCCACTGGCTGCTAAGGGGCCCTCTAATTACACTCAATTACATTGGTCAACCGCTGCCTCCCGGGGGCCAGCCCTTTGCGAGAGTGCAGCTGAACCAAAGCAACTCAACTGGCTCAGAGAGTCTGTGAGGAGCCAGCTGGCCTGTCTGGCTAGTCCTGGTTGGCACGGTGCCCTCCTGTTTGCATAGAGATGGTTCCATTTAAAGGCACTGGAGTCTTTCTATGCCCTCGCTGAGCCTTTCACATCGAAAAGCCCATAACAAACTTCAACAAAAAAAGGGCTTTAATGCTCGGCCTCAGAAGCTTTGGACCAGCGAGGGATTTATCCATTCATCTAATGACAGTCTGTAGGAAAATGGCTCTGTTAAGTGAGCAGGTTTCTGCCTGGGCTAATTGAGAGGGGACGTTCCTTTCCTTAATGATTCATATCCGTTACATGCTTGCTGGGTCTTTAGCTCTATCACCAACTGTTGGGGTCAGGCCTGGCTAAGGGGTGCTATGTAGACACCTATGTACCGAATGCAATCGAAGGGATCATTAAGGGCCTGTCTGTCCATCCTCACCTCACGGCCTATGATTAGAATCATGTGTTTGGATCTTTTAAAGGCCCCCCCCCCCCCGCCGTCAAAATGCAAATACAAACTGCCTGCAACTGACACAGGCATTCCAGAAAGTTCTTTTGTAATCTGTTTGGAACTTGGAACAGCAGTTTCCCATAGAAGCAAGATTGTCAATGGCCTTTGGGTTCCCAGGCCAGGCACAGGAAATCTATTTATCTAATAATGCACTCATGGATAGGTTTACAACTGGACCTAGTCACCATTTACACTTTGTTTCTGTGGGAAAATGTGCTCTGAGTTCTAATTTGGGATTTCAGCAACAGATCTTCCCTCCTCTGGGGTCAAGAGGGATGGCAGAGATGGGTTGTGGGAAGGGGTCATTTGTTAACTTGGCATTTGCCTAAGACACAGAATCTCCTTGCATCTCTGAGAAAGAAACTAATTCTCCGGGGCAACCCTTCTCAGCTGCTTTCGAGTGCTGGACCAGGTCACTTACTTGCCTGACTGTGGCAGGGACTCAGGCTAACCTCAGGTCGGCGTGGCCGCCAGCATGTATCTCGTAGCAGCCCTATCGGTCAGTGGGGCAGCAACACAGGACGCCAGTTTTTCTCGATGGGAAAAACTGGAGACGTCATCCAGGGCAATGGAAGACAGTCACCCATGTAGCAACCCTGACTGTGGCTGGCCCCGCTCACGGGCAAGTGTGGGTGCCTGGGGGGACCAATGTGAATGTTCCATGGCTGGGGAGAGGGTCATGGAACTGAATTCCATATTCACTAGCATTTTTCAAACCCAGATAAAGAATTTTTTTTTAAAGTCCTGTTTTCTCTGCAGATGAGTGGCATGTTTGAAAACTGGCTGTACAAACTGGTGTCAGCCCTGCAGACAAGAGAGAAGGGAGCCAACGTCGTGGTGGTGGACTGGCTCCCACTGGCTCACCAGCTTTACGTAGATGCGGTCAATAACACAAGGGAAGTGGGACACAGCATAGCACAGATGCTCGACTGGCTTCAGGTAACAGTGGGACTGAAGGGAATCATCTCCTTTTCTGAGAAGGGTCTTGAATCTGAACCCTTTTAGGAAACATAGATCAGATTCTTACAGTGAACCGAGAATATCTTTGAGATTCAAATTTTTACTGAATTAAGCATCGCTTGAAATATTTTGGAAGCTGGAACTTTTAGAAAGCTTTGTAATTATTGACTCATTTCTGGATTTTTCCTGTTACTTTACTTGCAGGAAGAAAATTTGCCTTCTGGGTCATTACTTGCTGATGCCTTCAGAAGCTTGTAATCTTTTAAAATTTTTAAAAATTAATTAATTTTGGCTATGCTGGATCTTCATCGCTGCATGCACTTTCTCTAGTTGCAGCGATCCGGGCTACTCCCCAGTTGTGGTGCACAGGCTTCTCATTGCAGTGGCTTCTCCTGTGGGGGCTTCCCTGATAGCTCAGTGGTAAAGAATCTGCCTGCAAGGCAGCAGATGTGGGTTCGATCCCTGGGTGGGGAAGATCCCTTGGAGGAAGAAATGACTACCCACTCCAGTTTTATCGCCTGGGAAATCCCATGGACAGAGGAGCTTGTTGGGTTTCAGTTGTTGGAGCGTATGGACTCGATAGTTGAGGTCCCCAGACTCTAGAGCACAGGTTCAATAGTTGTGACCCACGGACTTAGTGGCTTTGAGGCATGTGGGATCTTCCCAGATCAGGAATGGAACCCATGTCTCCTGCATTGGCAGGTGGATTCTTTACCATTGAGCCACGAGGGAAGCCCAAAAGCTTGTAATCTTAAATGCCTACTGAGGTCTGCTCTTATTCTGAAGGGTGGCTGGGCTGAGGGTGGGGAGGGTTGGTTCAAACAAATGTAATCTAATGCCTTGCATAAAATATATGTGGAAAACAGATCTTGAGGTCTTACATTTACTTTTATAGGTTAATGATTTGCCTGGGCTCAGTGGACTTAATGGGAGGCAGGGGTACACTGGCAGGGTGACTCAATTATCTGAGCAATTTCAACCTGACTTTCCTTTAGAAGCCCATAAATCTGATGAACTGTGGCAAAATTCTGCTCAGGATTCTCGAACAGTCCTCAGTCCCCTGACTAGGTTGTTTAGTTGAGCTTGGTTCCTGAGCCGTGGGCTCAGATCCCCTGTCACCCCCATCACCGAGTGCCTTCCCTGTCAGGGTCCAGTGCTGTGACTCTGGGATCCCAGGCAGGCTGATGAGGAGGAGGTGGGCAGCTCCTGGGCCTAAGAGAATGGGCAGGGAGCTCCCTGCTGCAGACCGTGTCTGGTACTTAGTCTCCAGTGCGTCTGGTGCTTTGACCTCCACACTGCCAGACACGTGTAGGGGAAGGGCCCTCACAGCTCAGTTGGTAAAGAATCTGCCTGCAGTGCAGGAGACCCTGGGTCGATTCCTGGGCTGGGGAGATTTGATGGAGAAGCGATAGGCTACTCAATCCAGTATTCTTGGGCTTCCCTTGTGGCTCAGCTGGTAAAGAATCCACCTGCAATGCAGGAGACCTGGGCTGGGAAGATCCCCTGGAGAAGGGAAAGGCTACCCACTCCAGTCTTCTGGCCTGGAGAATTCCATGGACCGTATAGTCCATGGGGTCACAAAGAGTCTGACACAACTGATCAACTTTCACTTTCACTTTCAGGTATGCAGCTTCTAGTCACAACCTGCACCCTGTCCCCAGTGTGTGGTGACTGAAGTGCCACCAAGTCCTTTCCACCTCGCCTTACCTGGCTGTGTCCCATTCTGGGCTCCCTGTCCCCTCCCCAATGTGACTGACTGGTTGAATTGCTGGCGACCTGTGGGCTCAGGACCACCCTCCTCACTCCTATCCTCTGTGACTTTCTGCAGGGGAAGGAGGACTTTTCTCTCGGGAATGTTCACTTGATCGGCTATAGCCTCGGAGCTCACGTGGCCGGGTACGCAGGCAACTTCATGAAAGGCACAGTGGGCAGAATCACGGGTAAGCACGGCTCCCTCACTCGGGGCTGCTCCCAGGGCTCCCTCCCAGAGCCCTTGGAAAACTGAACTTGTGCGGGACTTCAGTAAATGAAGCAGATAGAAGGATGTTCTGGTCAAAGCTGGGTATGTGTGGGTAGTGTTAACCTTATTATTTGAGCCTCCCGCTTCTCAGGAGGAATCTTTGGATCCCCAAGCACCAGGAAGCATGCTTGGAAAACCACTGGTTTAGTGCAAAAGGTGAGGAAGCACCCAGACAGCTAAAGAGACTCCAGGGCAGCCCTGGGGTGAAGCCCAGCCTGCAAGCTCTGGTGCTCACTTTCAGTCTCTGTTGTCATGCGCCAGGAGCTCAAGGGAAAGGAATAAGTGGTGGGTTGTGGTTTGAATTTTGCCTCCGATTTCTGTTTCATTCACCAACAGCCTCTTTTCAGTGTTTGGTTGGTGTTATTTATTAGTGATAGTGACCTCTTTAGAAGGTGTGGTGAAACTTTGTCCTTAAAGAGACCTTTCTGATAGTGGTGCTCAGGTTGGCAATAGAAAGTTGAATTTTCCATCTTAGTGAGGTTTTTTTTTTTTTTAAGTGAAAGTGAGTTTATTTAAAGAGTTGCACATTCCATAGACAGAATTGGTGACCTTCTGATTTGAGAGTTTGATTTAAATATTTACATCATCTAGCAATTGGGCAAAGTGGGAAGGACTCTCTTTCCCATTCGGGGGTCCCTGAAACACATACGCAGAACTTCCTCTAGGAGAAAATCAGAGGCAAATTTGTTGCCCTGAATTTTTGTCCTCCTGCCAGCATTCTTTTGTGAGTTTTCCCTCCCTGCTTCTCCCACACCTCCAACACATTAAGGGCCCAAATGGTCACCCAGAATGAAAGAGTTAATCATTTCCTTCCTGGCAATGTGTATTCATTTTGAAACAGAACTCAGGTAGAAGGGAGTCCTTAGCTAAAGAAAGATTTAGTAAAGGTAGTTTCAACAAGCCAGCGGGGAAGATTTGAAACTATATAGAGGGCCTTCTTTGGTGGGCCAGTGGCTAAGACTCTGTGTTCCCCATGCAGGGGCCGTGGGTTTGATCCTGGCCAGGGAACTAGATCCTGCATGCTGTAACAAAGTCCCGGTGCAGTCACATTTGTGAGGTGTGGTAGCCCTCCTCAAATCATTGTCCCCGGGCTAAAGTCTAACGAGCACATACATGCACACACACACACACACACACACACACTCCTTTCAATCCAACTGCTTGATCCAACATAATTTGAGAGCTTCACTTTTGATTATCAAGTCAGCGGGGCCTGAACTGTCCAATGGGCAGTGTGGCCACACGTGACTACTCAGTAACCCGGGGCTGGAGCAAAGCCCATGGGCTTTGAGCGCCTCTGGGGTCTATTGTCTGCGCGGCTCCTCCTCGCCCCCAGGAGAGGCCTGGTGTTGCGGAGCCGGGCCAGCTGTGTGCAAAGGCAGCACACACAGCCCCCGCCAGGGTGCCAGGGCCAGTGTCCTTGGCAACGGAGACAGACGGCAGATCCTCCCTCTCCCTGTCTCTGAATATGAAGTGGGATGGGGCTCGTAGGAGCATTCCGTTTCCTTTCCCCGGCCTGTCTGGGTGGGAGCTGCTGAGATGCGGGCTCCTAGGGCAGAATGCTGATCAGTGCTCCGGGCCGTCTTCGGGGAGCACGGGGGCCAGCTTGTTCAGAGTGCAGGCGGCCGCTTCTCTGCAGCCTCTCTCTGCAGAGCGGGGCCCCAGGGAAAATATGACAAGAAAGAGTGCCCTCTGTCCAGTTGCCAGGCAGCACCTCAGGGGGCCTTTGGCTGACCTGACGCAAGTTGCTGTCATGTCTGATGGGGGAGGCCTGTGCCCTCTCCTCACCCTTCGGACTTCCCCGGGTGGTCCTGACTGGCAAGAGGACCAGAGACGGCAGCTTGTGTAGGGTCCAGGGGCCAGGGAGGCCGCTGTGCAGAGGCCAGTAGGGGTCCTTAGCCTGGGCCTGCAGGGGGTACCTGAACCCCAGTCTTGCTTGGATCAGAGAACTGTGGGCTTGGGGTCTGCAGGAGTTTTACCCTCTTAGGCTTCTGAGGGAATTCTGTGATCCACTAGGGAAGAGGTCATATGTTTCTAACTGTACTTGCATTTTGTTATTTATAAAGAAAGAAGCAAGCAGATTTGTTCATTCATTCAAGAGATCCGAACTAAGTGTCCACCCTGCAGGCTGTGGGCTAGGTATGACCTAATGGCAAGTACGCAGTGTGTAGCCAGTACTTTGTGCCATCTGTAAGCCATATAGCATCCAGGCCAAAGAATTCTTTGGGCTTCATTTTACAGGTGGGGAAACTCAGTGCTTAAATAATGGACCCAGTATTTAACACCCTGATAGCAGAGCTGGGATTCAAACCCAGCCCGCTGGACCTGCACCTCACCACTGGGCCACGCTGCCAGTCTCCTGCTGGGAGGGAAACAGTAGTTGTGACAGTTTCCTGCCAGGCCAGGAGGCAGAGGTTTTCCTGGGCATTATGCGTGTGCACAACTGTGTGTGTGTGCACACGCATGCAGGTGTGTATTGCATTTGCTGGCCAGGACACCTTTGGGGCAATCTGATGGAAGGGAAGAAGGGGTGCTTCTCCATCCCCTCTTTTTGGACTGGATGCATTCACCCTCCCCTTCCTAGCTAAGTAAATTGTGCAAATTTCCCGCAGGGCTTGTGGGCCTTGGCTACTTGTCAGGCAGGGTCAGTCTGGGGAGGCGAAGGCTCAGCCTGCCAGCCAGCCGGCCTTTCGAGAAGCCCCATCAGCCACCGGCATTCCCCCGGCCCAGCTTGGTTTCCATGGCGCTGACTGTCTGGTGGAGACTTTTGTTCACTGATCCAAGAGTCCCCCTCTTATTGGCTGCAAAGCAAAATGTTTCTCTTCTTTCTTTCTTTCTCTTTTTTTCTTCAGGGCACATGGTGAGAGGCAGGGAGAGGCCGCCTGTGTCAGTACTGGGTCCGTTCAGTTGCTAAAAAGAGTCATCGAGGGCTTCTCAGGGAGGCCACTGCTTTTGTGCCGTCTTTCTTCTCGGTCCTGGGTTAGAGAGGAGCCTGCAGGCAGCCTGGGCTCTCTTTCTGCCTCTGTCATTCATACATTTTTCTAAACTTCTTTTGGAAACTATTTAGAGTTTCAGTTATTACCAGTTCTCATGAGTAGTGAGTTCCACAGGCTTGCTATCCACTCTGAACAACAGCTCTGCCTTTCGTTTTTCCTAAAAGAGCCCTCCACAAGCCTTACTACGTGTTTGCTGGTTTCAGCGCGCTGGGGTCTGGGGAACAGGGTTCTATTACCCATCTCCTGCTTTTACAGCTCTATTCTTGGTCATTCTCCTCCCTACCTTGGTGTTTCTAGATCCAGGCTTCTCAGCCTCAGCACTATTCACATTTGGGGCCAGACAGCGCTTGTGTGGGAGCTGACCTGTGCATTGTAGGATGTTTATCGGCATCCTTGGCCCCCTACACACTAGATGCCAGCAGCTTCTTCTCCCCCTTTTCTCAGTTGTGACAACCAAAGATGCCTCCTGACATGGCCAAACATTGCCAGAGGTCCCCTTGGGAGCAAAACTCCTCCCAGTTGAGAACCGCTGTTTTAGACTAAACAAATCTTCCCAGTGGCACACAGTCTTTTCTTTCCTTTCTCCAGATCCTTTCTCTCTCTCTCTCTGTCTCTGTCTCTCTCTCTCTGTATATAGGGCAAACAAAGAACCTTCTAGGCTGGGATGAATTCGGCTCCTATAATTACTTGGTAATAGTAGCTAGTGTTTAAATTGACCAGAACTTACTCTCTTAATATAGCACATGAACTATATGAATTAAGACATTCAGATTTCATTTTCTAGATGGTACTGAAGCATGGGAGAAGTGTTTTTTCCAAAATCTGGTCCACAGACCACTTAGTTTTAGGATCACTTGGGGAATAAGTCTCTCTTTCTGGGTTCTATGCCAGACCTACCAATCAGAACCTCTTGGAGGTCAGGGAAGCTGCATCTTATGCTTTGCAAAATCTATTTTAGAATGGCTTTACATTCATGTGTATGTGTGATAAGTCACCTCAGTCACGTCTGACTCTTTGCAACCCTATAGACTGTGGCCTGCCAGGCTCCTCTGTCCTTGGCATTTCAGGCAAGGATACTAGAGTGGGTTGCTGTGCCCTCCTCCAGGAGATCTTCCCAACCCAGAGATTGAACCAACGTCTCTTACATCTCCTGCATTGGCAGGCGAGTTCTTTATTACTAGCACCACCTGGGAAACTCTTAATAGTCATGTGGTTCCCAGATATTATAAAAGATGGTGAAGTTGTCTCTATTGTTGCTACTGTCTTCATGGTAACCTGCCCTACCCTCTCTCCCAACACACATACACACAGGACATCTGGGACTTATGCGTCCTTCCGGAGTTTTTCAAAGTTACACAGTGGAACCTGAATTTGTAAGAAGCTCCCCACAGATATTTGTGCTGTTTTAAATGTGAGAATCAGGGCTCTCTGCAGAGATGCTTGTCTGTTTGATACAGAAGGATTGCAGGCAAAGGGTTTTCTGCTTGTCTCTGCAGAAGAGAGGAATTCTGGAAGCCTGAAATACGGATGCTCAGTGCTTCTGGTGCATTTGACTCTTGCCATTCCACTCCTGGGCCTGACTCATAACTAATGGAAGAGGAAGAGGAAGTCCAGATGCAGATAGCTCAGTTTGGGGAGACTGAGTCTTCCCCCTTGAAGATATAGGTAGCCCAGTTATTCCGTCTAACTTTGGCCAAGATCAAGGTTGTGGAAGGCTCCTAGTGGCAGAATAAATAGGAGGAATGGCTTAGTTTCAGCCAGCCCAAGTTCTTTCTAGAACTGCTTCGGTTCTGACAGTGTGTGTTTCCTTGGATCCTTATGTCGGTTGAACCTCGTGACCAGTTTATTGAGTCAGGTGGAGTCTTGAGAAGAAAGCCTGCCTCCCCCTACAGCAGGCACGGCACCTTGCAGGATTCCCAGGGCACAGACGTCTTCACTCTGCGCTCACAGACTCAGCTCTCCACTGGGTCTCAGCACACCAGACGTGGCCCTTTTTGGCTCTCCCTTCTGCTGTAGGTTTGGATCCTGCTGGGCCCTTGTTTGAAGGGGCAGACATCCACAAGAGGCTGTCCCCTGACGACGCAGACTTCGTGGATGTCCTGCACACCTACACACGCTCCTTTGGCTTGAGCATCGGCATCCAGATGCCTGTGGGTCACATCGACATCTACCCCAACGGGGGTGACTTCCAGCCGGGCTGTGGACTCAACGACGTCTTGGGGTCGATTGCATATGGAAGTGAGTTCCTTATTTTTTCTTTTGACTCAGTTATTGCATCTCCTCCTGAATCAGCTCGAGCTATTATTGTTCCCAACAACATCCATTTCGTTATTCCCACTTCTCCCCCCAGTGGCCCTTCAACACTGATTATCCTACAATTCATCATCCTGCAAGCCTATTGACAGTCTTCCTGTGGTCTCTGGTCTACTGTCTTATGCTTTGAGGTCATAGTTATTATTTTTATTCTTTTTATAACAAAAGGAATACATTTTTGTTGGGAAAAAAAATCAAGCATTATAGAATTGCCTAAAGCAAGAAGTAAAAATACCCCCTCATCTCCCACACCCACCCTTATTTTTATTCTCCAGAGGTAGCCAATATAGATATTTTATATTTATCCTTCCAGGCTTTTTGCTTTGAAGATTTATTTGTGTGTGTGTGTGTGTGTGGTACTTTTTAAAATCACGTTATCCTGCAGCTTTGCTTTTTCAGTCCCAATATACATTGTAGACATTCTTAGACATCAGAGTACATAGCTCTATTTACCTTTTTTCTTTTTACAGGCTATGTAATATTCTTTAACATGGATGCACCATAATTTAATTTTTTGTAACATTTTAAAGAAGTAAAATCAAGATGCTTCCTCACTCACTAACAAGTCTGTCTTCCTGAATGCCTAAGCCTATTCCCAGCAGTCTTGGGCAGAACTGAATTTGTTGCTGAAACTGATGGGCTGGGTTTCTCATTTGCTCACTGCTGTGCATGCTCAGTCTTTTAGGATTTCTAAGTCTTGGCCCCAGTTTGCTCTCTCTACTCTAATGCTCTGCTCTTTGTATGTTCTACTCTGTCACTCAGTCTTAGGTTGCCCTCTCCCAAGGTGTTATGTAGCATTCAAGAGGTCCTGCGGGGCTTGGGAGTTTATGCAAGGGGAGTGCAGCCCTGCCTGAAGTGATCAGATGGTGGCGTTTTTTAAGTCTGGTGATGTTAATGAGGAAGGAAAGGGGAAGCTTTGCCAAATGTTTCTGAGGGTACCAGGATTTACTAAAACTTTTGGCTTTAGCCTCTGGTTGCAAGAAATAATGATGACTGGGTTAGAAAAATTCAAATTTCTGGGTTAGAAAAATTCAAATTATACTCCTAACTTTGCAACCAATTGGCTCTGTGACCCTGAGCAAATGACTTCAGCTTTAAGGGGCTGTGGGTCATCATCTCTAACTGAAAGAACTGGACTAGAATGAGATTGGCAAACATTTTCTTAGAGAGTCAGTTAGTAAACATCTTCAGCTTTGCAAGCCATGCAGTCTCTTTGTTTCAAAACTCTGCTCTGCTGCCATGGCGTGGAAGCAGCCAGAGACAAATGAACGAATGTGGCTGTGTTCCAATAAGACTTTCCCCCAAATGGGACCAGCCTGCAAGGTGTAGTTTGCTGAGCCCTGGGCTAGATGATATTTAGCATTGGATCCGTTTCCAGTGCTTTGTGACTACAAACATCCATCAGGACTTAGTGACTCCTCCTGCACAACTGGTCTCCATCACCCTGTTTAGGGCTTGTCCTATGTACTCCCTTGCTCTGTATTGCTTTTTGTGTATCAGTGCAGTCTTCCTGCCTGGAGGGCAAGCAGTTCAGTGGCAGGTCTAGCCTTAGGTTCTAAAGAGAGCACAGTGTGTACTAAGAATGACACAAACAAGCATATGAATAATGGCATGAAAAGTAATGATAATTGATGTGTGAGTCCTTACTGATGGAGCAGGCAGATCCCCGAGGAGCAGCTCAGCCCTGACGGTCTCCATTGCCTTCTCCCAGCCATCGCAGAGGTGCTGAAATGTGAGCACGAGCGGGCAGTACACCTTTTTGTCGACTCTCTGGTGAATCAGGACAAGCCGAGCTTTGCATTCCAGTGCACGGACTCCAACCGCTTCAAAAAGGGAATCTGTCTCAGTTGCCGGAAGAACCGTTGTAATAGCATTGGCTACAATGCCAAGAAAACAAGGAACAAGAGGAACAGCAAAATGTACCTAAAAACCAGGGCGGGCATGCCTTTCAGAGGTAACCCTCATCCCTGCTTGCCTTACCCTGGGAAAGGGACTTTTCCTTCCTTCTAAATACTATTGCTGTATAACAGGCACATTCCTGCAGTTTGATCAAATCATTGCAAACCAGATTATATTGTGCATGCCCTAGGAAAGTTAAATCTTTAAAAGTAAATGATGAGGACTCCTTTTAGTGTTGTGAATTATCATCACTCTACGATCACAATATCAATAACTTAAAAATTCTATCTTGCATTTAGCTTTTCATATTTCATATTTCTCATTTGATTATCAAAATGATCAGAGATAGGCCCAACAGGGAATTGAAATGATATATTACATTTTTATAACATGTTATAAAACTGAAAGGTTTTGTGGGTATTATATTACATATGAGGAAATTGAGGTTCAAGAGGTTAATATCTTGTTCCTTAATTCAAGGTCAAACAGCTCAAAAGTATCTAGGTCAGAGCCCCCCAGAGTTCTCCCAAACTCCAAATTCAGGGCTCCTTCTTCCTTTTATTAAAATTTTTAATCGGAGAGATAATTGCTTTACCGTATTGTGTTAGTGAATCAGCTCTAAGTGTATATATATATCCCTCTTGAGCCTCCCTCCCACCCCCTCCATCCCACCCCTCCAGGTCATCGCAGAGGGCTCCTTCTTCTATACTCCAGTGACCTCTTAGGCCACTGGAGAGAATGAGATCAGAGGGAGGTTAGAGGCTGGGCTGGACCAAAGGATGTCAGTCTCTAAAAACTCACTGTGGTAGGTGACTCACTTTGGGTCAGGGTGTCCTAAGATGACAAGCGAGGCTCACAAATGTCTTTGTCCTGCTGTCTCTGCAGTTTACCATTATCAGATGAAAATCCATGTCTTCAGCTACAAGAACACGGGAGAAATGGAGCCCACCTTTTATGTCACCCTTTATGGCACCAACGCAGACTCCCAGGTTCTGCCTTTGGAAATGTAAGTCATGGGTTTTCTTTGCTGGGTTCAGGACAGAGAACAAGTGGGAGAGAGTGCACAGGGGCATGTGAGCACTTGCAGGGGCGCGAGTCTGCATGCTGGGGAGGAGCTGGGTGGTTCCTTCCTCCTGCCTCACACTCTCCCAGGAGCCCTGGACTCCCAACATTTCTGGGAGGGAAGCTCCTGGGATGAATCAGCAGCGTGAGAATCTGCAGGATCAGCTGGGCAGAAACTGCTGTTTCATTCAGACAACACCTAATTCCTGAGGCTTTAGGAAATTTGGAACATGATCCATGTCATCCGTGGCCCATTTCTCATTATCTGTGGGAGGGGTACATGGTAATCGGTGTAGACCTGTTGAGCACTTGTAAGGTGCAAAGCGCCCTGCTGAGTAACGCTGGAATTGCCAAGGAATGCAAGCAGAGTACTTGCTCTCAGGGCTGAGGGCTGAGCCGCGGGTGGGGGTGAGGGCAGACTTGCGTGCACACACTTGTGCACACAGATGGGGAGAGGCGGACTCCCCTAGGGGCTGAGTGAGCGGCCTGACAGGAGGGACTGGGAGTTCCCAGGGGAGATGGATGCCCGTGGGCTGAGGGGACAAGACGTCGCTGAATGGGATGTGACTTCTTTGTACTTTTCTCATTTCTGTTCTTTCCTGGTCTTATCCTCCCCCCCGCAGCCCCCTCCCCCAGGAAGTCGCCTACAGGATGAGATGCTCAGATTCTTGAGCACTGGATAGGAAGCTGGGGTGCCGTGGGTGGTGTTAGCTCTCTGCTTGTGTGGGCACAGTTGAGTTTCCATGCTGGTCCTGCTGCTGGGACATGGAGGGTGTGGCAAGAGGGGCCTCTTGTGCATTTCTCTCCCATCTGTGAGGGGCAAGGGCTGTCACTGTGTCACCCCACATGGTGCTGCAGTCTCCAGGGGGTAGGGGATGGAGACCAGCTTTCCTCTCCCCTCACAGGGTGGAGCAAATCGGGCTGAATGCCACCAACACCTTCCTGGTCTACACTGAAGAGGACTTGGGAGACCTCCTGAAGATCAAACTCACGTGGGAGGGCAAGTCTCAGTCCTGGTACAACCTGTGGAAGGAGCTTCGCAGCTACCTGACTCAGCCCCGCAGCTCCAAGCAGGAGCTGCATATCAGACGCATCCGGGTCAAGTCTGGGGAAACCCAGCAGAGGTAAGTTCCTCATGACCCTCTTCCTGTCCCATGTCCATGGTTGGCAGAGGGCATGTGCCTCTGCAAAGTCCTTTCCTTGGCTGAGTGTGTGTGCTAAGGGCGTGCTAAGCCGCTTCAGTCATGTCTGACTCTTTGCAACCTTATGGGCCATAGCCTACCAGGCTCCTCTGTCCAGAATATTGGAGTGGGTTGTCATTTCCTCCTGCAAGCGTGCACCTCCCATCTTTTTCTATCCAAAGCACGTGGGCAAAACCAGAAACACTTTGCAAGGAAGACTGAATTCCAGATCAGTTTGTGCAGCTTGTGCCCTGGTCACAGGCCCTGGGCTGAGAGGGGTGGGCAAGTGGAGGCTGGAACCCAGCCCTTGTTCTGTTGGCCAAGCCCTGTGCTGGCCTGGAGGAAGGGGGCTTCTCCTGGACAGGGTGCTTTAGGAGAGCTGCCTTGTTTTGTTTTAGCATTGTTTACTATGCCATAGTACGAGTTCAGGTACTTTTTTTGGCCGCACCAGGCAGCATGTGGGATCTTAGTTCCCAAGCCAGGGATCAAACCCGGGCCCCTTGCAGTGGGAGCGCAGGTTCTTAATCACTGGACCAGGAGTGCTGCCTTGTCCATCGGTTCGCTCTGGGGTCTGTACAACCAGAAGTTGCATGAGGTCTGTGGGGGTCCCAGCTTCCCTGACACCCTATTTTCAGAGCATTCTACCCCTCTTTGGGAGGCTCTGACTCCAGGATGTCGGTGGGGCCCTGACATCAAGGAATAGAGATTCCTCTGTGCTACGCCAGCTGGCAGTTTCCCCATGTCTGTTAACCAAGTCTAACATGAAAAGTCCACGCCTAAATCAGCCCCTGAAATGTGCCTTGACTCTCTGAGCAGCTTCTGGCTAAGTGGGAACCAGGAAGCCTGGAAGACATTTGTCAAGAGAGGAGTGTTTCCTTGGCCAGACCCTTCAGCCAGCCTCTGGGAGGTCACTGCCAGCCTTGGGTCGATGGGAAGCAGGCTCCACTCTCTGTACCTCTTCTGGCGCTTTCCCCACTACAGTTCTTCAAGTGTCTTGTTTCCATCCATCACCTACAGTGCATCTTGGCCATGCAGGGGTGGAGGCTGGGGTCACTTATCTGAGTGAGTCTGGTCTAGAGACCTGGGCACTGGAGTGTTGTGGAGGTGGGTGCCTGCTGAGCAGAGCTATTAGCTCGAAGGCTGTGGTCTAGATAATTGTGTGTCTCTCTCCTTCTCTTGATGTTTGGAAGTGCAGCCTGTGCCGACATGCAGCAGCTGAAAGGTGATCATTTTTTATTTTCGGTACTTTCTCTTTTGGCCACATTGCACAGCATGCGGAATGTTAGTTCCCCCACCAAGGATTGAACCTGTGCCCCGTGTAGTGGAAACATGCAGTCTTAACCCCTGGACCATCAGGGAAGTCCTGGAAAATGGAAGCAAATTTAATAAACCACTGAGACTTAAGAAATGTAAACCAATTTCCGTATTGGTTTCAGAGATGAGATTTTAAAAAGTAAAGCATTACAGACAGAGCAGAAGCCCCTCTGCTGCCTGACTCCTGCCCTTTCAAACCGATTGTACTAATCTTCCAACATTAACACATGTTAGCGTTTCCCTCTTCATGATGCTTATACCTTCACTACTTCTGTTTGTATCCATGTGCAACCTGTAGAATTGTTTTGGTTGTTTCTCAAGTTTACATGAGTGGACATATTCCTTTCAAAGTTGCTTTTCTCCATTCAACATAGTTTATGAAATTTATACAACACATATCGATCCCATCTATTCATGTTTAGGCTTCCCAGGTCACTCAGTGGTAAAGAATCTGCCTGCCAAGGCAGGAGCTGCAGGAGACATAGATTTGATCCCTGGGTTGGGAAGATACACTGGAGAGGGAAAGGGTAACCTATTCCAGTATTCTTGCCTAAAAAATCTAGAGGATCCTGGTGGGCTACAGTCCATGGGGTCGCCAAGAGTCAAACATGACTGAGGGGCTGAGCATCATGCATGTTTAACTCCTGTATGCAAGCTGTCATTACACAAACAATAGTTTCACCATTGTTCTGCTGAATATTTAAGTTGTTGTTACTTTCTTGCAGTCCTAAGTAGTGCTGAGATGACCATCCTGGGATGTCTTCCTTGTGCACATGTGTCAGGGCTTCCTGTGCTGTCCTGTGCTTAGTCAGTCATGACTCAGTCATGTCTGACTCTGCGACCCCATGGACTATAGCCCTCCAGGCTCCTCTGTCCATGGGGATTCTTCAGGCAAGAATACTGGAGTGGGTAGCCTTTCCCTTCTCCAGGGGATCTTCCCAACCCAGGGATCAAACCCAGGTCTCTCGCATTGCAGGGAGATTCTTAACTGTCTAAGCCACCAGAGAAGCCCAAGAATAGTGGAGAGGGTAGCCTATCCCTCCTCTAGGGGATCTTCCCAGCCCAGGAATCAAACCTGGGCTGCCTGCATTGTAGGTGGATTCTTTACAAGCTGAGCTACTCAGGAAGCCCACAGGCTTCTTGGGGGCATGTTAAATCACTGGGTTATAGTATATATATTCACCAACTGGACTGGATATTAATCCCTTTCCAAAGTGCTTGAACTAATTTTTCATCTCAGCCAATGAATAAAAGTTCTCTGCCCCCCTCCTTTGGTGGATATTCTCGCCATCCCACTGGGTGTGACTTGGTCACCTACTGCTGTTTTCATTTGCAGTTTCCAACTGTGAGTGTAGTGGGTGTTTGTGGGCTGTTTGAGTTTCCTGTAAAGGTTCAGAAGACTCTTCAGAATGTGAGTTTTGTCCTGCTGGTAAGCATCATGGTCAGATTTACAGGGCATGGGGTCACTCTGACCACACATTACCAAGGCTGGTGGGCTAGGATTTGGGCTGTACATTGTAGACGAAATAGTTTTAAGACTACTGCTTCTTCCTGTGATCTTTGTTGTCTACTTCCTGAGTCTTTTCTATTGACTCCCCACTGAGTTCCAGTTACGCTTGTCAGTGGGTGTTTCTGGATACCATGCTGAAGGGACCTTGAGCTCCTTCATTCAAGGAGTTTATAGTCCACTACAGCTGAAATTCCAATACTTTGGCCACCTCATGCGAAGAGTTGACTCACTGGAAAAGACCCTCATACTGGGAAGGATTGGGGGCAGGAGGAGAAGGGGAGACAGAGGATGAGATGGTTGGATGGCATCACCGACTCGATGGACATGGGTTTGGGTAGACTCTGGGAGTTGGTGATGGACAGGGAGGCCTGGTGTGCTGCGATTCATGGGGTTGCGAAGAGTCGGACATGACTGAGGAACTGAACTGAACTGAACAGATATAGGGATCCACAGCTATTCAAGGCAGGATATAATGTGCTAAAACTAGATAACACCTTCGCTATTAACTCTGTGCCATAAGAAGTAATGACAGTAATAAAAACAACATTTATACAATGATGTGCCAATTCATTAAATTGGGAAGTTAACAGAGGGTTAGCTTAGTAAGGTCTCGAGCAGTCAGGGAGGCTTCAGAGAGGCTATGCCTTGGAAGACAGGTGGCCGTTTGGACAGACAGAGGGAAGAAGGTGGAAGGGGTGTGATTAAAGGCTGCATGAGCTGAATCATGGGAGATATCCAAGTGAGACCTTTTTGGTGTGCTTGAAGCAGCAGTGGGGAGTTCTGAAGGGTCTTGAGTCAGGGTGGGTGAGAAGAAAACTTCTTTTTTCTTCTCACTCCATTTGCCTTGGATCCAGAAAACACCATATGGCTGATGCACAGCCGTGTCCCTACCTCTGGAATTTTGGCTACATCAGCGGTTTCTTTTTCCTTCTAGACTGACTTTTTGTGCAGAAGATCTTGAGAACACCCTTATATCGCCTGGCCAAGAGCTCTGGTTTCACAAGTGTCGGGATGGCTGGAGAATGAAAAATGAAACCAGGTAAGCAGGATGTTCTCAAGGGTTCATGCAGTGCCTGTTGACAGATCCCCAGGTATAGGCTGGGTGTGCCTCCGGGCACTTGGGACATAGAAGCCAACAAAAGCAGATGAATGTCCCTTCCTTTATGAGGCTGACCTTCCGCTGGAAGGAGATAGATGAATCAGTGTGACAGGGTGTTGGATGCTGTGAATGTCTCTTTGCTTCTTGTCCTGCTTCACCCTGTGGGTGTCACAGCCGTGGTCCTGCTGGAATGAGGTCTTTCAGTGCCTAAGTCCCCAAGCTTGGTACCCATGTTGCCATCTTAGATTGAACTTCTGTATAGTGACCAGGCTGTGGGAAGTTCCAGAGCTCCTGGTTGCCTTCTGGGCACTAGGATGGAGTGGGAGTTGGGGGGAGTAAGGAAGAAGCACAAGGCTTGCTCCCCTTTTAAGATTTTCTGGGACCCAGCTTGGTGTGAGTGGATATAAGTAGGCAACTCTCCCCCTTTCTCTTTTCTGGCCATGAGGCATATGGGATCTTAGTTTCCCAATCAGGAATCAAGCCTGTGACCCCTGCCTTGGAAGCATGGAGTTCTAAACAGTGGACCACCAGGGAAGTCCAACTTTCTCCCTTTCTGAGAAGCATAAATGCTTAATGTGCATGTCGCTGAAACAGACAAAGGGGTCATCTTGCTCCGCTAACCCTCTTGCCCCATGCTGGAATCTCATTATTTCAGAATTGAGGAAGGCTAATTATGTGGTATGAGGCAGTGGGTCCACTCAGAGAGGGCCTCAGTCACACACCCTCTGAGCCTAAACACCTGCTGAGCAGGAGGGAGACTCCCCCCGGCTCAGGTCCCAACCCCTGGTCCAGTCAGAGGTACCATCTACAGCGCTGCCCAGCATGTAGATGCGCCCACCCTGAGTTCATGCTTCCATACAGCATCTCATTTACTTTGATCAAGTCCACGATGCTGGTGCTGTTAACCTTGTGCACAGGTGGGGGACCTGAGACTCAGGGAGGTTAGGTCACTCTTTCCAGGTCCCCCAGTTGGTGACAACAGAGTGAGGATTTGAAGCAGTTGGTTTACTCAAAAGCCTATGTTCTTACTTGAGCATGGAGGTTCCACTTGCTCAGATGCATCACCTCGCCTTGATCTGGGTATCAATTATCAAGCAGTGGCACCCATGCCAGGGTCCCCTTGTCACTAGCTGTCTGCCAGCCCTGAGGATTGAGCTACATCCTGGCTGCTCTGTCTTCTGTTCAGGAGCATCAACGTGACCACAAACTTGGAGATCACAGGACTTGTGGGATCCTGAAAACTGCTCATTTAATTAAGAGACCCAGTCTAGAGTAGGCTTGTAAGATTTTCTGCTATGATAATGTTATGTCTTCATGTTTGTATTCAAATTCATATCTTTCCAAGTGCTTCCACACATTTTATCTTCATGGATTCTTGGAACAGCCATGAAAATTGCACACCCAGGAAGGACTGCTATTCTGATTGTTATTCCAACATACTTTTTTCCCCACTCCAGAACTTCCTAACAGTTGAGAATGCCATAATTCTCTTAAAATATCTCTTTGAAAAAACAAGTTGTCCTTTCCTTTGCCCTCAAAGGAATAGAAAGCAACAGGATCCCAAGTAATAAATTAATGCCAGGGAGTGGTGACATCTCTGGACTTGTGTTACACCTTCAGTAGTTTCTCTCCGGCTACAGATGCTGTTTACCTGTTCACAAAGAAGGAGACTGAGGTTCCGAGAGGCTCTGTAGTGTGTTAGGGTAGCTGAGACTAGAACCAAGATCTCTTGACTCTGCCTTGCCCCCTTCCTGTCATACTGCAGGCTCTCTTGTGTTTCTAGAGCAAAGCAAAGAGGACTTGGCCGTTCTCCATGCAGTTGCGTGTGTGTGTGTGTGTGTGTGTGTGTGTGTGTGTGTGCATATGCGTGCATGCTGGGGGTGAGTATTCCGCTAAACATGCAGATGTCAGCACTGAGGTGCAGGGAGCAAGGAACCCAGAGTTGGCTCTGATGTGATGCTTCTCAAAGCGACTCTGTGGCTTCTTGGGGGAGGGGGAGGAAGGAGCACTCAGGACCCTCTCCGTTTGTTCTGAAAGGGAAGAAGGTAAGCTGGGCAGAGAGGAGTGGAAGAAAGCTTGGTCTTGTGGTAAGCACAGGTGCAGAGCTGCAGAGCCAACTAACAACTCCACTCCCACGTGATTCCTTTCAGTCCAACCGTGGAGCATCTCTGAGGGTGCCTGCAGGGCCCCCACCCACCCGACTTCCAAGCACGTGGAGGGACGTTACAGCAGAGGAGCCACCTGATGGGAGGGCCGGGCTTGGCCCTGTCCCTGGAGCACTGGGAGGAGCCTGCTCGCTGGGCGGCTCCGTGCCTCCTGGGAAGGCTGGGACTTCTTGCCAGAGGGGACCGCGCACTGCAGTGCCTGCTGGCCCCGCTGCTGCTCTAGGCCTGCTCTCCCTCCAGGTCCACGGGCAAAGGGCCGCTGCCCCGACCTCTGGGCCCACCGGGCTGGTTTCTCAGTGACTGCATGAGCCCGTGCTTCACCTGACGAGGGTCACGGGTCCTGAACGCCCGGCCTCACCTGACTTGAGTGAGAGGTCTTCCTGCTGGGAGGTGGCTGGTGTCAGGACCTGGGACCTTGTTCACCCAGGTCTGGGAGGTGCAGAACCTCTCATTCTTGGGGTTTGATGGGTAACTGGTAATATGTCCCAGTTATATTTTATTCTGTCCTGCTCCCCAACTTCCTCTCTAAAGCACGTATCATTGGCTTTCTTATCTTTTCCATTGCTCATTTTTTGATTGGACAAACACTTGCTAAGTACTGACAGTTAGTAGACACCTTAGTAAATTTCTACAAACCCTCTCCTCATTTGAAGCCTAATGGGTTTGGGATGTCTAGACTTCCTTCCAGTTTAGATGATCCACGAGGGGCACTGAAGGGCTATAGGTTGTAAGAGTTGGGGACTCTGAGGCTTCAAGTGGTTTCTACCTATTTCTTTTTAGTTGACATGCATCCTCCTTCAGAGTGACATCTTTGATCATCAGCAGAGTGTCATGAGTTTTGGGGACAAAATGGTGACCAGTTGCTGGATATGATTGGCAAAATCTCTTCTGTGTAGGAAGATGGGAGGGGATTACACATGTCTGTTCATATGGAAACCAGCACCTGGCACACACAGCAGATGCCAAGATGTAATTAATGCCATCCTTGTTCCTTCTTGAATTATCTTGTTCAAATACCAGTGCTCTTTCTGTGCTGAACTTCTTTGAAAAGCCCCTACTTCTAGATCTTTATTTGAATGAATATACATGATATCTGAGGAACCCTATTGTAATTTTCAAAAGATTTGAACATGCATCACTTAGAGACTCATAACAGAAGGTGAGCAGGGCAGCTACTTTTATCTCTATGTTACACAACCAAGGCTTAGTGAGGTTCAGCTACAGGCCTAGAATTATATATCAGGATGGCAGTGGGGCCAGGTAAGGACCCAGACTTCCTGGGGCCAAAGCCCATTGTGTGCCCGTCTCTACAACTTCACCAGTTCTCTTACAACCATTTCCCACCAATATGCCCCAGATGTGACAAACAAGCAAGGTTTTTCAGAGCCATCCATGAAACCCTAAACCCTTTTATTAATATAGAACTAGGAGGACAACTGTGCCAAGGGGTTGGGATTTTTATGGATGAATATTATTTGGAAGGAGTTGTGATGGCACGTGGGGCTGGGGGGAGAGCTATTTTCTCTGTACTTAGGTTTTTAAGTGCTAGTGTTAGTTGTTCAGTCATGTCTGACTCTTTGCAACCCCAGGGACTGTAGCCCGCCGGGCTCCTCTGTCCATGGGATTCTCCAGGCCAGAATATTGGAGTGGGTTGCCATGCCCTCCTCCAGGAGATCTTCCCAACCCAGGGACTGAACCTGGATCTTCTGCATTGCAGGCAGATTCTTTGCTGTCTGAGCCACCAGGGTTGGGAAGATCCCTGAAGAAGGGAATAGCTACCCACTCCAGTATTCTTGCCTGGAGAATTCCATGGACAGAAGAGTCTGGAGGGCTACAGTCCAACAAAGAGTTGGACATGACTGAGGGACTAACATGCTAGGTTTTTAAAGGACATTGTTTTCATCTGTATTGTGCCAAAGTTGTATTATTGTTCAATGCCAAACTTCTGAAGACATAACTAGTCAAAGACCTCAGTTCAAAGTATTTTCTCAATCCAGCTGTGTGCTTTTCCTGTTGCTTCTGTGACTGCTTTCTAGACAAAGTAAAGTTTGTGTTATGACTGTGCATCCTGGTCACTTTCTGCTCCTGCATTTGTAATGGAAGCCTTGGAATGGAATCCTCAGTGGGTCCTGTATTTATATATTCGGCTAGAAGCCTTATTTGTATATAATGATGCTTTTTTAAATGCTTAGAATGCTATTTATTTCTCAAGTGTATATAATGTATAAAAACAAATGTATGGTTAGTTTTTACTTTATGATTAACCGTTTTTAAGATTAAAATTTTTAATAGTAAAATAATAAAAATCTACAAAATTCTTCATGGTCTAGCATCTCAGTTCTTTAAGTTTGAAAGAATTATGGCTGCTTAAGCCTAGGGTTTAACAAAAAGTTACTTTAATGTAAGATATGTTCTCTGTTTGAATCTAATTGTTGGTAAGAAGTGGACAACTCCTTTCACTAAAGAATAAGAAGAGAAATTACTTGAATTGCAGTAGAAAGTCCAGGTGGTTCAGTGGTAAAAAAAAATCCACCTGGGAATGCAGGAGACACAAAAGAGGCAGGTTTGTTCCCTGGATTGGGAAAGTTCCCTGGAGGAAGAAATGGCAACCCACTCCAGTATTCTTGCCTGGAAAATTCCCTGGACAGGGAAGCCTGGAGGGCTATAGTCCATAAGGTCACAAAGCATCAGAAATGACTGAGCATGCACGCACAGATGCACACACAGCAAGTCCTGAAGGTGGATGTTTGGAAGAATGGGGAGGACCTTGGGGAATGTTGGTGAAGATGCAGGTTTGGTCTTATGAGATCTAGATAACAGTGGTTTAAACCGGATAGAAGATGAATCCTGTATTATGTTAAAGACCCCAGGTGGTACTGAGGTTGTACCTAAAAACTAAAGCCAGGCTCTTAGTTTTTGCTGTGACAGTCATAGGATGCTCCCCTCACCACACAGTCCAAAGTGTCCCCCTTTAGGTCCACTTCTAATCCCTGGGAAGTCAGACAGGGAGGACATGTTCCCTTTTAGTAGCATCATTGAGGAGTTGCCCACATTCTTTGGCCAGAAAACAGTCAGATGATCACACCAGAAGTTAGGAAATACTCTCCTCTTCTTTTCTAAAGATTTGTTTATTTGGCTGTGCCGGGTATGGGTTGCTGCATGTGGGATTTTCAGTCTTCATTGTGATGTGAAGCCTTTCTAGTGGCACAAGAACTCTAGGTTGCAGCATATGGGATCTGGTTTCCTGACCAAGGATTGAACCTGACTCCCCTGCATTAGGAGCATGGAATCTTAGCCATTGGATCACCAGAGAAGTCCCAGGAAACTAATGTTTTTATTTAGGGTGCTTGGAGGCCTAGCACCAATGCAATTTCTATTTATAAAAATGGAAATGGATATTGACAACTGTTCATCAGGAATTCATTTTTATTCCCTTTAACTCATCCTTTAAATTATTCCATCTTTAGTCAATTTTTAGTTGAATAGACCTGATTTATCACTATGAAGTTGATGGAGTCCGCATGTACATTTGACTTTACTTCTAGTCTTAAATGTTAAAACATTTAAAATGAGAAGACTCCTCCCTGCAAGGGGTCTTCATGATGGTGGGAAGTGTCTGCTCATCACTTGCCCCCAAGACATTCTGAAACACTAGTCCTTAATCTCGAATGCAGGGGAGGGGTTGACTCAGACAGTAAGAAATATGTTCTTAGCCTCGTTCAGGAGACAGAAGAAAGGGCTGAAACTTTCTTTCTGGCCAAGGAAAGGAACTTTTTGAAATTGCCCAAAGGTGGAGGTGTAGCCTGGGTGCCTCCTTTGTGTCTTGTCTGACTTCAGGGTTCAGTGCAGCCCCTCTACAAATTGGAGTCAGGGGACTTTCACGGGGCTTCCTTTGACTCTACAAATGGAAGCCCTGAACTCCTGGGAAAGATGGATGTCAAGTAGGTACTAGAATAGCCCTTGTTACCAAATGTGGCTTTCTTAGTTTCCGCCTCTGTCTTCAGAGGTACCCCGGGCCCTTGGCCATGTTAGTTCTAGGTGGGCTGAGATTTTTATCTGGCTAGTTTGCTGTTGCAGTCCTAGATCCTAGAATAGTGTCTAGAACATTTAAGGTGTTCAATAGGTATTTATATAATGAATAAAATTAGGAATGAGAAATCAGCCACTTAAACAGGCAGTAGGGGAATTGGGAAAAGATCAATCAATCTGGAGTCAGAAATACTGGCATGCCACTCTGGATTATGTGAACTCTAGGCTAAACACAATCTTTCTGAACCTCTATTTACTCATCAGAGGCAAAGAGATTATACCTTGTAGGGCTGCTGAGATGATTAAATATATACAGTAAAAAGTTTTCCGTGTTTTGCAACATTTGAACTGAGAAAGGACCAAGACAGAAAGAAAATTCTTTTTTATGTAAATGTGGAAATTCATATATGATAAACAGGCTCCATTAATCATTGGTGAAGGAATGGATGTTTCCCAGGATTGATGATGCCTGGGAAAGTAGACTCAACTAAAGGAGAGACATAAGATTAGATCCCTATCTCACATCATTTGCAAAGATCAATTCTATTTGGATGAAATCTGTAAGTAGAAGAAGGGATTTCCCTGGTGGTCCAGTGGCCAAGACTCAGCACTTCCAGTGCATGGAGCCCGGGTTCCATCCCTGGCCAGTGAACTAGATTCCCACATGCCATAGCTAAGGAGCCATCGTGTGCAGCTAAGACCCAACACAGCCAAATAAATAACTAGTTTTAAAAAACATAAAAGAAAGCTATGTTAATAGATGTTAAGAAAAATCAATTTGAAATTTGGGTAAAACTTGAGAAAATTTAAAAAAATGTTACAATTGAGAGTATAAAAAACAATTTGAGTAGATCAACAAATATTTTAAAAAATTGAAAAGCTAATAAAATATTCTCCCTTACCTCATATACTCAAAAACCTCCCTAGTCATGGAGGTTTTCCTGGAAAGTTCTGAGGTCGTTTGGGTGGGCCCTAATTCAATATGCCTAGTGTCCTTATAAGACATCAGGAATGCTTGCATATAGAGAAAAGACTATGTGAGGACACAGACAGAGTAATCATCCACAAGCCAAGGAGGGAGGCATCAGGAGGCACTAAACCTGCCAGCACTTTGATCTTAGACTTTCAGGCTCCAGAACTGTGAGAAAATAAATTGCTGTTTAAGCAACGACCTAGAATGTCAATGTCAATGCCAATGGCCTAGAATGATTTTAGGCATGAGAAGAGCAATTTCCAACTTGCTGTTCCAACTGTTTCAGTGTTTTTTTTTTTTTCCTTCTCAAGGCAAGTTTCTTAGAAAGGTTGTCAGATTTGGAGGGCAGGGCAGGTCATGCAGAGGCTGAACGCAAGTGTCATAGTTGCTGGAGAGAAATGAGAGGGCCCCTGAGGGGGTTGGGAGTGAGGCCCCCTCCCCACTTCCAAGAGTAGATGGGGGTGGTGAGACAAAGCATACAATCTGGTCAACCCTGCCTTGTCTAAAAGAAGAGAGTCGTTATTAAAAGAACAATATAAGTTGTGCCATGTTGCACAATGCTATAAGGTTTATAATGGAGAAGGAAATGGCAACCCACTTCAATATTCTTGCCTGGAGAATCCCATGGAAAGAGAAGCCTGGCAGGCTACAGTCCATGGGGTCGCAAGGGTTGGATATAACTTAGCGACTAAACCAATTACCACCAAAGTTTGTCTGTCTCTGACATTTCTTTTTTATGTCTCTTGCTTTCTTCACTGTACATTATGACAGGAGTATTTTTCTTATTGCAATAAAGTTTAATGATCACTTTTTATTTCATTTTATTTATTTTTTAAGACTTTATTTTTAATTCGAGGACAATTGCTTTCAATATTGTGTTGGCTTCTGCCATACATCAGCATGAATCAGCTGTAGGTATACATATGTCCCTCCTTCTGGAACCTCCCCCGCATCCCCCCACCCTCCTACACCAACCCTCTCCTCTAGGTTGTCACCGAATACTGGATAATGATCACATTTTAAATGACTGAAATTTCCACGTAATGGGAGGACCATCGTCCTTTACTTAGCAGTTTCTCTATTGCGGCTGAGGGTTTACGTTCCTTTTCTGCCTTCTCTCCCCCTCCATTGCCTCCTCTCCTGGCTCCTGTTACAAGTTCTCTGGTTGCTCCAAGCACTTCCCTTCCCATACCCCTCAGACACTCCATTTTCCAAACTGCCTTGACTTTCTACTTCTCCAGGCTCTGGTTTATTCAGAATAGCTGACATCCACAAGGGGTTCATGGGAAGCTCTGACCTGAACTTAGTCCTGCTCATGTATATCAATGGCTAGTAGACCTCTAACCAGTACAGAGCTATTGCCATTGTTTAAAAAAAAAGATGCTTGTTAGTTCAAATTAATCTTTGCACTGAAGCAGCTGAGCACATCAAAAGGAAAGGTTCCTGTTAGGGTAGGAAACCACTGAGTGAAGGTGGTCACCTTACAGATAGGCTAGTCCTGCTTGGGAATCTTTTCTCTACCCAACCCTCTAAAATACTGCAGGGTTTCCACAGCTGATTTCCTTCCTCCACTCCTGATTCTGTAGATCCTCTGAGCACCTGTATTTCTTTTCTGTCCCCTTCCTTCCCAGTAGCTTCCATGGTGGCAGTAGGTGCTTGGAGAGAAGAAAGGTGTCAAAGTTGTCTTTTCTAACTGTGGGTTTATCTAGAAATTGGGAATAGTCTCTCCTTAAAAAGAAGCTTAATAAGAAAATAAAATGAATGATAGTAAAACAAATATAAACGAGGGTTCAAGTCATTTGTTTTCCTAAATATCTGTGGTTAGTGATACCATGTAACCTTGACTTTCCTTACATCATATCAGTGTATGTATGTGCTGTGGTGGGAAAGGGCTGCTGGAAGAGTCTGGAATTGAGGACAGGTCTAAGCAGGCAGGGCTTCGGTCCAGCAAGGAGCAGAGTTATCTGGACCAGCATTAATTATCTCAGCCCAAAGGAATTCACACTTAACTTTGTTTGTACTTTCCCAGGAGATGTGTGATCCTAGTCAGATGCCACATAGGAACTTAAAAGCGTTGAGGCCAGGAGCAGAGGGTGGGATAATCTCCCTGGAATGGAGAAGCTAAGAGTCCCCTTAAAAGTAAGCATGTCTTTGCTTCTGCCCTGGTCAACTTCAGTGGGATTTGTTGCGAGGCCAGAGCCTCAGCCAGTCACTGCAGAGTGTATTCCATCACGACCTCAACTCATTTTCTTTGTTCGGTCAGAGCTGTCAGACCTCCTGGGGGTCCTGTGTCCTATTTAGACAAGCACATCTGTTCTTTCTACCTGGCTGCCCTAACCTCTTTACACAGGATTCTTTTTGGCTGATCAAAAGGCAACCCTATTAACACACTACTATAAATAAAACAGATAACTAGTAAGGACCTACTGTATAGCACAGGGAATTCTACGCATGCTCTATAATGGCCTCCATAGGAAAAGAATTTAAAAGGTGGATATATGGATATGCATAACTGATTCATGTTGCTGTACAGTGGAAAATAACATAGCACTGTAAATCAACTATACTCTAATAAAAATTAGTTAAGAAAAAGAAACCCTCAGCAGTGTGGCTTCACAAGCCCTGCAGTTCATTTTCTTGGTGACCCAACAGCGCTATTGCTATCTTTCCCTCCCTCCAGGCAAGCTTCTTTATCATGTGAAGGAAAAATAGTGCCTGAACTAGCATACATAGGATGGATAAACAAATTCCTACTTTATAGAGCACAGAACTATATTCAGTATCTAGATATATTCTGTAATGGAACATAAATATGTGTAACTGAGTCACTTCACTGTTCAACAGAAATGAAACCCAACATTGTAAATCAACTATACGTCAATAAAGTTTTAAAAAATCACATTGATTTTAAACCAAAGAATTAAAGATTAATTAGAAGCATAAAAGGAAAAAAAGTTGTCTGCCAGATCCACAAAGGATGCTTCAGCCATTCAGCCAGTGGTTCTTCCTGAGGGGCCTCACAATGAGAAATACAGGATATTGGCCCTGGATAAGTAAGGTTCATATTGAAGGAATGACTTCAATGAGCCCAGATTCTTGCATCTTCCCATACCCAGAAAACAGTCAAATTTATACAATTGAGATGTCTGGTTTTACTTTTGTTTTAATTTTAAAAAGTAATTTATTATTTAGCTGGTTGTGCTGGTCTTTGTTGCCGTGCGCCGGCTTTCTCCGTGTGGGGCTCTGGTTTCTTATCGTGGTGACTTCTCTTGTCAAACAGCACGGGCCCCAGGGCGTCCAGGCTTCAGTAGTTGTGGCGCATTGGCTTAGATGCCCTGTGGCATATGGAGTCTTTCCGGACCAGGGATCGAGCTTGTGTTCCCTGCATTGGCAGGGAGATTCTTAACCACTGGGCCACCAGGAAAGTCCTAGCTTTCTTTAAATTAACGTCAATCTTTTGATGCTTGTTGCAGAACTCTTGTATGTCCTGGCTCCTCTCTGGCCTCTCTGAAAAATCCGAGAAGCCATCTACTGGCTTAAGTCCTCGGTTTTGACTGCCAAAATAAACATAATTCTCAACTTTTAGGTTGCGCATTTTTTAAAGTCAACCATTTGTACATCTCCTTCCGAGCCTCCTCCTTCCACCCCTCACCTGCCACCACTTCTTCATTAAACACTTCTACACGTTAAGTTTTAATGGACACACCAGACATGGAACTTGTGTAAATCACATAACTTAATGTTTTTCTATGTGAAGCCACCATGAAACTGTGACTTCATCACCACAATCAAGCTAATGAACATGGCAGTCCCTTCTAGAATCTTCCTCATGCCCCTTGGCAATCCTTCCCCACGCCCTCTCTTCAGTCAACCACTGACCTGCATTCTTTAGACTATCTTGTAAGTGGAATGTTGGTAGAGTATGTTCTCCTGCTCACCTTCTCTCATGCAGCATAATTATTTTGAGATACATCCATGTTTCTGTATGCATTAGTAGTGTCTTCCTTTTTATTTTTTAAAAAACAGCTTTATTTTTAAAAATAGCTTTAATAGAGCTACAGTTTACATATTCAACTGACATGAGTTTGAGCACGCTCTGGGAGATGGTGAAAAACAGGGAAGTCTGGTGTGCTGCAGTCCTTGGGGTTGCAAAGAGTCAGACCTGACTGAGTAACTGAACAACAGCAACAACAAGGGAGCTATGTTACCATAAGTTCAGTTCAGTTTGGTCACTCAGCCACATCCAGCTCTTTGCAACCCCGTGAACCACAGCATGCCAGGCTTCCCTGTCCATCACCAACCCCTGGAGTTTACCCAGACTCATGTCCATTGAGTTGGTGATGCCATCCAACCATCTCATTCTCTGTTATCCTCTACTCTTCCTGCCTTCAATCTTTCCCAGCATCAGGGTCTTTTCAAATGAGTCAGTTCTTCACATCAGGTGGCCAAAGTATTGGAGTTTCAGCTTCAACATCAGTCCTTCCAATGAACACCCAGGATTGATCTCCTTTAGGGTGGACTGGTTGGATCTCCTTGCTGTCCAAAGGACTCTCAAGAGTCTTCTCCAACACCACAGTTTCAAAGCATGAATTCTTCGGTGCTCAGCTTTATTTATAGTCCAACTCTCACATCCATACATGACTACTGGAGAAACAATAGCCTTGACTAGATGGACCTTTGCTGGCAAAGTAGAGCCTCTGCTTTTTAATATGCTGTCTAGATTGATCATAACTTTCTTTCCAAAGAGTAAATGTCTTTTAATTTCATGGCTGTAATCACCATCTGCAGTGATTTTGGAGCCCCACCCCCCCAAAAAACACTGTTTCCACTGTTTCCCCATCTATTTGCCATGAAGTGATGGGACCAGATGCCATGATGTTAGTTTTCTGAATGTTGAGCTTTAAGCCAACTTTTTCACTTCCTTTTTCATTTTCATCAAGAGGCTCTTTAGTTCTTCTTCACTTTCTACCAAAAGGGTGGTGTCATCTGCATATCTGAGGTTATTGATATTTTTCCTGGCAATCTTGATCCCAACATTTCTCATGATGTTCTCTGCATAAAAGTTAAATAAGCAGGGTGACAATATACAGCCTTTGATGTACTCCCCACCATAACCTAATTTTAGAACATTTTCTTCAGCCCTCAAAGAAACTTGTACCCATTACTAGTCACTCCTCTTTTTCCACCCTCTCTACACAACCCTGGGCAACCAGTAGTCTACTTTCTGTATCTATAGGCTGCCAATGTAAATGTCATAATGTAGATGTAGTATGTGGTCTTTGTGCTTGACTCCTTCACATAATGTCTTGAGGTTCACAGGTCATAGCATGTATCACTACTTTCTTCTAATGGCTAAATAAATTCCATCATTTTTTATCCATTCATCAATTGACAGACAATAGGTTATTTTAACATTTGGGGCAGTTACAAATAATGATGCTGTGGACATTCACAAAGAAGTTTCTGTATGGTTACAACTGACCTTTGAACAAGGCGGAGGTTAATCCAAGTATAATTCATAGTCAGCCATCCCTGTCCTCAGTTCCTCTAAACCCATTGACTTAACCAACCGTGGAACAGTCCCTTCCTTTTTATTGCTGAGTAGTACCTCATTGTGTGGATGTACTACCATCTGTGTATCCACGCACCTTTTCATGGACTTGGAGCTATCTTGCAGATAAAGCTGCCATGAACATTTGTGCACTGATCTTTGGAAGGATATCTGCTTCCGTTTTTCTTGGGTTTATATCTAGAAGTGAAATGGCTGGAAAATATGACAGATGCATGTTTAGCCCTTTAAGCAACTGCCAAACTGTTTTCCAAAGGAGTTGTAGCATTTTGCATTCCCAGCAGCAATGTATGAGAATTCTGTGTCCTCATTAATACTTATTATGATCAGTATTTTGGTTTTCATTCACTAACAAGTGTGTGTGGAATCTCGTGTTTTAATTTGCATTGGTTTAATGGCTAACAATGTTGAGCATCTTTTAGTGTCATTTGCTACTTAGATATCACATAACTTCTTTTGCAAATTATCTGTTAAAGTCTTTTCTCCATTTTGAGAGAGGTTTTTTTCTTATTATTGAGTTGGGTATTCTTTATGTATTTTGGATATAAAATACCAGAATATGATCTACAAATCTTTTCTCCCAGGCTATGATTTGTCTTTTCATTCTAACAATGTCTTTTGAAGAGCAGATGGTTAAAACTTTGATGAAATATAATTTATCATTTTTTAAATGGATGTTAATTTTAGTACCTTCTGTAAGAAACATTAACTAACCCAAGGTTACAAAGATTTTCTCTTATGTCTTCTCTGGAGGTTTTATAATATTTAGGTCTAGAGATATTTTAAATTTTTTTTTGTACATAGTATGAGTTATTGATCAAAGTTCTTTTTTCCCCACACAGATATTTAAGTTTTTCTTTAGCATTCATTGAAAAGACTATCTTTTCTCCACAGGATTTCCTTAGCTCCTTTGTCAAAAATCCATTTTTTATAAGAAATGTGTCACTTTCTTCTTTAGACTGTGTTTCACTGATCCACTGGTCTATTTTGATGTCAGTAACACTCTTCCTTGATTACTGTAGTTTTGCGACAAGTCTGGAAACTGGACATTGGTAGCATTCCAATTTTGATTCTTTCTGAAACTGTTTTAGTCATCCTAGGTCATACAAATGTCAATTTCTACAAAAATCTGATGAGGTAGGAATTGCATTGTATTTATATTAATAGATCTGTTTAAGGAGAATTGATTTCTTAACACTGGATTTTTCAACCCATCTTCATTAAGTCTTCATTTGAATTGTAACTTTTTACATTAAATTAGGTATTTTACAGCTTAGTTTTCTGCTGACAAAATTACTTCTTCAGGGAGCTATGGCTTGCCCTTTCCAAACATATAAAACTCATTTTTTGGACAGAACCATTTTAAGCAAACACAATTACTTATTTATGATGGCATTTTTATTTTTAAACTTAAAAATGTGAACATTAAAAAATACCACTCAGATGGTCTAGTGGATGTGTGGAGGCCACCCAGAAGCCCTCTCTGGAACTGAGGCACTCATCCCAATGGTTGCTGGGAGCCTTGGCAGTTGAGGGCTTTTGTTGGTGCCTCTCTCCAGGGATTACTCTCGGCCAACCAAGAGACTTATAGTCACAGCCCTTCCCTAGAGGCAGTCCACAAACTGGCCTCCTTGCCTAAGGACAGGACCACTCTGCAGGGATGGAGGAGCTACACAGTCCCTGGTGGGGTCAGCTGGGCTGTTGTGACATCATAGTTCAACTCTTTCCTTGCCCAGTAGAAGTCTTGCCCTCAAATCTCCATCTCAGACGGTCTGTCTCCCAGGGAATCCAAGTGAAAACAAATGAGGATTTCCTAATCAGCTTGCAACTAATGCAAGAGCTTAAAGGAGTGAAAACATAGATGCAGGGTCAGCTCATGGGGCCCAGAGGGGAGATGTGGCGAAAACAGGAAGCCAGTGATCACTGGTCCCATAAGACGGTTGGCTTAGGGTCAAAGTCACGTCCCTCAATCAGAGGGATTTCCTCTTCACAGGTCACCCTGACTTGGGAGGAGGAGAAAGCACCTGGCAGGCTTCTGCCTCCACACTGCGGCAGGCACATGGATAACGCATGGGAGAGACGACGAGCAGACTCTGAAGTTCAGAGTCAGGGGCTGCTCCTGGGCCTCTCAGTAAGTCGATGAACCTGAGCTTAGACTTAGGGCTACAGACACTAAAACCTGTGCTTTTTCCTTCCCTTAAAACAGCGTTAGAAGAATTTACCTTCCAGAAGACGCCGATGAGTCTGTTTGTTCTCACTGTGTAAACCTGGATGTTAACCTATTATGAGGTGGGGACCACCTGCTTTCTTTGAAGGAACATTTATTTTAAGACTTTCTCATAAAAGAACAAATAATGAAGAAACAAGCTCTGTGGTGTGCAGGTGAGCAGGAGATTGGCAGTCACCAAAATTTCCAAACTTGCCCAACTGACTTGCTGTGGGTTACCAGAAATACACACATGCCTAAGGAACGTCCTGGAGGTGTTTTATCAGCAGAACCACCTTGTGAGGTGGGACGGGGTGCTCCCCGAGGAGAGGAGCGGCCGGCGGACAGGAGCTGCTATAAAGGACAGGCGGCAAGGGAGCCCTGGACACCTCAGCTCTCACTCAGCAAGGCAGATCCAGAAGGTTTGGGAGGAATAGAGGACCCAGTGTGAAACCAAGCCCTTCCCAGCTCCATTTCATTCAATCCTCACTCCCCTGCTATGAGTTTTTTTTTTTTTTTTCTTTTTTGGCCACATCATGCAGCATGTGGGATCTTGGTTCCCTGACCAGAGATTGAACCCCAGCCCCCCACAGTGGAAGTGTGGAGTCTTAATGACTGGATTGCCAGGGAGGTCCCAGAGTTTTGCTTTCCTTCATGATGCTTTTGAACTGTGGTGTTGGAGAAGACTCTTGAGAGTCCCTTGGACTGCAAGGAGATCCAACCAGTCCATCCTAAAGGAGATCAGTCCTGGGTGTTAATTGGAAGGACTGATGTTGAAGCTGAAACCCCAATACTTTGGCCACCTGATGCGAAGAGCTGACTCATTTGAAAAGACCCTGATGCTGGGAAAGATTGGGGGCAGGAGAAGAAGGGGACGACAGAGGATGAGATGGTTGGATGGCATCACTAACTCAATGGACATAAGTGTGAGTAAACTCCAGGAGTTGGTGATGGACAGGGAGGCCTGGCGTGCTGCAGACCATGAGGTTGCAAAGAGTTGGACACGACTGAGTGACTGAACTGAAGTGATTTCAAATATGGAACTTGAGGCTTAGAGAGGCTGAATTGTCACAGGTCAGAACGGTAAGTGGTCGGTTGGGATTTGAGCCCAGGTCTCTTTCCAAATCTGTTGTTTAGTCACTCGACTCTATTGAATATGGAGATAGGAAGGATAATGAATTGCATTGCATATTTAAAACATTTCTCCAACATTGACTTAGTGGAAATGTTCGGGCTGGGAGGGACAGGTTGACAAGGGGGCAGCATCCAGTGTGACCGAGTCCAGTGTCAGCACCTCTTCTCTCCTTGTGAGGCATGGAGTAGGGGGCAGCTCTAAGCTCACCTGAGCTCACCTGAGTTGGGAGGTATGTCTTCCTTGCACTAAGCAGTCCATCAGAGTATCCCTTACAAGAACAGTCAGTTCGGTCCCTGAGGGGCAGCCTCATAAACGTTGCCAGGGAGGCAGCAGTGTTGACAGCTGAATCCCAGGCACTGCCACTGTTTCCCATGTGCTCGGACCACAGACCACATCTGTGGGCACTCTGGGGAAGTCTCACGTTCTGTCTCCTGGCTTCATTCATTACTGCCTGCTTGCGGGCTCCGCTCAGGGCTGGCAGCCTGCCTGGGGATGGTGGCTCCACCTGGTCCTCCCTCATGCGGCTCCTGTTCCTTGCAGAATGCAGGCACCCTCCTCCTCGACCCCCTACCTGCTGCTACCTTCTTGGGTGGCTTCCTCCCAGGAGCCGTCTTGTCTTCTCTCAGAATGCCAACAGCCCTAGGAAATCAGAGGATGTCTGCGTCTGTCCACCGTCATCTGAAGGAAGTTTGGATTACAGGAAGGCCATCTGCAAGGAACGGTGCCCTAGGATTTACACAGTATGGTAAATAGCCCACGATCTATCACCTCCATTTTATTTACTGTTCATAATCATCTTTCAGATTTTATTGAGGCTGAAGTCCATGACAAGTAAAATGAGGTAGCTCAGTTATGTCCAACTCTTTGTAACCCCACGGACTGTAGCATACCAGGTTCCTCCGTCTGTGGAATTTTCCAGGCAAGAGTACTGGAGTGGGTTGCCATTCCTTCCCCAGGGGATCTTCCTGACCCAGGGGTTGAACCTGGGTCTCCCACACTGCAGGCAGACGCTTTACCGTCTGAGCCCCCAGGGAAGCCCTGAAGTCCATAGAATTTGGTTAAATAGGACTTGAATTGAATGTTCCTAATTTATTATTAGTATTATTTATTTGTGGCCTTGCTGTGCAACTTGCAGGATCTTAGTCCCCTGACCAGGAACTGAATCCAGGCCCTCAGTAGTGAAAGTGCTGATTCTTAACCACTGGACCTCCAGGGAATTTCCTGAACTGAATGCTTTTTTTAAAAAAAATGTATATATATATATATATTTTTTTTTTCTCCCTTTTATTGTTTTTGCCATACAATGTCATGATATCACCATGGGTTTACATATGCTCCCCCTTCAGAAACCCCTCCCTCCCCCCCAGGAAATCTCGATGCACCAGCCCCGAGAATCAATCCTGGGCTGGCGATTGATTAGACATATGATAATTAACATGTTTCAATGCCATTCTCCCATATCATCCCACCCTTGCCCTCATCCACAGAGTCCACGAGTCTATTCTATACATCTGCATTCCTTTTGCTGTCTCGCATGTTGGGTTCTCGTTACCGTCTTTCTAAATTCCATATATATGTGTTAATATACTATATTGTTGTTTTTGCTTCTGGCTTACTTCACTCTGGATAATGGGCTCCAGTTCGGTCCATCTGAGTAGAATTGATTCAAATGAATTTTTTTTAATGCTGAGTAATATTCCATTGTGTATATGTACCACAGCTTTCTTATCCATTTGTCAGTTGATGGGCATCTAGGTTGCTTCCATGTCCTGGCTATTGTAAACAATGCAGCGATGAACATTGGGGTACACGTGGCTCTTTCAATTCTGATATCCTCGGTGTATATGCCCAGCAGTGGGATTGCTGGGTCATATGGCAGGACTATTTGCAGCTTTTTAAGGAACCTCCACACTGTTTTCCATAGTGGCTGTACTAGTTTGCATTCCCACCAACAGTGTAAGAGGGTTCCCTTTTCTCCACATCCTCTCCAGCATTTATTGCTTGTAGACTTTTGGATGGCAGCCATTCTGACTGGTGTAAAGTGGTAACTCATTGTGGTTTTGATTTGCATTTCTCTGATAATGAGTGATGTTGAACATCTTTTCATGTGTTTGTTGGCCATTTTTATGTCTTCTTTGGAGAAATGTCTGTTGAGTTCTTTGGCCCACTTTTTGATTGGGTCGTTTATTTTTCTAGAGTGGAGCTGCAGGGGTTGTTTGTATATTTTTGAGATTAATTGTTTGTCCATTGCTTCATTGGCTATTATTTTCTCCCATTCTGAAGGCTGTCTTTTCACCTTGCTTATAGTTTCCTTTGTTGTGCAGAAGCTTTTAATTTTAATTAGGTCCCATTTTTTTGTTCGTGTTTTTATTTCCAATATTCTGGGAGGTGGGTCATGGAGGATCCCGCTTTGGTTTATGTCAGAGAGTGTTTTGCCTATGTTATCCTCTAGGAGTTTTATAGTTTCTGGTCTTATGCTTAGATCTTTGATCCATTTTGAGTTTATCTTTGTGTATGGTGTTAGAAAGTGTTCTAGTTTCATTCTTTTACAAGTGGCTGTCCAGTTTTCCCAGCACCACTTGTTAAAGATGTTGTCTTTTCTCCATTGTATATTCTTGCCTCCTTTGTCAAAGATAAGGTGTCCATAGATGCGTGGATTTATCTCTGGGCTTTCTATTCTGTTCCACTGATCTATATTTCTATCTTTGTGCCAGTACCATACTGTCTTAATGACTGTGGATTTGTAGTATAGCCTAAAGTCAGGTAGGTTGATTCCGCCAGTTCCATTCTTCTTTCTCAAAAATGTATATATTTATTTATTTGGCTGCACTAGTTCTTGGTTGGGTCTTAGCTGCAGCACGTGGGATCTAGTTCTTTGATCAGGGATCAAACTTGGGCCCCCTGCACCCTGCATTGGGAGCACAGAGTCTTAGCTACTGGGCCACCAAGGAAATCCCTGAATACTTTTTAAAACTAACTTTATACAGTCATTCAGGTACTTTTTCGTGAAGTTATTATTACTCTACCAAGAGTTCAGTCCACAAACTTTATGTTGTTGTTGTTCAGTCACTAAGAAGTCGCCAAGAGTCGAACCCGACTGAAGAGGCTTAGCACACAGCACGTGAGCTCAAGGGTTGTGCCCCAGTGAGTCTGGGCATGTGGGCATCAAAGAGAGAATGGACAGAGAGGACCAGAGGTGGCTGGTGAAGAAAGGAGAAGCAGGGAAAGCCTGTACCTGCTATGATGTGATCTTCAGAGGGTGGTATTATCAGAAGAAAGGAAACGCGAAAGTAAATATCTTGTCTAGGACTTAAGCCAGACTGGAGGGGCTGAGGAGCCTGTCCTAATCCATGCAGAGCAGGAAGGGTGATCACCTGGTATTCACAAGATTCACCTGAGCTCTAAAGATGTGCAGATAATTCCATGAACAAGAGACTCTGGAAGAACGCACAGCTAGTGCTGGCAAGAGTTTAAAGTTTCCAGGGGGAGCTGGACCGTCCTCGTCTATAGCTGTATACATAACTTCCCAATGCCTACTGGTAGGTTTAAACAAATTCCATGAAGTCATAAAGCAGCCAACACTATCAAGGAGTGTCATGAAGGCCTGGGGAAGACTCTGGGGCAATGGGTCTGGTCACCATGGAGGCAGGAAGGAAGGTTTGGAATATCTGGCTGTGAGTAGAACATCTGAATTCCATCATGATGTCAATGTTCCCTTATTTTTTTCTGGACTAAGTCATACATAACAAGTTGATACTCTAATAATGATCTAAGTCATGCATAACAAGTTGATACTCTAATAATGACCTAATTCATGGTCTTCCCATTCCCTCGCAAAAGAGGAAATCCCCAAAAGGGGATATATGTAAACATATAACTGATTCATTTTGCTGTACAGCAGAAACCAACATAACTTTTTAAAGCAACTAGGCTCCAACAAAAATTAATAAAAAAGGAAGTTAAATTAATTAATTAAAGTGGGAAAATGAAGGAAAGAAAAAGCAAGTGGGTTAGCCAAGATCTCACAGCTCAGTGGCACCTGAGGTTTTTAACTCTAGCAAATGGTCCAAAGGAATGTACCATTCTGCCTTCTCTCCTTGTCTTAACTGCTTTCCACCCAAAATGTTGGGGTGACCACCAGGATTGCTTTTCATTCTAGTTCTTTCTAAAAGTAAAGGGCAATGGTTTTTTGGTACATAAGTGCTCATAGTAGCATTATTCATTATAGCTCAAAGTGGAAACAATCTAGATGTCAGTCAGTTGAAGTATGGTTGAGCAAAAAAGGGAATACCCATACAGTGGAATATCATTCAGCCATAAATAGGAATTAAGGTCCGATACCTCCTACAGTTAGGATGAATTCTGAAAACATTATGTGAAGATAAATCAGTCAGTCCTAAAGGCCACATTTGTATGATTCCATCTAAGTGGAATAGAATGGAATCTATATGAAAATGTCTAGAATTGGTAAATCTATAGAAACAGAAAGTTGATTGTTGGTTATCTTTGGCCGAGGAACTTGCGGCTGAGGGGGTGGTATAGGGTTTCTTTTTGAGGGGATGAAAATTTCCTAAGAATGACTCTGCTGATGGTTTTACAGCTCTGTAAATATACTAAAAACCATTGAATTATATGCTTTCAATGGGTAAATTGCATGATATGTTAACTCTCTCTCAATAAAATGGTTACAAACAGATAAGGAGAGACCACTAGTGAGGTCAGAGGTGTTGGTGGGAAGCCTCAGTTTTGTTCGCCCCCCCTTGGCATAGTCCTGGGACCAGAGCTGAGTGCCAGGCAAGAGGTAATGAAAGGCTTGGACTGGACACTTGAGAAGCTGAAGCCAGTAGGCATTCAATAACTGAAGGAAGGAATACTGAAATGTCCGACTCTCTGTTAAAGCCCAGTCAGTGAGAAGGAAGAGGAAACTGTCTGGCTCCAGTCTTGGGACTCGGAGCTGGGAAGGGCTTTTGAGGATGGCCCAAAGCAATTTGCCCTGAGGCTGTAATAGCACCGACACTACCATATGTTCACACATCTCTCATTCCTCTCATTGAATCTGGGGACTCGTCTGAGGTCTTGGTGCTGAGGGGTTGGAGGGGGAGACTCTCATTTGGTACCCAACCTGGAAACTTGGAACAGGAAACAAGTTGCCCTGAGAAATGTCATCTCCCATTGTACTGTGGGCATTATAAATTAAAGGTGAAGATTTCTCCAGCATCAAAGCTCACAAAGCACTGAAATGAATCATCTTTGGGAAGACGTGGAAAACTTTATGTATGAGGACATGTAGAAATTAGATGTGACCCATTATGAGACTGGGATGTAGATTTTTTTGGCCTCTGGAAAGTCAGTGGAGGCTGTAATTTTACCTGTTGAGGGATCAAGTCCAAGTGTGGTCTAGTGGGATCAACACTGTCAAATGGGTCATTTCACTCAAGTTTTAAACCAACTCTTGTTATGTTCACGTACTGTGTTATGCCTGCACAAGACACTTGCCTCTGCAAATTTGGTACAAAATTGTGAGCCAGGACTGGTTTTGGTAGATAAGGTGAAACTATCCTCTGCTTTTGTCGTCAAACTGGACTTCAGGCTCAAGTGGCAATGTCGCCTCCAGTTTAGTCCCTCCCTCATCTCTCAGTAAGCTGACTGGAGAGAAGCTTCAGGAAGAGCATAGCTTAGGCTAAAACCTTATGATAAACAAATTCATGCCAAGATATGTGTGACTAAGAGTTAATTCATGTGCTGCAGTTTAAGAAAGGAAGTCAGTTACCTTAAGGAAAAACGTAATGAAGCTATACCTCATTACAGTAGAATTTTTAAAAATTTTGTTTTATTTTAGGTGGCTGGGCTTTCTGGATGCTTCTTTTCTCTTTGTTAGGAAAAATTGCTCAATTTATTAATATGGAGCTAGAAATTAAAGTAACAATGAGATAATGCCTTTATACCAATATGACTGGCAAAAACTGAAAAAGAATGTTATGTGAAAGTTACTCAGCCGTGTCCAACGCTTTGCCACCCCTCAGTCCATGGAATTCTCCAGGCCAGAATACTGGAGTGAGTAGTCGTCCCCTTCTTCAGGGGATCTTCCCAATCCAGGGATCAAACCCAGGACTCCCACATTGCAGGTGGATTCTTTACCAGCTGAGCTGCCAAGGAAGCCCATGAAAAAGAATAATAATGCTTTTTAATTGCTGTGATGCAAAGAAAAAGATGCTGTCACATATCGCTAATAGAAAATTGAAGTGTTACCTTCGAAGGAATCTGACAATATCTTTTTTTCCTTCTGAAAGTTTTCTAAAGACATCATTACTAATTTGTTTAAACTTGTTATTTTATATTGGAGTATAGCCAATTAACAATGTTGTGATAGTTTCAGGTGAACAGTGAAGGGACTCAGCCACACATATACACGTATCCATTCTCCCCCAAACTCCCCTCCCATCCAGGCTTCCACATAACATTGAGCGGAGTCCCATGTGCTATACAGTAGGTCCTTATCGATTATCCATTTTCACTATAGCAGTGTGTACTTGTCCATCCCAAGCTCACTAACTATCCCTTCCCACCATCCTTCCCCCTGGGCAACCATAAGTTTGTTCTCCAAGTCTGAGTCTCCTTCTGTTTTGTAAGTTCATTTGTATCATTTCTTTTTTGACTCTACATATAATGGATGTCTGTGTTGTAGGTTAGATTCCACCTACATGTAAGTGATATCATATGGTATTTGTCTTTCTCATTCCCACTTAGTTTACTTAGTATCATAATCTATAGTTGCCATCAATTTGTTGCAAATGGCATTGTTTTGTTCTTTTTATGGCTGAGTAGTATTCCATTGTATGTATATACCATATCTTTTTTATCCATTCCTCTGTCGATGGACATTTAGGCTGTTTCCATGTCTTGGCTATTGTGGATAGTGCTGTGAACATAGGGGAGTCTTTGTTATTAACAAGCTCCCTGGTGATGCCGATGCAAGTGGTCTGCCCCACATTTTGAGAAACACTGCTTTGGTGAAGGCATATCAAAATTTATTGTGTAGAGAAGTCACCCAGGACCTTGTTAAACTGCAGCTCTGGTTCAGCATTTCTAACCAGCTCTCAGATGATGTCAGGGATGCTGATCTGCAGAACACAGTTTGAGTCACAAGGTTACAGAGCTGTGATTCTCAGAGGAGGTTCCCTATACTGGCACCAGGATCACCTGGGAACTTGTTAGAAAGGCCAATTCTCAGTCAACCTCAGATTTGCAGAAACTGTAGGTGATTGGTCTCAATAAGCCCTCGCTGTGAATCTGCTTCAGGCTGGAGTTGGAGAGACCCAGTGAGTGTTCTCACTGCCCCTTCAAAATCCTGGACCGGCACCCCACAGAGTAGCTGAGGGCTGTAAACTCACAGAGGTGCCCGTGTCCTCGGGCGTGCTGCTGATTCCTAGTGGAGGAAGCCGTGGAGAAGGAGGTGCTGGAATGGGGTGGTGGGTGCCTCTGAGGTCTTCGGGCCAGGATGGTGGCAGAAGGAAAGGGCAGTCCCAAACCGGGCGGCCAGAGAATAGTCAGGGGTTGGGGGGAGGGCACCCGTGCAGCAGGAGTGGATTTTTGACCTGGGGCCCCCTGACTTCTCTAATGCTTCCTCCACAGCTCAGGCACTTGCCTTGCAGGCCGGCAGATCCTTTGGGTAAAGCGGCACACTCGCCCATTTATAAAGTTCTTAGGAACTTTTTGGGCTACTTCTTCCAGGGTCATTTGCATTTCTAAAGTAGCTTTCAGGAGAAAGCAATTTTTCTAAAGTGCTGTTTTAAGCGTTAGGGCGCCTGGATAGGAAGCTGCCTGGTCTTCAAAGCACACCTCTCGAGACACCTACGGGGCAGACAAATTGGCTCTGCATCCAGCTTTTCCTGGTGAAGCTGGCAGGGCCCCTCCCTGTGCGGGCCAGGCCGCCTGAGCTGAGGAATTCCCCCTCCCTCATGGCTGCCTCCTGGAATCCTCTCTGCCCCATCCTCTGTGGGAGAGAGGCAGTAATTAGCATAACTGGAACAGATCCCCTTTGTCTGCATTCCAGACTGTGGGATTCAGGCCTCCCCCAGAGACATGCTAATTATGTGGAAGGGACCCTGGGTGCTCATTGGCACCAATCTTTGCTCAACTGTTGCTGCTGGAAAGAAACCAGGTGTCTGTGAAGCCAGAATCCGGGTTTATGCATGGATTGTGAATGGATTAACCTGCTTCCCATCCAGGACACCTCCTGCTCCTCCAGCCCGCTAAATGCTCTCAATATCTACCCCCACCCCCAAGTTTCTGCAGCCCTCTGTGACCAGGAGTTACAGGGCTGTGACTCCTGGTCACATGAGTATCTTCCATCTTGGCATGAGTACCTTTCATCACCTTGCCCAAGACTGACTTTCTTTCTCATTTGGACTGCAGTTTCTTCACAGGGGACCTTGTTTTATACTTAACTGATTAATCAACTAAGCAATCAATCACTGCTGATTAAAGAAAGATTTTGTCAAGCACTGTTCAAAGATCAGTAAGTCAACATCTACAAAGAGGGTCATACAACTTAGTTAGGGGTCATACAACTTTGATGTATGTAACTGAGTGATCAGTTACATGTCATCTGGGGCTCTGATGCTCTGCTAAGATTGAGGAGGAGGTACAGAAATGTGCCTGGGCAGGAGTGAAGGGAGGAGTGATTGAGGGCTTCCTGGGGGAGGTGACATTTGAACATTTTTAATGATGAGTAGGGTTAACCCCGGGCTTCCCAGGTGGTGCTACGCTTTGCGACCCCATAGACTATATAGTCCATGGAATTCTTCAGACCAGAATACTGGATTGGGTAGCCTTTCCCTTCTCCAGGGGTTCTTCCCAACTCAGGGATCAAATCCAGTCTCCCGCATTGTGGGCACATTCTTTACCAACTGAGCCACAAGGGAATCCTTGTGCCAATGCAGGAGACATAGAAATGGGTCTTTTATGGGTAGGAGGCATGGCAACCTACTCAAATATTCTTGCCTGGAAAACCCCATGGACATTGGAACTTGGCAGGATACAGTCCATGGGGTCACAAAGAGTCAGACACCACTGAAGCAACTTCACAGGCACACATGCAGGGTTTACTGTATAGGTGTTACAGAGGAAAAAGCATGTATAAATTGGGAAAATTTTGGACTTTCCTTGGACCACGAGGTTGAGGTGACTGGGCCAAAGATGGCCTGGGAGAGAGGAAGAGATGGGGAAGAAGGTGACTGGGTCCTAAAAAGTTTTTACCTTCCAAGCCAAAGAGTTTGGAGGTGGACTTGAGGACACCGTGCCACCCGTGAAGGATTTGAATAAGAGGATGGTGTGGTCAGAGTTGTGTTTTAGAAAGAGAAGTCCAAAGTGTGGAGGACAGATGGGGGAGATGACATGGAAGTGGGGATACCGAGGAGGGATGGGGAAAACTAAGGAGTGAGACTCAGGCGTGGAGGGTGGGGAGAGGAAGGAGGCAGTGAGGGAGCGGGTGTCTGGGACGATGCAGACCAGGTGGGGTGGGAGCCCATGTACGTGATGGGAAGGAGACAGGGACGATGGAGAGGGCCAGAGCCTGCAGGGGGCAAGGATCCAAGCCATCTTGTGGACACAGTAAGTTTGAGGTGTCTGGGGGTGGGCCTGCTCATGGGAAGTGGAGCGTAGGTGTCTGGAGGAAGGGGAGGGAATCAATGAGAGGCGGTCAGAGGTGTTGCAACCTGGGGACTCTGGAAGATATTTAGGATTCCAGCTGAATTTGAACCCTGGTTTGGCTTCTTACTAGTTGTGCGAACTTGAGCAAGACAGTCTACGAGTGTGTTGCTTTCCACTTCTGTATGAAAGGAATCTTAGTCTTGTCTTGCACAACTGTAGGAGGACAAGAAAGGTAATACATGGGAGGTGCTATGCACAATATCTGGGACACGCTAGGCACTGGCAAATGTTTTATATCATCAGGCGGTTGGAACCTGGAGCTGGATGTGGGTCAGGTGGCCCCAGGGAGAATGAGCAATGGGAAAGAAAGAAGAGAGTCGAAAAGAGAATTCCTCAGGATTCCGGCAGGCAGCAAGGCAGGAGGGTGGGGTCAGGGAGACTGAGACGAGAGGAGGGTGGGGCCGGGAGGCCAGAGACCACAGGGATTTAGGAGATGAAGGGTAGGCATGTTGGCTTGTCAATAAGGAGGTTACTGGTGGTTTTAGAGCAATTTCAGTGGAGCAGGAAATGAGCGGAAGACACTTTCAAAAATCTTTGCTTTGAAGGATGAGAAATGATAAATAGAAACGAAAGGGGAGCAGGAGTTAGGAAGACTTCTTTTTAAGACAGGTTTTTGTATATATCTCTATCCTTTCACCTTCCCTGTTTTACTGAATTCATCTCTGCAGGTGGACACCTACCTCTCGGGCCACCCCAGCATCCCTGTGTGTTCCAGTCTGGGTTGGGGCACTCCTCTCTTAGCACGCCAGCCCTGTTAGGAGCTATGACATAGCACCCACCTGGTAAATGGAATTGTCAGTTTCTTCTGCATCTTCCTCTTGACTGCAAGGAGCATAGGAACTAGGCCCACGTAGCTTGGGTTTCTCAGCCCCCATCCTGGTGCCTGGCACAAAGTAGGTGCTCCAAAAATGTGCCCTGATGGTTCAGGCTGATGTGAATGAGAGGCAGGACAAGGGCTCCTGCTTCCAGCCCCTGCCTACCCGGGGCACCCCAGGGGGAGTGAGCTGTTAACTGTCCTGGTGTTGGAGCCCCAGCGTGTCTGGTGACGCTCACGTGACCTAGAGAAGAGGCGCAGTTTCTCTGCTTGTCAACCCGGGACCAGTGCCTTGGGAATACATGTCGAAGTGCAAGTTCAAGCACATTCATTTCAGGTATCTGGACCCAGAGTGGCTCACTTGTGTTCCCGGAAACTGTGTCGGTGGGTGCCAAGTTCCTTATCCCTACTAGGTCAAGCAAAGTCTTCAAAGGAAGCAGAGTCATCAGCGAGGATTTTGTAAATGGAGACTGTAAGTGAAGGGCTCTGACCTCTCACAGATGATGTTCCTGGGAGGATCTTGGTCTCTGAGAGTGAACTATACCTTTAAGGGCTGCCGTGACTGCATTCTCCTTGCCTGGAGAGTCAAGGCATCATTCCAGCTCCAGCTGGCTTGGATCCTGCTGAAACTGTAAATCCCTTCTTGAGATTAGGTTTTGATAGGAAGAGCCTGTAGGGATGTCATGGACCTGAGAGGGAAGAAGGGCTTCTGTGGAGGGCAAAGGACTGAGAAATGGGAGGTTATAGCTCTGGGAAACCGATTGCCCATCTCCCTGCCCTCATGTCACTTCCCATGCAATTAAGGAGCCAAGACGACGACCATGCCTAACAATCAAAGCATGTTCTTGGTGATGCAAGTTCATGTGAAGTCATATACATGCACTCCAATGGGAAGTGGCAGTCAGGACCAGACCCATTCAGACCGGTCCTGAAAGTAACCAGAGGCCCATGAAGTGGTCTTAGAATTCCTGGGACCGCTCTTCTGGGGTCTGCTCACTGGATCTGCTCTGGACAGCCCCTAGTTTTGCCCTATGCTGTAAGCAACCTCTCAAGGTAATCCAGGCAAGAGCAGACCCAGCCCCTTGGGAGGAAAGGCCACCTTCCTGGTCTACAGCCAAAGCACTGAAGGAACCCTGTCTGCCTTTGATGCCATAAAGACGCGACTCCCTGAAGGCCTGGATGGAATCTCCGTTGGTGGATAGAGCAGATATCCTGAGACAGTTTCCTTCACCTCTGGTTCTGATCAGGCAGCAAGAGTGTGTGTTGTGACTTGGTCAGAGCTCACACCAGAAAGTGGTTCTTACACCTTAACTCCGAGGAGACCATTTCTGATACTTTGCTGCCAAGTGGCCTTGAGAAAGTGAAGAAATTACCACATCTTCACAGTCTGCTTCTAACTTTCAGTGACCACTCTCTAAAAAAGGGAGGCAGTCTGCTCTTACAGGAAAAAGCCATGAACAAGGAGTCAGAAGACCTGAGTGGTTCTGCCACTTAAGATCCAAGCATGCTTCACAACCTGGGTGTCAGTATTCTTATCTCTAAAATGGGAATATTTGTGTTAAATCGCTTCAGTTGTGTCCAACATTTTGCAAACCCCATAGACTGTATGGCCTGCCAGGCTCCTCTGTCCATGGGATTCTCCAGGCAAGAACACTGGAATGGGTTGCCATGTCGTCCTCCAGGGGATCTCCCCGACTTAGGGATCAAACCTGCTTCTCTTGTGTCTGTTGCTTTGGTAGGCAGATTCTTTACCACTAGTGCCACCTGGGATGCCCCAGATAGGAATAGGAATATGTATTTTAGATGCTTATGGGCTAGTTTTGAGGATCAAATGAGACAAAAATGTGGAAGAGTCTTTGAGGTAAGGGGTGATAGCTTTTTTTTTTCTTTTAACTTTTGGCCATGCGGGGTCTTCACTGCTGCATGGGCTTTCTCTAGTTGTGTGTGGCATGGGCTCTCATTGAAGTGGCTTCTCTTGTTGAGGAACAATGGCTCAATAGCTGTGGTACTTGGGCTTAGTTGCCCCTGTGGCATCTGGGATCTCCCCAGACTAGGGATCAAACCTGTTTCCCCTGCAGGCAGATTCCTAACCATGGACCACCAGGGAAGTCCAGGAATGGTACTCTTGATTGCGAACTAGCTGGACTCCAGATATCTTGTCCAGATCCTTCCTCCAGATATCTGCTAAATCAGACCACGGGCCTGCATGTTGTGTCCACATGGGTCTATGTGGGTATGGGGCTCTTTCACCCCAGTTCGGGGCCCTCCAACAGGCAGCACCGTCCGCCGCCTCACGTCTCTTGCTGGTTTTGTCCTATAGAAGGGCCAGTGGGGGCTTCAAAGCAGGAAAGGTTTTCATGGTTTCTGCCGCGAGCAAACCAAACTTTTCTGGGCTGAACTCCGAGCTCCGAGTTGTCGGGGAGGATCGGAGACTGGCCTTTGTCTCTGTGACACATACAGCCTTTAGAGTCAGTCAGGCATTTTATTGATTCCCCGGTGATGACGTGGTTGGAATTCAGCCCATGCCTTTGTAGTACTCACTGCCGTCGAATTAATAAGGGGAAAGGCGAAGGAACTGCGTGCTGGACAATGAAAGCTGAGGGCTTGGGGCTTTACTAGCTCCCGGCGATTCTCTTTTGGTTGGAAGGCAGGGTTGAAGATATGGAATTCTCCTTTCTGATCTGGCTGCTGGGAGTGGGGCAGGGGTGGCATATAAGTCTCTGGACATCTTCTTGTTAAAACTCTCTTATGTGAAGCAGGCCAGCACCAGAGGAGGGTCTTTCTGGGAGCCATCTCTGAGTGGTGGCTGAGCCAAATTGTTCGCATCAGGACTGGAATTCAGCCAAAAATGCATCAGTTTCACACTGAGAGCAATTTTGAGCAGGGAAACAAGGATCAACAGTTTAGAATTCTGGCTCTCCAGGAGCTACAGGAAAGGATATTGAATATAGCCACATGTGTTTATGACCTGGGGGGACTGTGATGACCACTCTTAGGGAGGTACCCACACTGTGTGAAGGGGGATTTAGAGCTTAACTGCAGTCTTAATGCGTGTCACCAGAATTCCTATGCTGAAGCCGCATCCTCAGTGTGATGGTATTAGTAGATGAGACCTTTGGGAGGTGGCCCCTAATGCCTTTAGGTGTGGAGCCCTCATGAAGGAGATCAGTGCCCTTATAAAAGAGACTTCAGAGAGCTCCCGAGCCTCTTGCAATATGTGAAGACACAACCAGAAAACCAGAAAGGTGCCCTTACCCAACCATGCTGGCATCCTGATTTGGAATTTCAGTCTTCAGAACTGGGAGAAATAAATGTCTACTGTTTATGAGCTATCCAGTCTCTGGCACTGCATCCTAGCAGTCCAAATGGACCAAGTCAGGTATTATCCAGGGAGTCCTAGAGGTCTGATGGATGATGAGTGGCTACACGGGCATAAGAACACCTATGGTCATGTGTCTCCACAGAGCCTCACGCTGTGGCCACCATGAGCTGGTGGCTTGAGAGCATCATTTTATCAGTCTGGGTTTGAGGCCAATCTTCGTTTCATAGGCGATATCAGATGCATGCCTGGGATGACCACCTGCCCTGGAAGACAGTCACCCAGGGACTCTAAGCCTGTCACCCTCCGGTGCCTCCTCTGACTTGAACGAGCCTGTGTCCCAAAGATGAGGGCACGCTTATTCAGGAAAAGAAGATAAAAATAGAGATCATCAGAAGCAACCCTTCCCCTTCCTGGTCACCAAATCTTCTTCTCTTTGTTTGTACCCTTTGATGTTTCTCTGGGTCACAGTGCAAGTTGTGTCCAGCTCGCTCTCTCTCTCTTTTTTTTTTGTTTTAAAGTGTCTTTCTTTCTATCTTTTTTAGCCACACTGCATAGCCACACCACATGTATCTCACTGCGTGAGATCTTCGTTCCCTGAAACCGTACCCCCACGGTGGAAGCAGTGGAAGCTCAGAGCCTAGACCACTGGATCTCCAGGGAAGTCCCTGTGATCTCCTCTTATCCACCCCCTCACCAGCACCCCCAGTTTCACAGTGTGTTGACCCCCTTAAACATCTCCTCTCTCCCAGGTCTTTAGCCCTTTCCTCTGGGCTAGTTTGTTTTCCATCTGTATCACATATTCAACTCTCATTCATTAAAAAAAAAAAAAGCCTCCCTCCTGCCTTCACGTGCCCTGCCACTGTACCTCCACCTTCTGGAAGGCGGTTTCTGTACCTGCCCTCTCCACCACTTCCCCTCTGGGTTGTCACCGGGGCTCCCATCTCTCTGGCTGGTCCGTTGACCCCGCCACCAGCGCTGCTCTCACTGTAGCACCAAAGACCCATCTGTAATAGCCCGTGTGCCCTTTCTCAGTGAATTTCCTTCTTTTGACCTGTTTTTTTTCCTATTGATAGGAAAAAACCCCTACTCTTCCCATAAATCTTCTGACACCACACATGTTCCTGGTTTTCCTGGGCCTCCATTTTTTTTCCTATTCCATCTCCTCTTACCAACTTCTGTTCTTGTGTCCTGAGTTCTCTTCTCTCTCCTTCTCACGTTCACCTCAAATATTTCCTGTAGTTACACAAAGTAAAACCCACCACCTGCCTCAGATTCCAGCCTAGACAGCTTGCCTGAGCTCTGCTTCCACGTTCCTAGACTCCCAGGGGGAGCACGTGAGCTGGCTCCCTCTCTGGGCTGTGCCTCAGCCGACAGCCTGGTTAGTAACTCTGTTCCTCAGAAACCTGACTTTGTGAGGAAAATGTGGGATGCTTGGTGAGCACATGAACATTCCCCTTGAGCCTGCATTTTCTCCCTCCTCTTTCTCCTCAGTCTTTACCCTCACCTTCCCGCCATCTTCAATGTGAGCGTCACACACACACATAATCACTCACACTCACGCTCTTCTTGTTTGGAATGTTCTCCTCAGAACCTTGCCCAACTTTTCCACTGTCAGGTTGCCCACTCCCTCTCAGAACCTCAGTTTCCCCATTCATAAAACAGAGGAGGTGGACTAGGTGAGCTCCACTGGAGTCCCTTTCTGCGCTCAAGTCCCTTAACTTGGTGGCGAGTTGGAAAGTCACTGGAGGGCATGGACTCCGCCCTGTATACCACTTTGGTGCCCCCACCAGAAGCCAGATAGAAACTGCAGTCTAGGTCAATGCTGAGTTTGTTTCTGTGACAGTCTGGCCCATCACAGGGACTAAAGGTCTCCCTTGCTGGGCTGGTGGTGGGTGTGTGAGCGTGTTCTTGTCTCTTGGGCCGTGCATTCATCAATAGTTCAGTTCAGTTCAGTTCAGTCACTCAGTCGTGTCTGACTCTGCGACCCCATGAACTGCAGCACACCAGGCCTCCCTGTTCATCACCAACTCCCGGAGTCCACCCAAATCCATGTCCACCGAGTCGGTGATGCCATCCAGCCATCTCATCCTCTGTCGTCCGCTTCTCCTCCTGCCCTCAATCCTTCCCAGCATCAGGGTCTTTTCAAATGAGTCAGCTCTTCACATCAGGTGGCCAAAGTACTGGAGTTTCAGCTTCAACATCAGTCCTTCCAATGATCACCCAGGACTGATCTCCTTTAGGATGGACCTGTTGGATCTCCTTGCAGTCCAAGGGACTCTCAAGAGTCTTCTCCAACACCACAGCTCAAAAGCATCAATTCTTCGGCACTCAGCCTTTTTCACTGTCCAACTCTCACATCAATACATGACTACTGGAAAAACCAGAGCCTTGACTAGATGGACCTTTGGCAAAGTAATGTTTCTGCTTTTCAATATGCTCTCCAGGTTGGCCATAACTTTCCTTCCAAGGAGTAAGTGTCTTTTGATTTCATGGCTGCAATCACCATCTAAAATGATTTTGGAGCCCCTCAAAATAAAGTCTGACACTGTTTCCACTGTTTCCACTGTTTTCCCATCTATTTCCCATGAAGTGATGGGACCAGATGCCATGATCTTAGTTTTCTTAATGTTGAGCCTAAGCCAACTTTTTCACTCTCCTCTTTCACTTTCATCAAGAGTCTTTTTAGTTCCTCTTCACTTTCTGCCATAAGGGTGGTGTTGTCTGCATATCTGAAGTTATTGATATTTCTCCCGGCAATCCTGATTCCAGCTTTGTCAATAGGATGTATGCATATAGATATTTATTTTAAGGGGTTGGCTCATGTGATTGCAAAGACTAGTGAGTCCAAAATCTGCAGGGCAGAGGCCAGCAGGCTGGAGACGCAGGGAACAGCTGCTGTTCAAGCCTGAAGGCAGTCTGCTAGCAGAATTCCCTCTACCTGCCTGAGACTTTGTTTTTATAATCCCCAATTTCACAATCTTTCCCACCAACTTTCATCAGCTATCAGGCTGATGGTGTGGGTGAGAGTGAGTGCTTCTGTGGCATTGCCTCCCAAGCCAGAATGCAAGTCATTCATTTCAGGAATTTTTCTCCACTTAAGTAGGCCTCACTGCGGGTGACTCAGATCTAGGAAGACTCATGAGTGGGTGAGATATCATTGGTAAATTGCAAAGGTTCAGCACCAGCCACGTGGAAGCAGTGCTCTTTCTTCTGAGACCTTATACATACCTTAAGTCAAAAAACAAAAAACAAAACAAACAAACAAAAAAAAACAAGTAGAAAAAAAAGATAAGAAATTGTCTCTTCTGGCCGGACATTTTGCCCAGGGGTATAGGTCTAAGCTTGACTTTCCAAATCACTTTGCAGCCTGTTGTTCAGGCAAACAGAAGCTCCAAAGAAAATAAGATAATGGTTTGGTGACCTTGGGTTATCTTGAACAAGCCAGTGGGTGATGGGTTTCCACATTACCTTTGGCAGGTAAGGTTGGTTGGCACACATGTTCAACAGGAGAAAGAATAGCATTCAAGTTTCTGTCATCAAGTATGTGTAATAATTGATTTTGTGAAAACAAACAAAATGGTAGAAAAGAGGTCCTATGGGGTAATGGGAGTCACCCCATCCCAGTAATTAAGGGGGTGGCCAAGTGCACCAGCGGGATGCTCAGGCTGTACGGTGCTTCTCTCAGGGTAGATCTGGCTCTCACCCATTCCATGTCCTGGGCACAGGGTCTGTCTTGGGAGGACTGTCTGCGGGCTTCAACAAGAGCATCATCAGCTTGCAAGGAACCCTACTCGAATCCAGCAACCCTAAACTCAAGAGGGGAATGCGGCCTGAAAACCCCAGGGGAGCTTGTTGGACACACATACCCCAGTTTCCCTACCCCACATGGTTCTGACTTGGCGGGACTGCAGCGGGGCCCCAAGAATCTGCATGTTCGCTGAGCTGGCTGGGTGATTCTGCTGCCCGGCCCGGTATGAGAACCAGGGTCCTAACCAGTGCCGAGGGGTTGGGGATGGAACACTGGCTTCCGAACTGGCCCCCTGTCTGTTCCCCAGCCTCAGGGGGGCACCGAGTGTATGCTCTCAAGAGCGTGTGGTCATCAGAGGTGCCAGGTGTTTGACCCACCCTCCCCACAGTGAAGGATGTCCGCACGCACCCCTGCCTCCCCAGTTCTGAGAATTTATTAACTTCCATGTCTCTGGCTAGAGTGAGAGAGGAAGCGCCTCTGTACATACACCTGGGCCTTTGAACTCTCCTCTTTCATTGCCTTCCCTGCCCCCACCTCCGCCCGGGCTCCTGGGGGACATTCTGGAGCAGGAGGAAATACACTCGGGGAGTGGGGTGTTCTCTGACCCGGACACCTGTACTGGGACTAACAGTTTTGATGTCAGAAGGGCCATAAAATGGGTTGCGATATTCCTCTTGAGAGAAAGAGGCCGAGTTAGCTGAGAGTTAGGCCAGCTCAGGGCAACTGCCTTCTCCTCCGGGTCTGTTCCTTTCCCTGGGAAAGGTGTGAGTAATAACAGGAGTGGAACTGGCAAACTCAGCTCACTCTCATCAGTGAGAGGGTTGCATGTACAGGCAGGTGAGTGGCCCCGAGACAGAGGGGACGGGCCCAAGGGTGAGGCGCTGCTGGGAAATCTCACGTGGGCATTTCTGCTCCTCGGGGAGCCCCGGAACGACTCCTCGACACCCCACCACACTCGGTCCTCCGGCCTGTAGGTCAGATGCTGCCACCTCCCCTTTCGTTCATGTTCTCATCTCTGAGCCCCTCCTCTGCCCAGGAGGCGAGCACACAGCCTCTTTTTGTCAGAGGATCTCTCCGTCCTCACCGCAGCCTAGGACAGGGGCCTGATGGCACACGGGGTCCCACCCAGGCTGCTCTGTGCTTGGCTCCCAGCTCCTGAATTCCTTCTGGGACGGCAGGCTGAAGCCCCTGGATAGAGCTCATCAATGACCCGCTATCCTAACCCCGGGGCCCTCTGTGTACAAAGATGTAACAGCCCTCCCTTCGCCTGTCTTTCCAGATCTTCTTTCTTGCCTGTGTGGTCTGCTATTCCGCTGCCTTTTTAAAATTTTTAAAAGTTTATTTGGCTGCCTTGGGTCTTCACGGGGCCCCCGAGATCTTCGCTGCGCTTTGTGTGATCTTTCACCGTGGCGTGCTGGCTCTAGTTGTGGCACATGGACTCCAGAGTTCACAGGGTCAGCAGGTGCAGCCTGCGGGTGTCAGTTGCTCCGTGGAATGTGGGACCTCGGTTCCCTGACCAGGGATTGAACCGGCTTCCCCTTCATTGCAAGGTGGATTCTTAACCAATAGACCACCAGCCAAGTTCCTCTGCTGGCTTTCTGAGCCTCCCTCTCTGCTTCCCCTTTGGATGGATAGTGCATGTGTGGTACCCGATGGGGCTGCACCCAAGCTGCTGCCTCTCAGGTGAACCACCTGAGTTAACCGTCCATCCTCCACCCCACTTCCAGTCTTGTCCCTTGTCCTGGCCCCATCTTTGGCTCTTGCTCACCTGGGTGGGAGAGCAGACATGGACAGATGGAGCCTGGCTGGAGAAGAGGGAGTAGGGAACTCTTCCATGCCTCTTGGACACCCAGCTCCTCCCTGCCTCCATTCAACAGCCCTGTTTTCTTCATCCTTCACATGCTCTCTGTTTAGGATAGCCTTGCCTGTGTCCCTCCTGCACTTACAAATTGTGTGCATTTATAGGAAACAAAGCATCGTGTGAGCACATTCTATGATTCTAATTAGATCAAAAAGGGCAGGACGTCTGGTCCCAGCAGTCACTGATGCCCTGCATGCTGGTGGAAATTCAACCGGCTACTGACTCCTCCTGCTGAAGCACTCCTGGTTTCCCTTGCTCTTGGAGGCATTGGAAGCAAAGTTTCCATCAATTCGACAAAAGCCAACAGAAAGAAGAACTCTCTTCTTGGGAAGGATTCTGGGTGTTCAAAGAAAACATTGCTCTGACCAATGCAATCCACATATTCTTTCATTTGTCTTTTCATCCACTGATTCCCACTAGACCTTTTAAGTTCCAGTTCCAGGCAATACACAATCCATGGGAGCTTACCATCTTGTTCAGGAGATAAAACAGTGAGAAAACATGGCAAATAAGCGTGCAGCTAAATATACTTTGTTTGAATTATGAATTGAGGTCAGAGAAGGATGGTAGGGTTGCAAGTACTCTATGGGGGCTAGTGGTTCTCCAGGACCTGGGAGGAAGGGTAGAATTTAGATACATAGAAGAGAATGTGGAAGACATTCCAGAAAAAAGAAAAGAGCAAAAGTGTAGTGTTTTGCAGCAAGCAGAGGGTGTTCTGGGGCAGTGGAAGGAGCTGGAGAGAATGAACATTGGCTCCAGCTGCTTCCATGGATGTAACAGGCATGTGGGCCCACACTGGCCATTCCTGACCTTGTCTGGGAATCGCTTTGGTAACCAAGAATGCATAAAAGAAGCTTCCTGGGTCTGCCCTCACCTCTTCCCATGCTCTGCAAGCAGGCCTCGTCCAGACCACTCTTGTGCTCCAGCAGCAGAGGTAGCAAAGAGAAAAGGGAGAGCTGTTTGATTTCCAAGGCCTTCCGATCCAGCCAGGTGGAAGGCAGCCAGGGAGGCAGCAGCTGGTGACAGCCTGCCTTACTGCCTAGATCGCAGGCGGCTACCCAAGGGAACAATTGGGCAGAAAGGGGGGTGGCCGGTCAGGGAACACGGGCCAGTGGAATTCTGAACAAGGTCAGAGTCCGATCTGGTACAGTGCTTGATTACCAATTTAAATCTCATCTCCCAGGGCGCCTGTCACCCCTGCAGAAGAGGCCAAGGCTGCCACAGGGGACATTTGCATTTAAAAAGGCCAAGTGCCCAGCATCCTGGCAGGGCTGAGGCCTGGCCTGCATGTTCATCCCAACACCAGGAGGTTGCACGCTGAGTATGCTCCGATTTTGCCCACATATGGATGTCCACTTGCTTGGGGGGAAAAGACTCCAAATTCTTCTTATTTCTTCCAATCTGAAGGGGGATCCTGGAGTGTACAGAGTGGAGGCAGTGGAGTCTGGAAGCTGGTGATCGTTTGGTTTTCTTAACTGGGCCTGGAATGAAGTCCTAAGGGAATAACAGGCAGTGGATGACAGGGATAGTAAAGGGGCTAAACTGGAATAAGGCTGGGCGGGGGAGATGTGGAAGGTGGCTGATAGAATGAAGCAAGAATCTGGGTTATGGGACTTCCCTGGTGGTCCAGGGGCTAAGCCTCCATGCTCCCAATGCAGGGGGCCAAGGTTCGATCCCTAGTCAGGGAACTAGATCCCACATGACGCAATGAAGATAGAAGATTCTGTGTGCTGCAAGTTAGACGCCGTGTGGCCAAATAAAAAAGTAAATAAATAAATATATATATTTTAAAAGAACCTGAGTTACAGTGAGGGTCCAGCAGGTGGATCTGACAGCAGTGCGGATTGATTTATTCTGGGCACATGATTCAACTTGAAAGAAGACTCCTCTTCATGGGGCAGCTGGTTCACAATCTTTTTCTCCATCTGGGAAGTGTTAGGAAATTTTAATGCCCCAGAGATTCTGCAGCAGCAAACCTATAACTTCTCTCCTTCCCCATCAGTCCCAGCATCTTGGCCTCCATCACCACCACCCACCTGGAGAAGCCCTCCTCACTCCCATGTGCTACAAACCCCCTGGGCTTGGTCTTCCTGTGACCCCTTTCCCATTGAGTCAACTTGCACTTATTGCATCCCTAGGTGTTGGTGGAAACTTAGGCACACAGCTTGAAGTCATGGGTAGCTTTGTGTTTGCTTTCAGCTGGACAGGCTGTCCACGAGAAGAGAGAGGACATGGTGCCATGGGATTGTGACGTCAGGGTTCTCAGGGACAAGGGCCTTCTCAGAAGATTTGCTTGTCGGCCCCGTCAGAGGCAAAGCCTGTCCCGATTCTTTGGCCTCGGGCTCAGCTGGGGTATTAGGTTACCCAACATCTGTGCCTGGGAGCCCATATCTGCACATATCTGTACACACACACACGCTTGCTGGAGTCACCCCAAGGTACATTCTGTGTACCCTGCAGCCAAGTAGATGGCCAAGCAGGTCTGGCTGGCCCAGACTCCATCCGAGCACTCCCGGGACTCAGGGGCACACTAGGGCTTTGCTGTGAGCCTCAGGGCTTCCTCCCCCTCCCCCTTTAGCTGGCAATGGTAGGGGTGGGGGGTGGTCAGAGATTAATGTGACAGGAAGTCCCTGCTATCTGAGGGCAAGGAACAAGGAAGACTGGAGCCCAGCTCTTCAAGAGCACGTGGGCCCTCCAGGCCTCCGGGTCAGGCTAGGGAGGGTCAGAGCTCCCTTGGGTGCTGGTGGCTGTCTGGGGCTGGCAGGGACCCCAGAAGAGCAGTTATTTGGAGATGCACACTAGCTAAGTGGGCCACAGATGATCTTTACTGGACACATTCCCCACATTAAAAAACCCCAGCTGTACCCAGCCCATGTACTACTCACTTTGGAAGTGGCAGAAAGCTGGTGGGCACATTTGAAACCTTTCAGGTTCTCGGAGTCTGGTGGGCAGGACACCCTATTGTTCCCTTCCACTGTCCCGTCCAGTCTCATCCACCTCTCTACCCTCACTTAAATCTTCTTCTCAGACTGACCTGCTCTCTGCCCACCTGGATGTTCCAAAGGCCATCGGTCCCAGGTATTAGTCGCCCCCCACAGGTGTGGTGTATCCACTTCCTCCTCGGATACCAATCACATCCAGCAGCCCATCTAGGTCCAGCTCTGGGAGCCCGCCCCTGGTCGGAGGCGAGTTTCTATGCATTTCCCAGAGAGGCTGCAGTTATCTCACACATTATCAAGCTGAATTAGGAGCTCACAGAAGGTGCTGATCCTGCATTTCTCTCCTTTCCCCACTTCACAGCACACAGCCCAGAGTCTTGTATGTGGACGTGTTCAATGACCCCATGGACTATACAGTCCATGGGATTCTCAAGACCAGGATACTGGAGCAGGTAACCTTTCCCTTCTCTGGGGGATCTTCCCAACCCAGGGATCGAACCCAGGTCTCCCGCATTGCAGGCAGATTCTTTACCAGCTGAGCCACAAGGGAAGCCCATGTATATATAATATATGCGATTTATATATATTTGCAATTTACCATTTTAATCATTTTACGTGTACATTCAGTGTATACTAAGTACATTTATAATGTTTTGCAGTCGCCACCACTATCCATTTCCAGAATTTTTCCATCATCCCAATAGGGATTCTTCACAAAGTAATACTATCCCCCCTTTCCCTCCTCATCCCAGCTCCTGGTACCCTCTACTCCACTTTCTGTAAACAGCGCAGGTACAACAGTGGGATTTGGGCAGGTTGAGAAGCAGAGCCCTCAGCCAGTCATTGTGGGGCCGTAGGAATGCTGTTTTTGCTTAGACTCTGAGTCTCACTTTCCTCACCTGAATGGTAGAAATAATGATACCATCCCTGCCTAAATCAAGCTTTTATCCTGAGAACTGAAAAATAACACAAGGGCTTCCCTGATGACTAAGTGGCAAAGAATCTGGTAGGAGACGTGGGTTCAATCCCTGGTCTGGGAAGACCCCAGATGCCTCAGAGCAACTAAGCCAGTGTCCCACAACAGTTTAAGCGGTGCACCTGAGCCTGGGAACCACAGTTCCTGAGCCCCCTTGCTGCAAGTGACGCCTGAGTGCCCTAGAGCCTGTGCTCTGCAACCAGAGAAGACACCGCAGAGAAGCCAGCTCACCCCAGCGAGAGGGCAGCCCCTGCTCCCTGCAAGTAGAGAAAAGCTCGAGCAGCAAAGACTCAGTGCAGCCTAAATAAATAAATAAAATTATTTTTTAAAAAAAGACAGCACAACCAATACATTTATATTCAAGCATACATACCTTTTTAGGTTTATAGCAAGCAAAAATTTTGTGAATACATTGATACAACGTAAGTAAGGCTGTGTTTTATATGCCCCAGGAAAGTTGCCTCTTCAGAGAATTGGTAATTAACTTTTTTGTTAAGTGGGTGACTCTGGGCACAGTGTCTGCTTTGAATGTTTAGCCTTGAATACTTCTTTCTTAGGCCCAGCTGCGTAGAACACTGACTGGCTGACACTGACAGGCTGACTTTAGGACGAAAGATGATTGAGTGTGGCAAGGAACTGCTCAAACAGGGCGGGCTGGTGAGAAGCCTTGTGAGAGGCTGGGACTTGTCTTCTTGCCCTCCCCGCTGCTTTTCTATAAACAGGATGAGTGGACTGGCCTCCCATCTCTCTGGGTGGAGGCAGTGTGAATCTTTGCCAAGGTGAGGAGCCAAGGTTAGGTGCATTTTCCAGAGATCTGTGCCTCGTGGGCCCTTCTAACAGACTCCAGAACCTTCCTGAGGAAGCTCAGTCTTTGTGATCACACAGCATAAGTACACCTTTCCTGCACATCTGGGGGCCATGGGGCCATCTTGGAAAAGTTGGAAAGACATGGGGGCACATCCAAGCTGGTTAGCCAGTGACTGTATTTAGCCTGACTACGTCTGGGTTTGCTTTTTCTTCCTTGGATATTTATCTCCTCCTTCTCCCCCTCCTTTTCCCTTCCAAGACCCTGGGTGCCAGAGGAGACCCAAGAACAAGTAAGAAGCAAGCCCCAGACACAAAGGCTGTGGACAGGGCCACCACGTGAAATGAGGCAGCCCCCCTTTAAGTAGCTTTTTGCTCACATGGGCGGTGCAAGCCAGACCCCTGGGCCAGCCCGATCCCCGGCGGTTCCCGTTGCTCCCAGTGTCTGGGCTGGAGCTGTGCTGGTGGGCGCAGTCAGCTTCCCGAGCTGGGCCTGGGCCTGGAAAATGTCAGCCTGCAGCCAGCTGTACATAAGCCACCAGCCACTCCTGGCTGAGGACACTTTTCTCCTCACCTTGCTCCAGACTTCCAGAGCTTGTGTCTGTCTCTGTTTATGTCTCGGTTCTGTGAATAGAGTCTCCTTCCTGAGGAAGCCTGTCCTTGGGGGCCATCTACTCCCCAGGGGATGAGGGTCTCAGCCATCACACCTGAGCCCTTCAGAACATTCCAAACCTTCTTAAGGAGGCAGCCAGGATCTAGAGCAGTGCTGGGTGGGGGCCAATGTACGGGCCCAGGGACGGCGTGATTCGAAGGAAGGAAGAGTCCCCATGCCCCAGTACACCCGCTCTCCCCCATGTCGCTGAAATTTCTACCAAGCTGTGACTCGGGGGGAAGTGGGGATGGGATAATCTGGGATGTTGGGCTTAACAAAGGTACAGGTACACTACTACGTATGAAATAGATAACCAGTGAGAATCTACTACAAAGCACAAGGGGAACAAAAGGAAGGTACAGTTTGTATGTAGGTTATATATTAAGTTAACCTTAAAAATACATTCCAGCGTATTAGGTGCAGACAAATGCTGTTTGATTTCACTTTTACAAGGTACCTAGAATAATCAAATTCATAAAGTCAGTAGTTACCTTGGTAGATGGCAGAGGCTGGGGGGTGGGGAGGGAGAATGGGGACTTAATGTTTTAATGGGGACAGAGTTTTAGGTTAGGAAGGCGAAAAATTCGGGAGGTGGATGATGGTGAGAGTTGCACAACAACGCGAATGTACTTAGCGCCACTGAATTCTGCAGTTACATGTGGTTAAACCAGTATGTTTTCTATAATGTGACTTTTACCACAATAAAAAACGCTAAGAAAAAAAGTTCCAATGACAGAAATGACGGTGTTTCTTGTTTGAATTGTACTTTCTAGGTTTTATTAGCTCTTTCAAACTCCACATCAGCTTCAAGTAGGTGGGTCAGGAATTGTTTCTGTTCTTTCATAGATGGGGACATGGGGAAGGTCAAGGAGATTGCAGTCCAAGCAGGCTCAGACTGGAATCAGTCGGCCTGGGTCCCACCCTCATTCTGTCATTGTCACTGTCAAGGAAAACTGGTGTTCCTTGAACTTAGTTTCCTGATTTGAATGTATTTTGTGATTTATAAAATTCTTTTCATTTAAATATGACATATCAGTTAAAAGCAGGCCGTGATGTACTGATATTCTCCAAGATAAGGTGCTAAGTACAAACAGTAACACATGGAATGTGGGTACAATCTGCTGATATTCAAGTTTTTTTTTTTTAATGCCTACATAAGTGGTGAGAGTTGCATAACCATGTGAAGGTATTTGGCACCAGTGAACCATACAGTTAAAATGATTAAAATAGTAGAATAATAATAATAAATAAAGTCCTGAATAGCTAATTAAAAAATGGCCATATGTCTACACACGTTTGATTGTGTTTGTGCATCACCAGCACTAGGAAGATACACAGGGCATGTTGCTCACAGGGGTGGAAGGAAGAAGGAGAAGCAGAGAGTGGCAAGAGGGAGCAGCAAGTCAGGGGTGGGAGGCTGACTTTTCTATTTCTTTGTACTTTTTAATTTTCTATTGTGTATAAACAAAATTTTTAAATGAAAATATTTTATGCTGGAAGTCTTAAGGTTTTTTTTTTTGGAGCCAATGGGATGATGTAAATGATATAAGACATTTTATGTACATAATGAGATTATGATTACCACCATTAGACTTGACAACGTTGTTACCAGAAAAAAATATAGAAACTGAGATGTAAGTTAAATTTGGCCTCTGGTTTTCTCACCTAAAAAGTTAGGGGAAAAAAAGTTAGGGGAGTGAGAGGGAATCACGTGAGTTCTGAGAAAACGAGAACATGAAAAACCAGATGCAACACGCAGCACGCCATTCTCCCTTCTTGTGTCCTGTGCCAGGCAGACTCTGGAAAATGTTCTGTTTCAAGTAAATTTCGACATCCAAAAAGGTCTCAGGGCAGTACTACCCAAAAGAAATATAATGCAAGTCACCTGTGTAAGGGCTTCCCTGGTGGCTCAGCTGGTAAAGAATCTGCCTGCAATGTGGGAGACCTGGGTTCGATCCCTGAGTTGGGAAGATCCCCTGGAGAAGGGAAAGGCTACCCACTCCAGTATTCTGGCCTGGAGAATTCCATGGATTGTATAGTCCATGGGGTTGCAAAGAGTCGACCCGACTGAGCGACTTTCACTTTCACTCACATGTGTAATGTTAGGTTTTTAAAAAGCACAGGGCTTCCCTAGTGGTACAGTGAATAGGAGTCCATCTGCCAGTGCAGGGGACATGGGTTCAAACCCTGGTCTGGGAAAACTCCACATGCCGTGGAGCACCCATGCCTGTGGACCACAACTACTGAAGCCTGCATGCTCTGGAGCCAGTAAGTTGCAACTGCTGAGGCCTGTGCACCTAGAGCCTGTGCTCTGCAAGCGAGTGAAGCCACTGGAATGAGAAGCCTGTGCATGGCAACTAGAGAGTAGCCCCTACTCTCTGCAACTAGAGAAAACCTGCACGCAGCAAGCAAAAACCCAGCACAGCCCCAAAATACATAAATACAGCAGTGTATACATGTCCAAAAAATTTTTTAAGGTACCAAGAAATAAGTGACATTCATCTTAATAATGTATTTTAATTAACTCAATATATTAAAAATGTAGATTTAGCATGTAAACAATGCAAAATTATTCGTGGGATATTAGACGCTGATTTTCTGGCTGAATCTTTGAAATGTGCGTGTAATTTTCACTTATGGCACATCTCCAATCAGACCAGCCCCGTCTCAGGCAATCAATGTTAGCCCATGTGGGCCTAACCCCTGCCCTATTGGAGGGAGCAGACAGAGGGTGTGTGCTCTTTGCCAGAGATGACTCGATGGGAGGCTCTGGATAACTCAGGGGTCTGAGGCTGAAAGACGCTGACAGAGGTAAAACCAGGGTTGCCCAGTCCAGGTTGGGCAGGTAACAGGGGCACAAAATGTGCTTGAGTAAATAAACAGGGAACTGTACAGTCTGCCCTGTGAGGTTAGCCTCCCATCATCTCAGGGAAGGTCAAGTGCTTCACCGCAGTGAAGTGGAAAGGGAACTGGACAGGACGCGGGTGGGGGAGGTCAGGGAAAGGACCGCCAATGTCTCCGGGTGACAGCCCACTGCCCGCTGCCCTGGCCTCTCCTCCCTCCTCCCCAGTCTTCGTTGTGAGCTCTTTGCCAGCCCGAGCCCTAAATGTGCTGCCCTGGTCTGAGCCTCCTCTCCCCACACTACACGTTGCTCTCTGTTCAGGGCGCCGGGTCCTCCCATGGGCTCATTCTACCGCCCCGAGAACTCCCCCGAGCTTGCATCTTCTGCGCATCTCACTTGGGTCTCCCGTCTCCTTCCTCTCCACCCTCACTCCTCTCACCTGGTGCCCTCTTCAGCTCCTTGAGTCTGAGAGCACAGTGTGGCTTCTTTCCTTCTCCCCACTTCCAGATCACCAGCAAACCCACTGCCTGTCAAGAATTACCACTACTTCTCACTCAAGTGCTGTGAACATCTGATTCTGTTCTTACACGGAAGGGTCTTCCTGCAGGCAGCATGTCTTTCAAAAACTTAAATTTTAAAGGGCTCCCACCTGTCACAAATGTCCCTGGATGAAGTTCAGGGCCTGTGTGTGTCACCAGCCTACCTCTGAGGATCTCATCTCTCTCCACTTCCACTGCTGCCCTTTGTGATGGGATGAATCATGATCCCCTTGAATTCATATCCCCCGGGAACTTCCACACATGACTTTATTTGGAGATAGGGTCTTGACAAGTGTAATTAAGGATGGAGATGAGGTCACTCTGGATTAAGTGACCCTAAGGCCAATGACAATCTGCTTATGGGAAGCAGAGACACAGAAGAGGCAGAGATTAGAGTCATGTAGCTACAAACCTCAAGGATGGCCAGGACCCCCAGAAGCTAGGAAGGAGTGAGGAAGGATTCTCCCTTAGAGTCTTCTGAGGGGAGTTTGGCTCTGATGACGCCTTGATTTGGAGCTCTCACTGGCAACACTGTGAGCGGATCAATTTCTGTTGTTTGAATCCACCGTGTTTGTGCTAACATGTTACGACGGCCCTAGGAAACCAAGGCGCTATTTCTGTTTCAGCTGTAACTTGCAGTTACTTGGGTTGCCTTGTACTCACCCTTCCTTCAGGGCTGCCCAGCCTCCCTTCCCCTTCAACCCGACTGGTGGAAGCATCCTGATGCATATTCTCAGATGGGTTAAGTGTGTCCCTGCTGTGTCCCCGGGGGCACGTGGCTCTCTGTGTACTAACTGCCTCTCTAATTGCCTGAGTTCCCTGTCGGCGGGGAGCCCTGTGAATCCAGGAGTGTCTGCGGGACCCGTGTCCTCTCCCCACCAGATCCGCCTGCAGCAGATCCTGAGTGTTTATGAGAGGACTGAATGCTAGTTCTTCTGTCAGGCATTGCTCTTTGTGGGCATCATTGCTAGTTATCCTTGCTAAAGCTTTGTGAGTTAGATATTACTAGTATTTTTTTTTTCTTCTATATTTTGGCCTCACCTCATGTCATGTGGGATCTTCGTGCCCTGGCCAGGGATAGAACCCAGGTCCCCTGCAGTGAAAGTGCACAGTCCTGACTGTTGGACCATGAGGGAAGCCCTTTTAGTGTTTATTTTCAATTCAAGACCTGGAAACCAAGGCTAAGGCTCCCAGGGCTGACCTGAGTGGCATCAAGGTCTATTTACAGGCTTTGTAGTCAACAGGAATCTGAAAACTTATTTTGGGCGCTACTTGGCCTGGCTATCAAAGAAGTATTTTTCCTGTGTGTGTGCTCAGCCTTGTCCAGCTCTTTGACTGCAGCCTGCTAGGCTTCCCTGTCCTTTGCTTTCTCTAGGTGCTGCTGTTCCTGGGATTCTCTAGGCAAGAAAACTGGAGTGGGTTGCCATGCCCTCCTCCAGGGGACCTTCTCAACCCAGGGACTGAACCCAGATCTCCTGTGTCTCTTGCGTTGGCAGGTGGATTCTTTACCACCAAGCCACCTCGGAATTCGAAGTCAGACTTTGCCAAGTAACGTGCTGTTGATATCCAGTAGAAAACGACAGTGGTCATCCCTGGGGGACAGAGTGAGGCCAAGAGAAGAGCTCCAACCTGGAAGTGCCATCACTAGAAGACACTCGTGGGCAAGTGCTCATCTTGGTGCCCACTGCTCCTCTGCCCCCCAATACCCCCCAGGCCCCCTGCAAGTGCCCCCCTGTAATTGCAACTTGCAGGAACTGAGTTCCAAGTTAGGAAGCCTTAGGGGGTCCAGGTCTCCCTGCTGACCTGGGCAAGTCCTTTCATCTCTCAGGCCATCATCAGCCTTCTTCACCTCCTCCAGACCAACTGAAATGGAATTTCTAGATTAGGGTCCACATGTGTGTTTTTAAAGGTCCCCTAGAACATGGGTCCCCAGCTCTGGGCCTCAGACTGGTGCCTCCTGTCGGATAAACAGAGGCATTAGATTAGAAATAAAGTGTGTGATGCATGCATTTGGATCATCCCCAAACCACCACACCCACCTTGGGTCCATGGAAAAAGAGTCTTCCTTGAAATCGGTCCCTGGTGCCAAAACAGCTGGGGATGCTGCCCTAGACAGTTCTAGGGGTGGAGAATCAATGGAAGGAGGTGGGGAACCTGGAAACCTTGGGTGCTTAGACAGGCGGGAACCCCCAAGGGGATAGAGGGTGAAGATGGGGAAGCCATAGAAAATGAAGGCGAACCTGGCTGAGTTGTGTGCCCTGGGTGGGGCTGGGGAGTGGGGCTGTCACAGCTCCTAGGAGAACATTCACAGACACTTGGCCCCTGGGCCTCAGTAAACCGCTGCACTGACCCAGCCCCTTCACTCCCCCTCCCAACAGGAGCCCTTTACCAAAGGCTATCACCCAGCCCTCACCTTGGCCCCAGGTGTCTCCAGGCTCACTGGACACTGGACCTGATTTCTTTCATCCACACACCTGTCTTTCCCTGGAGTTTGAACTCCTCCAGCCTGAGTCCACACCTTCTGCTCATACTAACCTTACCTTAATTGACTCCACCCACGTGTGTCCCATCTCTAGTGCATGTTTTCTCCCCCTAGAGATCTGGGCAGAGGCCTATGGTGCAAAAAGCATGGGCTTTGGAGGCCCCACACCTGCAAGAATTTTCACTTACTGGCAATGTAACTTGGAGCAAATGATTAACCTGGCTGCCAGCCTCCCTTTCCTTGTCTGTAAAAAGGGAATAATAATACCTTCCTCTTAGGGTTGTTGTGAAGATAAGATGAGGCAATGTGGAGAATGTCCTTGGCATATAGTAGGTGATCAATAAATTCATGTTGATTAACCAAGCAACTGGATAATCATTGCCATAATTGTAACTCAGATCAGGGAGTACTTGCCTATTTTCTTCTTTAATAGAGTCAGTCTGTCGGGTATCATTAGGCTCATTTTACAGATACAGAAAAGGAGATTCAGACAACTTATCAAGTCCTCAAGGCCCACTCCTCCTAAGAGGCACAGGTGGGGCTGCCCTACGCTGTGGCTCCCCTTTGATCCTGCACTTCCTCTGCTCCAGGGCTCCTTGGCTGGATGGATGTGAGAGAGTGAGATCAATTGCCAGTTTGGGCTCTCTTCTTGGGCCAAGAGCACAGTCCGAGTCCGAGGTTCAACAAGCTCCCTCCTGGGTCTTTTTGATAGAACTCTTTGATAGAGCTCAAGCTTGGCGATCCTGGCCAACGCTGCCATCTGCCAGGGAGCGGGGAAGGGTCTGCCGCGTGTGGCCGCGGGCTCTGGTCGTTGGCAGAGGGGCCGGGCTGTGTCGGGTTCTGGGGCGTGCTCCTGGGTGAGCGCATGTGCAGCCCTCCGGCTCACGTTCCCGGGCCGAGGTGGGGCTGGGCACGCGCTGCGCCTCTTGTTCCCTCTCGGTTCCTTTCCACGATGGCCTCGGGGCTGCCAGTGGATCAGGCCGTCTGTTTTCTGCAGCAGGGCACGTTGTCGCGTTGTCTTAGGGCGGGAGTGGTGAGAGGAGGGAGGCGTGATGGGGTTGGGACATGAGACAGCAGCCGCGTGCGCCTCCTCTCAGGCTGGTCCGAGGCCAAACTGATGGGAGACCCACTGGAGGATCCAGAATTCAGAGTCTGGCAAAGGGGGCTGTGCGGTCTCCTGGGCAGGAGGCGGGGTTGCTGCTGGGGTCCCAGCCTCCCCTCCGTGCAGGGCCTGGTGAGAAGCGGGTCGTGTTGCCAAGCTGCCATGTCCAGGCTGGGCCCGGCTTCCTGGGCCAGGAATTCAGTGACACCCTGTCCCCCATTCCCTGACCTGGCTCCCCAGGTTCGGGTCATAGCGGCAAAAATGATCTCATGAGTTTTGCTTTTTATTTTTTCCCCTTCAGATTTTTATTTAGAACATAAAAGATGGCTCTACCCGGGCGACTCCACCAGGGTCCCCCACCTCTTTCTCTCTCGTGCCCTGGCTGTGTTGATGGTACTATGGTGTCTGTCCCAGCCCTGCCCCTGGCAGCTCCCCTCACACAGTGCTCAGTGCCTGGTGCGGGTGTTGGGAGATGCCGAGGAACATGCCCGGGGCTTTGAGCCCTTTCCATGCTGCCAGCCTCTCTCGCTGCTCCCGGAGCAGACAGGCTTGCTGGAAGTTGTGACCAGTGGGAGCTAAGAAGGGAGGAAACACACCCACGCTGGGCTTGAGGGAGAGCTCGCAGGGTTGGAGGGTGAGTGGAGCTGAAGGGGAGGAAGACGGGATCCAGAAACATCTCAAGGACCCCTCAATCCCAGGCCTTGAGCCCCTCTTTCTCTTGGGGAGTTGAACTCAGATATCCCTCGAGAGTCAGACAGCCTACTTCCTCTCTCTCTGCCCTCTCCTTGCCCAGCTGGCCCAGCATTCTCGGGCAGGCCTGGGTGCCTGGAGTTTCTTCTGTGGCCAGCTTAGCCCCTCAGACAGGCCTCTGGGGCCACAGCTAAGCTAGTGAGGCCTGAAGGCCTGGGACCTTCTGAATGGGGCGGCTGTGCATGCTAAGTCGCTCAGTTGTGTCTGACTCTTTGCAGTGCTATGGACTGTAGCCTGCCAGGTGCCGCTGTCCAAGGGATTCTCCAGACAGGAATACTGCAGTGGGGTTGCCATGCCTCTTCCCTCAGAGGATCTTTCTAGACCCAGGGATAAGACCCATGTCTCTTAGGTCTCCTGCATTGGCCGGCGGGTTCTTTACCGCTAGCACCACCTGGGAAGCCCTTTGAATGGGGAGGGGAGCGCAAAGCGGGAGAAAAGGAGGAAAGAAAAATGGGCAGTCTGATCTGGTGATTTAATTAGTTCCTGGAATCCATCTCGCTGCACAGAAATACACGCTGAATGAGACTCAGCCTCTGACCTCTCCCTGCCTGCGTTCAAAATGGCCGGTAGGAGCTTTGATCAAAGGCAGGTGACCATACAGCGTCTACACCAGCAACTACCGTGCAACAGAGAAAGCAGGTGTGTGAGCATAGATAGATGTGTGTGCTGGTTTTTTAAGTGGAAGGAAGGAGGAAGGAGTCTGGGGGGTCTTGGGGAGGGTCTTCACTGAACTCACCTGGGGTCATAGGGAGTGTCACTGAAATGTTTTGGGAGTGGGGCGCTAAAGTCAGAATGTGACACTGAGACCCAAGCCCAGTTCTACAGATAACATAATGAAGGAGCAGTTGGGGGTGGATGGGTGCGTGTGGGGGTGGGGGGCAGTTTGCCTGCCAGGAGCCTCCTGTCCCCAGGCCTTAGACAGAGAGGGAGGAAATGGGAGTCTCTGCCCTGGAGCCTATCTACATTCTAAAATAACTTCTATGACACTCATGGTTCTTAAAACAATTTCACCTTCATCCTAGTATCTCATTTTGAGCAGGCAAGCTTCTTGAAGGCAAAGGCTCTTTGGAGCCTTGGGGGTCACAGGAGTGTCAGTCCAGACCTGTGTGAAGGATCAGATCACAATATGAAAAACCACAGGTGTGTGAAGCCAGGGAACCCAGAGGTTTAAGTGAGTCTGAAGTCTAAGAACCAGGCCGCATTCTTCACTATAAATTTTATCTGTACAGATAAAGTTGTTCAGCCGCTAAGTTGTGTCTGAGTTTGCGACCCGATGAACTGCGGCATGCCTGCCAGGCCTCCGTGTCCTTGACTATCTCCTGGAGTTTGCTCAAACTCATGTCCATTGAGTCAGTGATGCCATCCAACCATCTCATTCTCTGTCGCCCCCTTCTTCTCCTGCCCTCAATCTTTCCCAGAACCAGGGTCTTTTCCAATGAGTTGGCTCTGGGCATTAGGTGGCCAAAGTATTGGAGCTTCAGCTTCAGCATCAGTCCTTCCAATGAATATTCAGGGTTGATTTCCTTTAGGATTGACTGGTTTTATCTCCTTGCTGTCCAAGGGACTCTCATGAGTCTTCTCCAACACCACAATTTGAAAGCATCCATTCTTGGGAAACAGTGTTTTTAAAGCACCTTTATCTCAGCTATCTTTTTCCCTAGTACTGTCTTGCTTCTTTTTTTTTTTTAATTTTAACTGATTTTTACTGTGAACAGTAAAAATGTAAAAATTCATATTTAAAATACAAAATTTATAGTTTTGTGGTATTAACAATATTTCCATTGTTGCATCTCCCTCACTACTATCCATCTCCAGAATGTTTTTTAAAATTGAAATATGGTTGATTTACAGTGTTGTGCTAGTTTCTGATTAGTATAGCAAAGTGATTCATATATATATATATATATATATATATATATATATACACACACACACACACATCCTTTATCAAATTCTTTTCAATAATAGGTTATTACAAGATATTGATCCAAACATTTTTAAAAATTAAGGTATAAGACTTTCCTGGTGGTGCAGTGGATAAGGATCTGCCTGCCAATGCAGGAGACCTGGGTTTGATCCCTGGTCTGGGAAGATTACACGTGCTGTGGAGCAAATAAGCCCATACACCACAACCTCTGAGCCCATGCTCTACAGTCCACAAGCAACAACTACTCAAGCCCATGTCTAGAGCTTGTGCTCCGCAACAAGGGAAGCCACTGCAATGAGATGCCTGAGCACAGCAAGGAAGAGTAGCCCCTGCTCGCTGCAGCTAGAGAAAACCCACATGGCAACGAAGACCCAGGGCAGCCAAAATTAAATAAATAAATGAATTAAAATTTAAAAATTGAGATGTAGTTGAGTATAAGTTGCAACTGTACAATATCATGATTCACAATTTTAAAGATTATGCTTCTTTTATAGTCATTATTGGTTATATACCCTGTGCTGTACAATAGATCTTGAAGCTTATTTTATACATACTAATTTGTACCTCTTAATCCCCTACCCCTATATTGCTCCTCCCCACTTCCCTCTCCCTATTGGTAACCACTAGTTTGTTTTCTGGTCAGTTTTCTTCTTTTTTGTTATAGTCACTAGTGGTATTTTTTAGATTCCACACGTAAGTGGTATCATACAGTGTCTGTCTTTCTCTGACTTATTTCACTTAGCATGGTGCCCTCCAAGTCCATTCCATGTTGCTGCAAATGGCGAAATTTTGTTCTTTTTTATGGCTGAGTAGTGTGTGTATATATATATATATTTGTGTGTGTGTGTGTGTATACATACATCATATCTTCTTTACTCATTCATTCATCTATTGATAAATAATAGCTTCCATGTCCTGGCTACTGTAAATAGTGCAGCTATGAATGTTGGGGTACATGTATCTTTTCAAATTAATGTTTTCATATATACCCAGAGTGGAATTGGTGGGTCATATGATAGTTCTATTTTTAGTTTTTGGAGGAAACTCCATACCGTTTTCCAGTGTGGCTGCACCCACTAACAGGGTAGGAGAGTTCCCTTTTCTCTACATCTTTGCCAACATTTGTTATTTGTTTTCTTTTTGATCATAGCCACTCTGACAAGTGTGAAGTGATATCTCATTGTGGTTTTGATTTATATTTTCCTGATAATTAGCACCCTGTTGGCCATCTGCATTTCCTCTTCTGGAAAATGTCTATTCAGTTCTTCTGCTCATTTTTAAATTGCATTGTTTGGGTTTTTTGATGTTGAGTCGTATGAGCTATTTATACATTTTGGATGTTAGCCCCTAATCGGTCATATCGTTTGCAAATATTTTCTTCCATTCAGTAGATTTTTTCATTTTGTTGATGGTTTCCTCTGCCCTGCAAAGGCTCTTAAGTTTAATTAGGTCTCATTTGTTCATTTTCACTTTTATTTCCTTTGCTTCCAGAGACAGAGCCAAAAGAAATATTGCTACAATTTATATCAAAGACTGTTCCCTCTCCAGAACAATTTTATCTCCCCAAAGGGAAATTCTACACCTGTTAAGCAGTAACTCCACATTCCCCCCTCCCCCCAGCCCCTGGCAATCACAGCTCGACCTTCTATCTCTATGAATTTGACAACTCCAGGTACTTCATGTAAGTGACTTTATACAGTTATTTCCCTTTTGTGTCTCATTAACTCTTTCTGTTGGCTTTAGTTACATTCACGCAGTCCTGGTCTCATCCAGCTTATATCTATCAGGCAGAAGTAAGCCCACTTGCTCTTCATGGGGTAGGTCGGATTATCGCTCCACAGAGGGCAAAATCAGGTGAGAATGTCCCTTAGCAGATTCTTCCTAACAGGGCAGGCTGACGAGGCGTGCTGAGACTGTGTTGTAATGAGTCACCATCACTACTTCTTATAAGTCCGCGGCGTGCTAGTTTGAGAGCCCTGGTGGCTTACTCACTTTTGTCCCCATGGCCTCCACCTCACCTGAGCTCGTGTTTGTCGAGTGGATCGATTGCTGAAAATAGCCCTTGTTAAGGGAGAATCTTAACAAGGATGAACAATGCCTCCAAGATTCTGGTGTGAAGTATGATTATCCAATAAGAACTCATATCTGATCTGGGCACTTGCTCTAAAATACAAATGATGTCAAAATTAAACGTATCTAGGGCAAACAAAATATTTTCCCATGTATTGATGGGAATCAATGCCTTAAAAAAAGGCATAAAAACTTTATTCACATGAGATCAAGAACAGAGTCACTCTAAGATCAAAATCTGGTCCTGATATATGAATTTGCTATTGATTTTCCTTGCTATTGACTTGCCCGAAAAATTGGGTGTGCCGCAAACTTTTTTCCCTACCGTGTGACACCTCACGTCTATTTTCATGTCTCTTTCAGCCTGAGGAAGTAGGTCAAAAGTAGGGGAATCAGGTCCAACAAAAAGAGTATGAGGTGTCGGCTGAAAAGTAGAGGCTGAGAGGGGGATGTGTTTCCCACAGGGGGGCTTCACTTCCAAGAATTTCTACTTCAAACCACTCCTGGTCCACAGATGTGGGCCAGACTCCAGCAGAGCCGGAGAGATGGCACCTCGGTCCTGGAAGAGCTGCCTGAGGGGAGAGGGAGGGAGGGTCCCAGGGTGCGTGGTTTCCCTCCTGGGAGTCAGGTGAGCAGGCACTTATATCCGGATGACTCATTAGCCCGGGTGAGGCTGGGGCAAGCCTGGGGCAGCACGCTGCTGAGGTTGACTTCACGCACTTGCCCTGGGCTGGCAGGCCTCTCTAAGAATGACAGGCCAAGAGTCGATTACACAGGACTCTGAGAAGGTAGACAATCTCCCCTATACACAAACACACAGGCAGGTCAAACCTAGGGCTTCTAATTGTCCCCCCGGCCAGGAACCGAGGCAGGAGTTTGGACTGTCTTTTTCTTGGATTAATCTGGAATAACTGCCCCCTGTATCTCCTCTTGCCCTTGTTGGCCTGACATACTCGAGAATCTAGAGACCCAACACTACCGATGTTATGGGTCAGATGATTCTTTGTTGAGGGCGCTCTCCGTGCCTTGTAAGGTTTTGAGGAGCCTCCCTGACCACTACCCACTGGATGCCAGTAGTGCCTCCCAAGCTGTGATAATTAAAAACGTCTGTCCGTGTTGCCAAACATCCCCTGGGAAATAAAACTACCCGACTGAGACACACTTATCTCCTTAAAATGTTTAATGCTGTGTGTCAGTGTCTCAGATTTCAAACGAGTGGCCTGATTTTGATTAAAGGTCAATTCAGAATGAGGAAATGCAACAGTGACTAGCAAACAGTGTGTGGAGCAGAGCACGAGGAGACCAGTTCTACAGTGAACTGGTCTGCAGCCTAGAGCAGGCTCATTGTGCTTCTGGAGACTTAGACTTGCAAACCCCTAATGCAGCAAAATATAGCAGTTTTCTTCTAACTGTGCAGGTGCGTGGCTAAGATAAGGATCAGAAAATGCCGATCAGGTCTGGGAGTTCTTTGGAGAAATTTGCATGATGGTAAGGCCAGTGTTCCTGTTAACCCAAGTTGTTAACTTTGTGTTTGAAGCACAGTGAGGCCAAACAAACTGAAGCATTGGAGTTTGGAGCAGAGAAAGTTTTAGTGCAAGGCCAGAAAAGGAGATGAAGCGGTTCATGCCTTGAAAAGCTTCAAGCTCCCAGAAGGGTTTTGGCAAAGCACTTTTAAAGAGCAGGTAAAGGGATGGAAACAGTGGAAATAGTGACAGACTTAATTTTTTTTGGCTCCACTGCAGATGGTGCCCTCAGCCATGAAATTAAAAGATGCTTGCTCCTTGGAAGAAAAGTTATGACCAACCTAGACAGCATATTAAAAAGCAGAGACATTACTTTGCCAACAAGGATCCATCTAGTCAAGGCTATGGTATTTCCAGTAGTCACGTATGGATGTAAGAGTTGGACTATAAGGAAAGCTGAGCACCAAAGAATTGATACTTTTGAACTGTGGTGTTAGGGAAGACTCTTGAGAGTCCTTTTGACAGCAAGGAGATCCAACCAGTCCATCCTAAAGGAGATCGGTCCTGAATATTCATTGTAAGGACTGATGCTGAAGCTGAAACTCCACCTGATGCAAAGAACTAACTCATTTGAAAAGACCCTGATGCTGGGAAAGATAGAAGGCAGGAGGAGAAGGGGACAACAGAGGATGAGATGGTTGGATGGCATCACTGACGCAATGGACATGAGTTTGAGTAGGCTCTGGGAGTTGGTGATGGACAGGAAGGCCTGGTGTGTTGCAGTCCATGGCGTCACAGAGAGTCAGACACGACTGAGCGACTGAACTGATCTGAACTCCAGTGTACTTGTATACTTGCCTGGAAAATTCCATGAACAGAGGAGGCTGGCAGGCTACAGTTCATATTATCATAAAGAGTCAAACACCACTGAGTGACTCAGCAACAACAACAGGTACTTCAGACAGGAGCTAAAGCAGAGGATGTGGGGAAAGGCCTGCCCTAGGAAGGCCTCATAGGGTCCTGCTTGGTTACAATAAGCGTTTTGACTATTCTCTGTCCCATAGTCCCCACACTCCTTTGAACTATCCCAGGAACCCCCTATTTATGTTTCTCAGCCTATTTCTCACCCCTGGGGGTGGAGGAAGGAAGGGGAGCACTTGGGTTGAACCTCGTGAGTTGCATCTGGTACAGTTCCCTATGACGTACGGCCTGGCAGTGAGCCTGGCTGAGGCCTGCTGACCTCCTGAGTTGGGGGACCATGTGACTTGGGTTAAAAATGGGCAAGAAGCACATCCTGTTTCCCTGTGTCCTCCAAGGACACAGGCCCTGCTCACCTAGACGTTCCTCACACTGTAGACAGTCTTGCATTAAACGGATCAAGAGTGAAGGGGAAAGTGCTTTGCTGGGAGTCCAGAACCTGGAACTCAGGTCTCAGCGTTGCTACCTCCCCTCTCTGTTGCTTTGCTTTTATTACGTGTAACATGAGAGGGCTGAACTGGACGACCTCTAAGTTTACGTTGAGCTATGACATTCTCTAGTTCTGGACGATGTCTGCAGTTCTTAAACAGCTCTCAGTGTGCGTGTACTGTGGGTCTGCAGAAAGCAGTACCGGCAGACCGTGTCTTCTGAGAGTTCAGATTCTGAATCTGGCTGCTTAAAGGATTGGAGGCCCGACTCCAGGAACCTGAATCCTTACAAGTTGTGTGATCTTTCTAAAGTTATTTACACACTTAGTTTCTTCCCCTATAAAATGGACCTAAATGTTCTTAGAACAATGCCTGCCACATAACAAATTCTCTGTGTGTGTGTTAGCTCCCCCAGGGTAAAATGATTGGAGATTCGTACCCTGTGGATTGAAACTGCAAAATATCAGTAGCAGGACAACTGAAAGAGGAAGCTGGCCCCTTCCCAGATAGAAGATAAGAGACTAAGCATTTTTTATTCTCCAAGTCAGGAGACCCCTCTGACTTCTCATGCACAGAAAGCCTCCTTGGAGGTCTAAAGGGGAGTGATGAGTAACTGATGCTCATTACCCATAGGCTTCTTGAGTGGAATCCATCTTGGCTAAGAAATGTGTGTGCATACATGGAAAGACTGAGATATACCAAATACAGATGCTGAACCAGGCAAATCAAAATGACTGGCCGAAGGAAACCCAGAAGAAATGCCCCATATAAGTGATTTAAACTGCCACAAGTATGTGACTCTCTCTGAGTCTGCCTGTGTGTCTCTCCACGTATACTTTTTTCCTCTCCTAATGAACACTCTTCTGCTTCTGTTAGGTTCTTGTCATTTCTGTCCTTTATTATGCCTGTGTTTAAAATGGCCAAGACCTAACAGAAGAAGTTAAGAAGAGGTGATAAGAATGAAGAACTAACTATACAAAAAAGGTCTTAATGACCCAAATAACCACAATGGTGTGGTCACTCACCTAAAGCCAGATATCCTGGAGTGTGAAGTCAAGTGGGTCTTAGGAAGGTTACTATGAATAAAGCTAGTGGAGGTAATGGAAATCCAGCTGAGCTATCTAAAAGATGATGCTGTTAAAATGCTGCACTCAGTATGCCAGCAAATTTGGAAAACTCAGCAATGGCCTCAGGACCGGAAAAGGTCAGTTTTCATTCCAATTGCCAAAAAAAGCCATGCCAAAGAAGCTAGCAGAATCCTTTAAGTGAGGCTTCAACAGTACATGAACCAAGAACGTCTGGATTTGCAAACTGATTTAGAAAGGCAGAGGAACTAGAGATTAAATTGCCAATATCCACTGGATCATAGAAAAAGCAAAGAAATTCCAGAAAACCATCTACTTCTGCTTCATTGACTATGATAAAGCCTTTGACTGTGTGGATAACAACAAACTGTGGAAACTTCTTCAAGAGATGGGAATACCAGGTCACCTTACCTGCTTCCTGAGAAACCTGTGTGCAGGTCAAGAAGCAACAGTTAGAACTGGACATGGGACAATGGACTGGTTCAAAATTGGGAAAGGAGTACCTCAAGCCTGTATATTGTCACCCCACTTATTTAACTTCTATGCAGAGTACATCATGTGAAATGCAAGGCTGGATGAATCACAAGCTAGAATCAAGATTGCCGGGAGAAATATCAACAACCTCAGATATGCAGATGATACCACTCTAATGGCAGAAAGCAAAGAGGAACTGAAGTGCCTCTTGATGAGGGTGAAAGAGGAGAGTGAAAAAGCTAGCTAAAAGCTCAGCATTGAAAAAGCTAAGATCATGGCATCTAGTCCTATTCATGGCAAATAGACAGGGCAAAAGTGGAAACAACGGCTAATTTTATTTTCTTGGACTCCAAAATCACTGTGGATGGTGACTGCAACCACAAAATTAAAAGATGCTTGCTCCTTGGAAGAAAAGCTATGACAAACCTAGGCAGTGTGTTAAAAATCAGAGACATTACTTTGCCGACAAAGATCCATCTAGTCAAAGCTATGATTTTTCCTGTAGTCATGTATGGATGAGAGAGTTGGATCATAAAGAAGGCTGAGTGATGAAGACCTGATGCTTTTGAATGGTATTTCTGGAGAAGACTCTTGAGAGTCCCTTGGACAGCAAGGAGATCAAACCAGTTAATCCTAAAGGAAATCAACCCTGAATATTCATTGGAAGAATTGATGCTAAAGCTGAAGCCTCAGCACTTTGACTGTCTGATGTGAAGAGCCGATTCACTGGAAAGGACCCTGATTCTGGGAAAGATTGAGGGCAGGAGGAGAAGAGGTGACAGAGGATGAGATGGTTGGATGGCATCCCTGACTCAATGGACATGAGTTTGAGCAGGCTCCAGGAGATGGTGAAGGACAGGGAGGCCTGGCATGACGCAGTCCCTGGGGTCACAGAGCAACAGCAACAACAATAAACACTACTTACTTCACTATTTTTCTTACTTTTATATATTTTTCAGTATATCTGTGGGGCTTCTTTTTCTGCAAAGCCAAAGAGTCAGGGCCTTGTCACTGATGATTGGCCTAATGTTTAGGATCCAGTGTTCTCACTGTTGTGACCCACCTCCGACCTCAATCTCTGGCCAGCACCAACGCCCTTTAAGCCGGTGCAGGCAGAGGCCACCAGAGATCAATACTGTGGTGATCAAACCATAGTAAAGATGTAAACAAAATGCTGGGAAATCTAGGTGAAGGATGTTATCCAAGCAATCCAGGAAGGCTTGTCTGTGTGCATCTCTGTGGCTTTAACCAAAGAAAAGACTCAGAAACCAGGAGCATCCAAGTAAATCCAATTCCCCTGCATCCTGTGTTGCTTTTCCCGAGCCGGTGGGCTGTCTTCCAGAAGTGGGAGGCTTGGCTCCCCAAGTGTTCTCTCCAATGTGGCCTGGGTCCAAATTCTCTTGAGGTCACTTCAGACTCCTAGAGCCTGAACAGCTGCTTTTGGGGAAAAGTCAACTGTATGTTGAACTGATGAAGTTTCCTAGCATTTGAATTGTTAATGGCGAACAAATAGCTGGTAACTCAGAGAAGTAATATCTACCACTGGTGCTGAAAAAACCTGAAATTTCTGTACAACATTGGAGAATACAAAGTCCTGTCTTTTACCCCCAGGTACAGTTCAGAACCAAGTCTCGAGAACCGACAGAGACGACCCTAATGATAAGGCACCAATGGATAAACAAGTCCCAGAGAAGAGGTGTTGGTACCCTGGGCATGCTATTACTGAATCCTTTGTTTCTCTTGGCTTTTTTTGGGGAGGGGGATCCTTCTGGCAAGTGCACTGAATGTAACTATCAAGAGCCAGACAATTCAGTGGGGAAAAGGGTAGTGTTTTCAACAAATGGTCCTGGGATAACTGACCATCCTGTGTAACAGAATGAAGTTGGACCCCACCTCATGCCATATACAAAAACTCACTCAAAATGGATCAAAGATCTAAAAGTATGAGCTAAAACCATAAAACGCTCAGAAGAAAATGTAGGGGTAGATCTCTGTGGCCTCGGCAGAGACAATGGTTTCTCTGCTATGACACCGAAAGTGAAAAAAAATAGATAAAATTAGATATCATTAAATTAAAAAAAAAATCAAGAAAGTGAAAAGACAAACCACTGAATAGGAGGAAATATTTTCACACGAAAACTTGTTCACAAATATTGATAACCAAATTGTTCATAATAATCTATTATAAACAGATTTCATAATTTGGCTCTATTTTGGAAGTGCCAAAAAGTGAAAAGAAACCAAATGCTCCTCAGCTAAGCATGTATGGATGAACAAATACGGAACATCCAAACAGTGGGATGCTATTCAGCCACAAGAAAGGGACTGAGGCAGTGCATGCTATGACATGGCCAAACCCCTCCAACATTTATGCTGAGCCCAGGAAGCCAGACACACAAGGCCGCGTGTGGTGTGATTTCGTTTATATGTAATGTCCAGAGCAGGTCAGTGCAGAGACAGAAAGTAGGTTCATGACTGTGGGGGCTGAGAGGAGGAGAGAAGGGAGGGCCTGTCAAGGTGGGCACGGTTTCTTTCGGGGCTGATGAAAATGCTCTGGTGCCTGACAGTGGTAATGGTTGCACAGCCTGGGTAATATGTTAAAAATTGTTGAATTGTACACTTTAGAAGAATGAATCTTGTGGTTTGTGAATTATACCTCAAAAAAAAAAAAAAAGGGTGGCTATCATGTGAGACATCTCTCCCCCTCCCTGCCCCATCTTTCCACTCATTTCTTAGTCTTTTCTCACCTGTATTACTTTCAGCCAAGTATTCCTGTTCTGTACTTTGCAGTTGATAATTTTTAACATGGCAGAAATTTATTTTATTTTTTTCCCTGTTACATTTCATCTTGTTGCTTTAGCCTATCTTTCTATCTTTACAGAATTTTATGGAACATGTAATTCGGCGCATGAAAAGTCTGTGGTATCTTCGAGTTACGTATCATCTATACATTTGACATGTGTGTATCTTTCACCAAGACTTTGGTTAAAAAGCATTGAATAGGGATTGGTCATGGACAGATGAGGCATTTTACCTTAACAAAATGTTTCTTGGCAAGTGATATGTATGTGACAATTCTATTATCTTAAGTGACTGGGAGTTTGCTGATTCTCACTTATGGTGGCTTATTTGAATTTTGCATTGTGAAGTCATGTTTTGCAGGGTTTCATCTGTGAAATTCCTCTGCAGTCTCTGGAGAGTGGTATGGCATTTGAATCTCACAGTGATTCCAGCCTGAGTTAGTAATCTCTTATCTAGGGTGGGGTGAGGGCTTACCGGATCATGCAGGTAGTATAAATTTGAATTCCAAATCTAGATAAACATAGGGTCCTCGTTATAAATTGTTAGGGGATATATTATTTTCTATCAGAGCTCTGAACAAGTTAGATAAGCCACCTTATTATCTCTCTTTATAAGTGAGCAGATTATTTTCTCTGTCATTGAGGGGATACACTTTAGAAGGTCTTGGCTCTGTGTGGGAGTAATAGTCCAATGCAAGATGGCCTCAGGCCTAGCTACTATCTCTGTTAATGGACATTAAATCTGAAACTCTTCGGTTCTCAAGCTCTCAGCACGCACCCCCCTCACCCCCGTCCCACCTCTACCCCACTCAGAATGGCCACAGCATCACTCTCACCTCTTCCTTTGGTTTCTCTTTTCTTCTTTTTTTGGCTGCAAGATTTCTCTTTCTTTTTTAAAAGTAAAATCTCAGCTAATATGTTTGAAGGCATGCTCATTATCTTTTATCTAGAATTTCTAGGTGTTTTTATAGCAAGAAAACTTCTAAGCTTTTGAATCTGTTGTACTACCAGAAATGTATGTTTTCACATTGATGATAAAATTCTTTCCTGTTAAACTGGCAAAGATATAAAAGGGGCAGACATGAAAGTGAGCGAAGGACTCATATGTAGTTGATAGGAGTATAAATTGGTACAACAATTCCTGAGGGAGTTCAGCAAGTAGTTATCAAAATGTAAACACTTTGCAAGCCTTTTTCCAGGTAGTTTCATTTCTAGGAATTTGTCATATTGCAATCACCATGGATGGTTGTCGTAGCATAGCATCTCCTAAAATGATAAACTATAAATACCCCAGGCAAGGGGGGAAAAAAAAACACAGGAAAAATGAGGAATAAGGGACTTCCTTGGTAATCCAGTGGTTAAGAATCTGCCTTGCAATACAGGGCACATGAGTTCAGTCCCAGGTTGGGGAACTAAGATCCCTCATATGGAGGAGCAACTAAGCCCATGCACCACAACTAAGACCCAAGAAACCAAATAAAAAAAATTTTTTTTTAAGGAGGAAGAGGAAGCACTTATGTCAGGAAAGGAACTTTCTTTCTTTTTTTAAAAAATTAATTTATTTTATTGTAACAAATTCAAGAAAGACTTTTTTCTTTACATTATTGTGTTGGTTTTGCCATACATTGACATGAATCTGCCATGGGAGGAACTTTCTGAGATATCTCCAACAGATTGCTTATTGTTCCTGGATCAGACCACATTTTGTGGCCATCCCTAGTTGAAAGGGAAAGTAGAAAACAGAATTTTATTTGGGTTCAAGCCAAGGTTTTCTTAATAAGAAAGAAGGGAGGGATGGACATCATAGTGTCTATTTATATCTATCTATCTACCTATCTGGGGGCTTCCCAGGTGGTGCTAGTGGGAAAGAACCCACCTGCCAGTGGAGGAAACTCAAGAGATGCAGGTTCGATCCTTGGGTTGGGAAGATCCCCTGGAGGAGGGCATGGCAACCCGCTCCAGTATTCATACTTGAAGAATTCCATAGACAGAGGAGCCTGATCCACAGGGCCACATATAGTTGGACATGACTGAAGCGACTCAGCATGCACATATGCAGGCGTCTATCTGTCTATCTATCTTTCCATCTGTCATCTGCCATCTACCTTTCTACATCTGGAATGATCAACCTCAACTTCATTTGGTGGTCATTCCTAGTTGGTAGAATTTTAAAGATAATTTTAACTTTCTTATTTTCATACATTTAATATTCCAAGTTTACTTGCTGTAAAGCTGTATTATATTTATAAAAAGAAAAAGTCACTTAGAAGAGGTTATAGCTGTTAAGAATGGGATGGCACATTGGCGGATAGGATCAAAACCAGGGGTGGTGCCAGAGAAGCTGTGAAGAGCAGAGAACCAAAATATCTCAGGAGGAGAGGGAGAAGAAAATGGATGGAGACACAGCTACTGTAGTTTGTGGTGGAATTCTGACTGTTCTTGCTGGCTTGTTGCTTCCTTGGCTCTTAATTTAAAGAGTGCAAAAAATGTTGCCTGATGTCTTACAGTTGCTGCCTACAGCCTAGTCGGCATCTTCAGGGCAGGAGGAAGGACTCTGCAGCCCTTACAGACAGCCCTGCCCATGGAGGGAGAGGATCTCGAATATATGTGGGTTTTGCTAAAACCCTTGCAGCTATATCTGACACTGCGTCTGACCGGATCAGCTTGTTGATAATGTTCTAAAACCATTGTGTTGAAGATAAAAACGTCTTTTCTAAGAGGAGCAGTTTGTTAGTCGCTCAGTTGTGTCCGACTCTTTGTGACCCCATGGGCTGTAACCCGCCAGGCTCCTCCGTCCATGGGATTCTCCAGGAAAGAATACTGGAGTGGGTCACCATTCCCTTCTCCAGGGGACCTTCCTGATCCAGGGATTGAACCTGGGTCTCCTGCATTGCTGGCAGGTTCTTTGCCATCTGAGCACTGGAGAAGCCCAAGAGGAGTCGGCCCTACGGCTATTAGAATCACAGCAGCTGCTTGGGCTCGAGTCTGGACACAGTGTGCTGGGAATTTAAGAGAAGCACAATTTATTCTTTTTACCTGGGATTATGCTGCTGCTGGCTACTACTTATTGTATCTACTGTATTTGCTCATTCAGTCCTTAAAACCACTTCACCAGATGGGTCCTTGTCTTATTCATTAGAAATCCAGAACTCAGACGGGTTAAGTAAGTTGTCTAAGAGCACACAGCCTGGACAGTGGGAGAAATGTGGTTGCAGGTTTTCTGGTTTCACAGTCTACACTCCGAATCATTAGCTTCTCTGCTCTCGGTGTGACTGGCTGGCTCCAGACTGTCGTAGATATGGTATTTTAAGTCCCACATCCTGAGAGACTCTTTAGTTCCAGGCCAACCCAGATGGTTGGTCACCCCAGCTGCTCTCCTTTCTCTCCTCCAGTCCGAATCCTATCGTAGTTGAGAGCTTACTTCCAATCTTACCTCTTTTCTGAAGGCCTTCCTGACACCCCCCGGCCCCGCCCCGTACCCAGCCCCCTTGAGGAGCCCCTTTGGCACATGGTTCTCCCCCACTGAGCACTCAGGGCTGGCTGTCTTCTTCATGTGTGGATGCCTTCCAAGCTCACCTGGCTGTCCCGGCAACAATGGACACATCATTAGCACCAACAGAAAAAATCCTAGTGGAATTAATGAGTGAATGAATGATTAACATCACCTAGAGCAACTGCTTATTGAGTACTTCCTGTGAGCAGCCACTGCAAGGTGCTGCAGGAAGTTAAGAAGTGAGTTTTAAGTAAATGAATAACTGAGTCATGAGAATTAGTGAGTTGCAGTCTGGGTAGTGGCTTGTGCTGTTAGTGATGTCAACAAAGATGAGTCAAGGGATGCTGCATCCCGAGCCTGATGCAGCATCGGCGCTCTGCTTCAGTAGGTCCCATAGTTTACAAACCTTTCCACTCACATGACCTCACGTCTCTGCCTCCCAGCAGACATGAGAGAGAAGCAGAGGAGACATGTACTGCCCCATTTTCTAGGCAAAGAAAGTGAGTCAGAAAGATTCCTCAAGCGACTGATCTAAACTCGTGAGTGCATAGAGGCAATCCTGAGCCACATCCAGGCCACCGTTGTGTCCTGTGGTCTGCGTAACTTTCTAAATAAGTGAATTGCATGACAACATTTAAAGCCGGGGAGATTGCACCTAAAAACCTGCATTTCTGGTTTCTCTTAACTAAACGGAAGATGTGATGTCCTTGGTCGTCACTCGAGATGAGGCACGGGCTCTTCAGCTCTAATATTTCCAAGACCATCCTAGCCTGTGTTACCTGAGGCACCACAATGAAGAGACCAGAAAGTCAGGAAATACCTCCAGCAACAGAAGACATGTGGTTTTAAGGAGCCTGAGGATCCCAAACGTTGTTCTATGTTTCAAATGATCAAAAACACATACAGGAGGAACGGCCACATCTACCAAGGCTCCGGCCCACCCCTTTCCCTTTTAGGAATCTAGATCTTGCCCTTGACTTCTCTTTTTCTGTCATTATTGTTTCCATCTCCCATCTAACTGGCCAAGTCACAAAGCAAACTTTTGATTTTTTTCCCAGTTAACCTCATCCTTCAGTAAATGGCAAGTCCATCCTTACAAAACTCTGGAGTCATTCCTGACACTGTTATACCTACCTGGGCAAAGCATGGCTCTGCCTCAGAAATAGATCCTGACGCTGCTGGATTCTACTGCTTACTGTAGTAGCCCCCTAATTGTTCTGTTTGCACCACTCCCCTGCTGCTGTCTACTCCCAAATGCTGCACAGAGGGATTCTGTTAAAATATAAATGAGATAAGGGTCTTTTGCTCAAAACTCTCTATGATTTGCCAACAGAAGAAATATGTTGTCCCTCATGTGGCCCCAGGCTACTCCACGCTCACCTCCACATTCATTCTGTTCCAGTCAGACCTCTTGCTACCCCACCTGCTGAACTTTGAATACAATAAGTGTATTATAAGCTGGGGTCTTCAAAATTGCTGCTGATTTCAATTTTCTAAGGCTGCAAAACAGCTCACCCCAAAACTTAGTAGCTTAAAGCAATCTAATCATCTTATATCTCTTACAGCTTCTGCAAGATAGGAAACCAGGAGCAACTTAGCGGGGTGGTTCTGGCTCCTGTGCGTGTGCTCAGCCGCTTCAGTAGAGTCTGACTCTGCGACCCCATGGACTGTAGCCTGCCCGGCTTCCCTGGCCATGGGATTCTCTAGGCAAGAATACTGTAGTGGGTTGCCACGCCCTCCTCCACAGGATCTTCCTGACCCTGGGATGGAACTCGAGTCTCTTAAGTCTCCTGCATTGGCAGGTGGGTCTTTACCACTAGCGCCACCTAAGAAGCTGGTTTATGACCTTCCGCAAGATTACAGTCAGATGTTGGCAGGGGCCGAGTCATCTGGGGCTTGGCAGGGATGGAGAGTCTACATCCAAGAGGGCTGGCCAGTTAGTGCTGGCTGTTGGCAGGAGGTCACAGTTCTTCACATGGACTTCTCCGTGGGTATGCAGCAGGAGGTCTAGAGAAGATGGAGGTTGGATTCCTTCAGAGTAAAAACCAAGAGAATAAGGTAGGAATTGCAATGCCTTTTACACCCCAGGCTCAAAAATCACCTGCCATCCCTTCAAATGGATTCAACTGGATCCACAGAGCTGCACAAGGGTGTGAAATCAAGAGGCCGGGATCACAGCCCATTCTGAGGGAGTCTCTGCCTGGGAGCTCTTCCTTCAGTAACCTCAGAGCTATAAGAAAAAGATGGTCTTTTCTACCAAAGACAAAGACATAACAAATCAAGAAATGATCCATATTCATTTTTTAAAAATAACTAAATAGAAAGATGTACACACACACACACACACACACACACACACACACACACACACACACACACATACCCAGTTTGTGAATAAGGTTTCTAAAGATGACAGCTCATTGCCAGTCCTTTGTTCTCTTCCATTCCTGGTTCCCCTTCCTCATAAGAACAATTTCACTGGCTTTACCCTGGCCATGTGCAGGAAACTAAAGAGGTGGGGAAAACAGTTACTATAAACCCTCCACTGGAAGCCTACAAGTTTTACTCATGGCCCCACCCACCAATAAAAAGACTTCAGGAAGATTGTTAACCCCGTAAGGCTCAGCCAGTGAGGAACTGGGGAAAGGACTTGTGAGGGCAGAAAAGAAAAACCCCATTATAACGATTCTGGGTGTGCCTGCCCACAAGACACCTGGTCTCACAAGACCCTCATTAAAGCCTCTTCTTCCCGCTTCACCTCCTGTCTCCAAGTCCGTTATTTGACTGTGGGCTGGTGAGTGTGCTTCTCACAGGGCTAACTTCGTGTTTCCTTAAGATCCTGATTCTGATTTTCCTCATCAGAGAGGAAAGGCAGTTCATAGACTGCCCCTATCAGTGAGCACCTCTACCCTCAACATTCTTATCGTGCTTTACTTTCCTTCATAGTGCTTATTATACTGAACATTTTCTATTCCTTTGTATATTGTCTTTCTCCAGTAGAATGAATCTCAAGCCTTTAGACCAGCGCTTGTTGCATAGAGGGTAGTCAATAATTTTTCAAATTAATGAATAGTCTATATGTATTAAATTATTCATTGAATAATTCATTGAGAGGTAAAGAAAACCTTGTGTCTTTCAATACACCTCATCACATCATATCAAGGGCACATACTTCAAAATGCTTTAGCCTTGCTGATGCTGGTCACCTAGTTGAGAGGAGCCTGTCAGGTTTCCTGTCTGCAGTTACTGGGTTGTTTTTTCGTTTTTTTTAAATATTCTAATTTATTTATTTGACTGTGTTGAGTTTTAGTTGCCTCTTGAGGAATTTTTAGCTGCAGCCTGAGGGATCTTTAGTTGTGGCATGTGGGATCTAGTTCCCTGGTGAGGGATTGATTGAACCCGGGGCCCCCTGCACTGGGAGCACGATGCCTTAGGTACTGGACCACCAGGAAGTCCCTGCAGTTACTGGTTTTTTTTTTTTTTTTTCCCATTTTTCTATCCTGTACTTGTTGGAATTAAGTCACTATGTGTGGCTCACAGTAGAGGTGTGGGGAGTTCTGCTCTACCTCCCTGAGGATGGAGTATCTGCATAATTAATTTAAAATTCTTCTGCCCAGATTTGTCTCTTCTCCCTTGTTTACTAGCTTACTCGTTTCTTTATATCATCATGGACTCATGGATATTTATTTTATACTTTGGATTGGAATGCAATCCTACTTCATTTTCTTGCTCTAATTGTCCCAGCTCTGACCACTGGGACCTCAGTCAGCTGGCCCACAGCAAAGAGGATCAGCAGAAGAGGGCAGGGGCAGGGGAAGTATTTTTACTCTCAACATTTCTCCATCCATACCCGTAGGGTTTTTTCTATTTGTTGAGCACTTCCCTATTTTCCGGTGCTATAACATGCTCCAGGCTCATCTCGTATATTTCTTGCTCCAGGCATTATGTTCGTTCAGTAAAGAGCCCTGGTTCCTTTTACTGGAAAATGATATTAGAAACCAAGATCTGTAAATACATTTCAAAACGTGCCTCTCTCCCCATTTCCTCAAGCACCACCCTAGTCTAGGCCACCACCCAGGGTGTACTGCTCAGTATTTTCTGTTCCTTCCTCCCCACCTGTTCTTCCTACTTCAAGCTGAGGCATGATTGTAAGTCATACTGTGTTGGTCAAAAACTTGGTTCAGGTGGCCAAAGTATTGAAGGCTTCTGCTTCAGCATAATATTTTATGATAACTTTATAGAGTATAATCTATAAAATATCAAGTCGCTGTCTTGTACTCCTGAAACTAATATATAATAATATTGAAGGCAACAATACCTCAAAAAAAAGTTCACTCAACACTCACAATGGCTGATGCTCTTCTCATGATTTCTGCTAATTCCCGGGCTCATGCATCCTTGAGTCACCTGTGGCTCCAATTTCCTGCTTCTTCTGAGCTCTCTGAATCTTCCTTTGTCTCTGCTCCTTCCCTTTGATCCCTCCTCACCTACTCTTCCCAGCTCAGGGAAGCTTAATGTCTTGCTCTAGAAAATTGAACCGTCAATTCAGGGATTTATATAAGGGAAGTTTTATTGCAGCATCATACAGTGCATTAAGACAGAATATTCATGTGTTTATGGCCCCCACCCCCACCCTCTCTGCACCCGCAATGTTCCAGATACCCTCGGTGTTGCTCAGCTCAGCGCTCCCCATCCCCTCCTCATTCCACCTTAGGATCTCAGGCTATTTTCCTGTGAGGAAGTTTGGTACCAGCAGGTAACATTTTCCCTCCTCCCTCTACCTTCTGCTCCAAGCAGAGTTTCACACAATGCTGCCCACAGCCTTGGAGCTCCATCCACAGTAGGTGGCCTCTGAGGGGCCCAGGACAAAGTCCGGGGAGAAGGATGAGGAAATATTCAGGCCAGGAAGGAGCAGACAGCTTAGCATGACTCCCTGCCCCAGCACGGAAATCCTTCCCGGAACCTCAGGGTTCCTGAGGCTGGCACAGAGGCCTGTCCCAGTAAAGATGTTTCAGGGCTGGCTTGAGAGGGAGGGTCATGTTAGACCTCTCTGTACCTCCCAGGGCTATTGAGGGGTCAAGTGACATCATGGATAAGAAAATGCCTTATAAAAGACCATGTAAATACAAGAGCTTGTTATAATATGGTTTTTATGGGGAAATATGAGTCCCAAACAACCACTTTCAGATGAATTTTTGGAACATAATTGCAGTGGACATCTGTTGTTTTGGGTCTGCCGCGTGGCCTTTTCCCCTTCTTCTGATAACAGTCCCACCCACTCCTTTTCCTTTGAGGAAGTCCACCCCCTCAACTCTCAACTTGCGATACTGCTGGGGCTTCCATTGCCTTATTCTACTGTCAGGAGACAGGGATGGACACGTGACTCAGGCTTGGCCAATCACAGCGGTTGCTCCCCTCCACTTATACAATGATTGGTCTGTGGGATCCATAATCCTTAAAGTCTGGCCAATCACTGTTCTTCCTGGACGTTTTGACATACTGAAGCATGCAGAAAAACCCTTTCCTTCTGCTGGTGGTTGCTTAGTGAGGGGTGACACCAGCTATTGTCAGCCTTGCCCTGCCCCTATCCTGCCTCCCACTGCCACTTAGAGAAAGCCTTCCACAGTAGGAAAGAATAAGACTGGCCTGGGTGTTGAGGCTGGAAAGCTGAGTCAACAGGAGAGAGGCTCCCAGCCCATCACTGGAGAACCTGGCCTTCATCCCTGAGACATAACTTTCTTGTCTCCTGAGGAACACATCCCCTTCTTTCCTTCTGCTATAGCAAACTGTATGTCTCTTGTATCTGAAAAAAAAAATCCTTTTCAACACAAGTTAACCTATTGTGGATGGGAGGTGAGCATTCTTGAGTTTCAGGCTACTTCGTGTGTGAATATCTTCCTTGTCCAAAGAAATTTGAAAAGTCTCAAGGGCAGGAGACTTGGGCTTAACACAGAGTAGTCAGCTGACAATAAAGACAAGGTTATTGAATTAAACTGAACTAGTGATCTTTACAGATAAAGCCTGCATCCACTTTATTTCCTTTCCAGAAAGCCTTGGGGCATAAAAGAACATATAATAGATGTTAAATATACATAATTGAGTATGTCAATCAATAGATTCATAATTAAATTAAGGAAAGTTACATGTTCATTCACTTTAAGTAGAAGCAATTCTATTCACTACATAAGCTCAAGAGGCAAGGTCTGCCTGCTGTGGGGAAGAGGCAAGGGAAATTGGAACTTTTTTTGTCTTTTGGGATCTTGTTTTGAACATTGCTTAAAAGACTGGGTCTTATCCAGATACTGGTAATCATTTCTTGAGATTTCTGCCAAGACAAATGTAAACTGTAGATTGGACCAGTTGACTGGAAAGTGGAATTTGAGGCCACATAGGGTATGTAAAGGGGTACAGTTTCTGGATAGAGGTGGGGGCACTAGCTGGCAGGCAGCCCAGCACAGCTCAGTTTTTGAGAAATTAGAGCAACAATAACATAACATGAGTTCAGGAAGCAAATGCAGCGAGGACCAGAGAGAGACAGATGGTGCAATTGAGGAGCTAAGATGATACTTGGGAATTTTAGATTGCTTCATCCTATTAGCAAAAGTTAAATAAATACATTTCAGTTAAAGTCTGGCATTATGAACCTAGATTTATCCTTTTGTTGAAGATTAATAAAACATGTCACATGATAGGCTTGTGAGTAAGTATTCCTTCATCAAAGAAGCTGCAGAGGCCCTTCTGCTCACAGGATAGGCTTCCTAGCTCACTCCAGGTCTGAGCAAGAGCTAAATGATGGTCAGAGGAAGCAGACAGAGCTGAAATGCACAGCACTCTGAGGCTGTCAGTTCTGGTTCTGACCACTTGCCTGCCCAGGGACTTTTTTTTTCCATTTTTCTCATCTTGCATTATAGAGTTGTTTCAAAGATCACATGAAATAGCAGATGATAATAGATTTTGAAGACTGTAAATAACTACAGAAATATAAGATCTGTATAGAGAGAAGGAAAATAGACCCTAAGAAGAAAAACTATGAAGTCTCAACTAACATAAGCCAAAGCCAGGGTCTGAACAATAGAGAAAAGAGAGAAGGATTTTAGAGGACCAATATTGTCCACCCTGGAGAAGGGCATGGCAACCTGCTCCAGTATTCTTGCCTGGAGAATCCCATAGACAGAGAAGCCTGGTGGACTACAGTCTATAACATTGCAAACAGTTGGACATGACTGAAGTGACTTAGTATGCATCCAGCATTGTCCCCCCAGGAGGATGCTGCTTTTTGCTGGCCTGTTGGCATATGGGTTGTTATTAGGATCCAGGCAGAGTGTTGAAAGGGTTAACAGCCTGGACAGACCCTAGAGCCAGACTATCTGGGTTCAAATCCTAGCTTCATTCCTTATCAGCCACACGACTTTGGGTGGGACACTTGGCTTCTCGGGGGGGAGTGAGGTGTACAGGTGAGAGAGCTCAGATGCATGCTTCTCAGGGGAGAGCTCCATTGTTAGGGTCCCAAGGCCGTTTGGGACCCCCACAAAACTTCAGCCACTGGTCCTGAGTGCCTTTCAGCTCTGACGTAAAGCCACTCTACCCTTCTGTCACTGGGAATTCCCTGCTCTTTCTCTCAGAGCTTTTCTGATAACTCTGCTGCCTTCAATCCCCCTTCTTCCTCCATCCAGCCCCTCCCTTCTCTCCCATGTTCATGACTTGAAGGGATTTTCCTGGGAAGTCTGAGTGCACTTTGTAAACAGCCAGCTGCTCCGTGACTTCTTCCCCTGCACACACTGTCAGCTGTGAGCAGATGGCACTGGGACAGGGGGGCAGATTGGAGGAGTGTGGTTGGGGAGTTACAGGTTGAGGGGGGTCTGGACCCCACTTTCTGGGTAGTCTCAGTCCTATGCTGGCTTTGCTCATGACCCTTTCTTGCTGGTGTTCTGGTCCTTGTCATCTTGGGCAGGGCCAGAGATGCCAGCAGCTTCTTGCCCAAGATCACTCTGTTAGACAGCAAATATATATTTTTTTAATTTTATTGAAATATAGTTGATTTACAATGTGGTATTTAATTTTCTACTGTAGAGCAAGGTGACTTAGTTATGCATATTCCTTCAGTCATAAGCTATTATGGCTTATCACAAGATGATGAAAATAGTCCCTTGTGCTATACAGTAGGATCTTACTGTTAATCCATTTTATATATAGTAGTTTGCATTCACTAATCCCAGTCTTCCAATCCTTCTCTTCTTGCCTCCTGACAGCCACAAGCCTGTTCTCTATGTCTGTGACTGCATTTTTGTTTTGTAGCTATGTTTATTGGTATAATATTTTATTTTATTTTATTTTTTTTATTATTGTTTTTGCCATACATTGTCATGATATCACCATGGGTTTACATATGCTTCCCCTCCGGGTCCCCCCTCCCTCCTCCCTCCCCCCCGGGAAATCTCGCTGTACCAGTCCCGAGCATCAATCCTGGGCTGGCGATTGATTAGACACATGACAATTAACATGCTTCAATGCCCTTCTCCCAT